>JARHVA010001189.1:3290000-3607500 GCA_037957365.1 Torreya grandis
TCTAACACAACTAGATTCATGCCCCAATAGATAAATTTTATAGCATAATGGATGAATATGATATCCATGCATAATTCATACAAGGATAAATAAAGAGAGAAAATATCCACCTATGAGAAAATGGAAGATTATGGTGAGTTCTTGAGAAACCAAATTGATAAAATAGAGGTACAAATCAAGACACATACAAATTATCTAGACTCATTAGAAAAAAAATCATTCTAAAATGACATAGATAGGACAACAAAAGATAACATGGTCATAGGAAGCATGATTGTGGAGGCAAATAATATTATTTTGGATTAGGATAATTTTGATAAGACTATGGAAAATATGAACAAAATCTACCCAAATAAGGGGAATCAAATCCATAATCTTGAGTAATCAATTATAGAAATCCTAAAAGTTTTATTACACTTAGGCAAATTGAGGAATTTTATGGTACCTATCAAAAAATTAGAGTTGTCTCAAGGATGAGACAAAGATCTAACAACCATAAAAATGTTATCAATGTTTTCTATCAACTAAATACTAAATATAATGTACCACAAAGTTGATTCCATTACTAAAGTAGTAAAACACTTCTCCATGACAACAAAATAGATTATTCTACTGACTGGGTGTTGTGGTAAGAAAGAAGGCTTTAGATAGACAAATGATGACCTGATTAGAGAAAGGGCATGTCTCATATAGACATGACCATTGGGTTGTGTTGTATTGACTTAGTATTTATACTAAAACATTATAATATATTATAGATATATAGAAGAGATAAGATATAGAGAGTGTATACACATAATATTTTCAACTTTTACAAAATACTGACACTTTACATCTTATAGGAACCCATCGAGACTTAATCTCTCTAAGTGCATGCCCTAAGGGGTGAACTGAGAAAGGGGTGGATATACCTTTGGTGATTTATAGGATTTTTGTCCCTTATTTCCACATTATTACCAATCCAACCAACTCTTAAAACCATTACCTAAGTTATTTCTCCTCCCTTGCACACTCTTCTAGTCTTTTCTTCTTTCTATCCCTCCTTTTCTTGTCTTAAATACCTTTTGGATAGTTGGTTATACTAGGTTGACTGGGTTAACCTAGTATATTTTAGGGATATTTTTCACTTTCTTCGCTCATTAGCCTTTTGATCGACCTACCTTAGATCTAGTGTTTTGTCCCTAAAAACACACTAGGTCAATTGGGTTGACCCTCTACAACTAACATTTATAGAAGGATTTAGGGAAATATCTACTTATATATATATAATATCATTTCATCATTAGTTCTTATGTGCAATAAAGAGTTATTATTCACTCATGATTCTTCAAAATATGCTCTTCCACCATTCTACTTGAGGAGACTTAGCTTAGGGTTATTATTTGGATAATCTAGTCTTATGGATAAGTCCTGGATGCTTTGGCATTTTTTGGTGATCCTTATAAACCACAAAAACTTCTTGAAAAACCCCTTTGTCCAAGGGAGATATTGAGTCTTGTTATGATTTAGTTCACTTTATTTCTTTCTTTTTAGCATCATTTTTATCATATATTTTGACATATTAGATCGATTTTATTGACCTAACTATTTATATTTGTGCTCAAGTTTCTAAGAATAGGCAAATGGATCAACCTAGTTAACCCAATATAGGTTTCTATCCTTTCAAACATCCATTTTAGCCTACTAGGTTGACCCAATCAACCTCTTATATTTTTAGCACTCTACAGTAGGTTCCCACATAGCTTGATCAATCATGTCAACCCAGTTTATAGGTTTCTAAATCATACTTCATAGTTTTTCATCATTAATCTTCTTTCATTACATCTCTGATCCAACAAGGTTCCTTTCTAGCTATCTATTTATTTATTTTATGTATTTCCTTTCATAGTTTTTAGTCTTTAAAACTACCCTTGCATAGTCAACTAGATTGACACTGCCAACCCAGTTCTATATTTTGTGTGTTATTTGAAATAACTAAATTAACCTTACCAACCCAGTTCATTTTCAAACCTTGATTCCATAGTATGGGTTTGACCCTATTGAACCTATTTTATATTTTGTGCATATAGTGTCAACACTATATGTTGTCTAAAATTAGAATTAACCTCATATCTGCTAGTAATTAGCTCCCACATTTATTTTCTTGTTGCTTACATGTTTAGAATGGTTCACATAGTCTAATTAAGGTTTTTTAATTAATCATTTAGTTTCACTATTTCTATTTTATGCACACATTACCAAATCATATAATCTAAACAAACACTTTAACATTTATCTACCCTAGGCCAACATACTTGGATTTCATCACCAAGGGGGAAACAACTTGATGCTCTTGTCAAGTATAAAGTATGGTTAATGGTATATTATGGATAAGAACCTAACACCCTTATCATTTTAGTGTGTGAAGTGAGGGGGTAGGCCCTAATACCAATCCTCTATCATTACCACTACAGTCCCTTTCAGCCCAAACTACTTGAAACCATCCTTAGATTGATATCTAGTACCTTATTTATAACCAACCTCCAATCACATTTAAAATCATATATTAATAATATAATAAACATTTAGGCTGACCAATTAGTTAACTCTTTACTTTTCAAGTTGATTATTTGCTCTTTGCTCAATTGTGTGTATAAAAACTTGAATTAGCTAGTGTTAGTGTAAGGTTTTGATTCATGTGCCTTAATTGGATTGTGTAGCATTGATCCAATTGACTATTTTTTCCCCTTCATCTCTTTCTTTCCTAGATTAGCTACAAAAATTGTCTTATTTTAGCTCATAATTTATTAACAACCATTTTTTCCCTATCTATTATGTTAAGTTAACCTAGTTGACCTTATACCTTTTTCAACCCATGTGAACTATATTAGATCAACCTAGTCAACCCTGTACTATCTACATCTCATTTTACCTCTTTTGCTTATCCCTATTTATTGTAATGGATCAGCCCAATCAACCTTGTACTATTTTTAGGCCCTATTTTCTATACTAGATCAATCTAATCAACCCTATACTATTTTATACCTTCCATTTTCATGAATCTAACTACCCATCTCCCCAATATTGTATTTACTTCTTCTCTCTTCAGTCAAAATGAAGTCTCCTATCAGAATCTTCTAGGAATGCTTGAATCCATTTAGATAATATATGGAATGTTCATTTCTTCCTCTCTTTTCCTCCCAAGAGAACCATCACTCTTGGGTAAATTCATTTCCTCCTTCATCTATGAACTATAACATGGTGCAAATAATACCTTAAGATGAAGTTGATGGATTTGATCCTTTTTATACCTAATATGAAACTTATCATCTTCTATTCAAACTAATGTGGGAGTGATTGATACAAGTTTACTTAATAATCCCACTGGTAATCCTTCCTCTTCTAATCCTCTACTTAATACTAATTTGTGGAGTGATTCTACTAACACTAATTCACCTCTTGATATAACCCAAATATTAACCTAATTCATCCAACAAATGATGCAACTTCAACAACACTTAATTAATGTGGCTAATTAACCTCCAACTATTCATCCTCAAGCTAATCCTAATTATATTCCTCAAGCTATTAGGGATGCCTTAGGTAATGTTATTCCTCAACCCATACTGAATAACAAAATGCTTCAAACCATTAAAAATGAGCCTTTAACCCCCTTCATTATTTTCATTAATATTGTTAACATATATCCAACTATTAAATATGATGGGACTAAAGACCTTGCCTCATTTCTCAAAGCCTTTGGCAACCTTTAAAAATAATGGATCTAAACTAATACCTTCACCACTACTAAACTCTTAGTCAAAAATTTCACTGGTGATGTATTAAAATGGTATAAACAATTTCCTCAACATTTTATTTGGAAAATTAAAGATTTGGTTAATCATTTGGTTAAAGAGTTTCAACACAATGATTTTTTTGAAAATTATCTTATCCACTTCATCAATGCTAAACAATTTCCTAATGAATTACCTCATGATTTTATAGATGGAAATATTTAGCTCATAAATATAACCATAACATGATTGATGATAATCTACTAAATTTTTTTATCATGACTTTAACTCCTAGTCTTCAATATAAGGTTTTAACCTTTACTCCCCAAACACTTAATGAATCTCTTGACCAATCTAATCATCAAGAGTTTCTTATGAAGCATTTCAAACCGAATTCTAAATTTCTTAAAGGATATTTCCAAACATCTAATTTTATCACTAAAAATGTTTTGTGAACCAAACACGGAGTTTCCAAATATGATATTCCTTCACCTTCTCATATGCCTCTTTTGGTTCAACAAATGAAACAATTTTTACCATCCTTGAAACCTTTCATCTATCCCAATGTTCCTCCTAAGTGGTGTGACCCTAATCTATTTTGTTGGTTCCATGCCAACATTGGGCATTCTCATAAATCTTATAGAGGGATCAATAAATTTTTTATCTCCTATATGCTTGGTGATTCATTCAATCATGAAGATATGATCAATCTTCATCATCAAGAATACGTTATGGCTTTCTAAAAATGGCAAACTTTTAAAGCTTCTACTTTAAATAACCAAAAAAATTATTATAATAATCAATAAATTTCTAAGGATGTTTGTGTCATTAATTTTGATTATGATAAATATTATAATATCTCTCAATATGTCAACACTACCAAGGTCAATTATCATCATAAACCAACTCAAAAAGATCCTGTTACCAAGCCTAAAAAGCCATCTTTAGAAAAATAACTTCTTAAAGATAATACCACCATTAATATTTATTTATAAGCACCTGAGGAATAAATTCCTCCTTCTAATCCTCTAACCACATATATACCTTATAAAACTAATTTACCTTCTAAACCTTGTGTTAGTTCTTATAAATATCATTGGAATTTTCTTGAAGAACTCAACTCTATGCCTTGCAAGATTTCACTTATGGAGTTGGTTTGAACTTCACCCTATCATCATAAATTCCTTATGCAATAAATTCAAGATATTAAATATCGATATTTCATAGATGAAGAACCACCTTCTATTGATTCTCAACCTACTAATGTCAACACCATTGAAACCTTGTGTCCTTCCAAGCCTTCTATTGAGTTTCTTGAAGAGGACATGATCAATGATGAAA
The DNA here is from genome assembly GCA_037957365.1 of Torreya grandis. Taxonomy (NCBI): domain Eukaryota; kingdom Viridiplantae; phylum Streptophyta; class Pinopsida; order Cupressales; family Taxaceae; genus Torreya; species Torreya grandis. The sequence continues at coordinate 3,295,115 of JARHVA010001189.1, forward strand.
TTATTTTTTATGTTGATGATCTGCCACTCTTTATTAAAAAATACATTAATACCACTCTTATCCAAAAAGTCTTAGTTGATGAATTATCTATTATTAATGTGACATCCTTTTGGCTTATTCCATAATTTGGTTATAACAAGGATCATCTCAAGTAAACATGTCTCACTTACTATGGTTTTGAAAAGACTAATAAAAAACCACTTCGTTGTATTTGTATTCTATTAACCATAAGACTTAAGACCATTTAGACCAATATTATAGTCCTTGATCTCCCTTTATCTTAAAATATCCTTCTTGGTCATCCATGAACCCATCAAATGAGAGCCATTACTTCTTATGGCAGTGAATGTATTAAATTTTTACATAATGGGAAATGGTACAAGCGTAAAGCTAACCCCAATCCATAGAGTATCCAAATTCCTAATCCTAAACCTTAATATCATATTCCTACAAGTTAATCTTATGAATTTTGATGATGATGAGCCCAATTATTTTCAACATACTTGTAATACTACCAAGTTTCCCCCATATATTTTGTACTTGATTCCTCCTTCTCTCTTACCAAGAGACCATACCATTCCTCTTATTGATGAGATTATCGACTTTCCCCCTCCATGAAATGCTTAGGATCCTTATTTAATAAAATATGCATTCACTTTCAATGATTTTGGAGTGGCTAAATTATTTCAATATCCTCTCATCATGTCTCTTCATACATTCAATAATATTCGGATTTCACCTCCTAAAACTCCCCCTGATTCTCAAGCATGTATAATTTATCCAACATACAATGACAACTATATCATGCCATAGAGACTTGGATGTCCAACATTACCAAACAAATTTAGCCCACATTCATGATTTTAATTAGGATGTGCATACCATTTTTTTTATCATACCTTAGATCTTAAGGGTCATGTGTCTCCTACCAATCCTTCTCTTATTCATACTCCTTAGGTGGTAGAGAAAATTATGCCTTCTAAATATCTATAAACTCATACACCTTTGGATCCTATCATTGACTACACCAACACACCAATATCTTCTACTCCATCTACTTCTTCTACTCCCAAAATTACACTTGATGCCAAGGTGACTGATGTTCGTTAGATACATTCTAAGTATGATAATCATGGAAATAAAATTTTAGATCTTAAATTATATGCCAATTATTATGGTCCTCTTACTACCTTACCTAGTGACAAAGCTATTCTTGAGTTACTTCATGCCTAGGAACCTCAACTTCCTTGGCAACATCATAAACTTGGAAATTTTCAAGACTAAAACCCCTTGCTTCAATAAATTCATTGCTAGTATTGATACTCAAACAAATATAATTTTAGTCTTACCCAATGCACCATATCACTTTCAATGTGGTAGTGCCATGATTATCAAAGAAACCACTTTCATTGAATATGGTAATCCATCTTGTCCTTAACTAATTACAATTTCTCAAGAGCTTTCACCTACTGAACATGACAACTTTAGCTTATTTTTTGACAAATATCATGAATATTTCATTTGGTCTTATGAGGACATGCTTGATATTAAACCTAGCATTATGGTACATAATCTCATTACTTATACCAATGCCAAGCCTACACATCAAAATCAAAGAAAAATTTCCACCTAAATTTTCAACTCTATGTCATAATAAAATCATCAAATTACTCGATGCTAACTTTATTAAACTAGTGGATTATTATGAATGGGTTTCCAACATTGTCCCCATTCGAAAGAAAGTCACTTTAGGCATTAAAATTTGTATTGATTTATATAATATTAATCTTACTTGTCTGAAGGAAAACTTTACATTACCTTCAATAGATGCCATCATTGATTCCATGGTTGGTTACAAAATGTTATCTCTTATGGATGGCTTCTTGGGATACAATTAGATTCATATCACTCCTGAGGACCAACATAAGACTACTTTCACCATGGAATGGGGCACCTATTGCTATGTCAAAATTCCATTTGGTCTTAGTAATGTTGGATCCATTTACCAACATGTAATTACTCACATATTTCATGATCTCATTCACAAAATTATTGAAACCTATATGGATGACCTTATTTCTAAATCCAAACATCATAAAAATCATCTTGTCAATCTCACTATCATCTTTAAACATCTTCTTAAATATAAATTTAGACTTAATCCTTATAAATGTGTCTTTGGAGTCACATCTAGTAAATTTTTAGGATTCTTACTCTCTCTTTATGGCATTGATGTTGACCCCACCAAAATCAGTATTATTGTCAACATGCCCATTCCTAGATCTATTCCCAATATTTCTACTTATTTAGGTAGACTTGGGGAAATTAGACTATTTGTACCTAAAATGGCATATCAAATTCACTCCATAAATTCCATTCTCAAGAAAATTACTAATTTATAATGGATGGATACATGTAAAAAAATCCTTTCATAACATGAGAGAGTCTTTGCTTCATCCACCTACACTCCGTCCTCCTTCCAATCATAAACCTTTGATTCTATATACTTCTTCTACACCTATTTTAGTTGGGGTAATGCTTGCTGAACAAGATGATACTAGAAGATAATATGCTATAGACTATATTAACTAAGGCCTCATCAATTATGAAACACATTATACCAAAATTGAGTATGATTTCCTCACCATCTATTTTATAGTTGAAAAGCTTCATCATTACATGCTTTACCAAACTACTTATGTAATCATTCATTCTGACCCCCTTCATCATTTCTTCTCCAAAACCTTTCTTCCTGGAGATAGAATTAACAAATGGATGGTCTTACTTATGGAATTTAATCTATTAAAGGGAAATTCATAGCTAACCAACTTGCTATAGCTCCTATTCCAACCACTTTTTCTCTTCAAGATGACCTTTTATATGACAATATCCTTTACATTGAAGGTCTTAATCAATCTACTTTTCACAAAAATTATTTTCATAGATTTACTACTGATATTGAAACAAATAATCTTGAATAATCTTCCATTCCCTATAGTACTACTAAACCAAAGGTAGTTATCAAGGAGCTCCTTAAAATTAATCTTGAGTTGCATGAGGATACTTGGACCCTTGACTTTGATGGTGTTAATTTATTTCAAGGAGATAAGGTAGGTTGCATTCTCACAATTCCTTTTAGTAAAATCATCCATTTAGCTTTTCACTTCAAATTTGTTGTCACCAATAATATGGCTAAATACAAAGCTCTTATCTTATGCATGAGAGCTACTCTTGATTTAGACATTCAATACCTTCATGATTTAGGTGATTCTCAACTTATTTGCCATCAAATTAGTGGTGATTATCAATGTAAAATTCATAAACTTATTACCTATCATCAAATTACAACCACTCTTGCTAAGTATTTTATCTCTTTCACTATTGATCCTATTAATAGAGATCAAAATTACATTACTGATTCTCTTGCCTCTTTAGCCTCTCTATTTCATCCTCATCATGTTCTTTTATATCCTTCTTTTCTTATACAAATAATAATATCTCCATCTTAAACTCAACCACTAGATTCACTTATATATCATCTAGAGGTTGTTACCATTTGACAAATCCCATGGTACCAAGATATCATTCAATTCTTAGAACATCAAACATATCCTCTTAATTTAGACTCTCATGAAAAAACATGTATTCATAAATAAGATTTCAAGTATGTATTTTTACACAACATCCTTTATTATCATAATGTTGAAGGTACCTTTCTCTATTGTGTTATGAAATATTACTTCCATCATCTTATTAAACAAGCACATGGGGCCATTTGTGGTGGTCACTATATCAAACATGCTAGAACATGCAAATGCCTATGTATGGGTTAATTTTGGCCTACTCTTGAAAAGGATACAACTAAATATGAAAAAAAGTGTACTTCTTGTTAGCTTCATGATGATCTTATTCATTTACCTATTTTCAAAATTCAAACTATAGAATCTCCTTATCCATTTTACACATGGGGATTCGATCTCATTGGTAATTTTCCTCACTCCCAAGATGGGCATGTCTTTATCATCACCACTATCAAATATTTTATCAAGTGGGTAGAAGCCATGCCCCTCATTAGTTTCATTGGTAATACCATTTACAAGTTCATTCTTAACCAAATAATTTTTCACTTTGGTGTTCCCTATACCATCATTTTTGACAATGGTGATAATTTCAAAAACAAACATGTTAAATAACTTTGTAATAAATTCAAGATCAATCATAGATTTTCCATGCCTTATCATCCACAATGTAATGGTTAAGTTGGGGACACTAATAAAATTATCAATAAAATACTTCAAAATACAATTCATGAAACCTTCATGGATTAACATATTCATCTTTACCCTACACTTTTGACCTATCAGAGTAGCATACGTACTGCCACTAGGGCAACTCCATTCTCACTAGTCTATGGTTCTGAGTTAGTTCTTCCTTTAGAAGTTGAAATTCCCTCTCTTCATATATATATTCATGGTATTATTCTTGATGAATAATTTTTTGAATCTCACCTTCATATGCTTTATATGCTTGATGAACATCATCTTTCTACCTTACAACATAACCACCAATACAAGCCTTACATTGCCAGACAACATAAAAAATGTGTTATAGTCCACACTTTTAATGTTGGTGATCTTATCCTTTAATTAGACTTTACTAATGATAAATAAGGAAAATACACCCAAAAATGGTGGGGCCCATATTTAGATAAAGATATTCTTGTTCCAAGAACCTACCATCTTCAAACCAATGAAGGTCATGTTTTCAAAGTGCCCACTAACACTCAATTCCTCAAAAAGTACTTTGCCTAAACATTTCCTTCTTGTCATGTTTTCTATCTACATCTATCTAACACTTTTTTTAGGTTACTTAAACATATGTCTCTCCCTCTGTAACAGTTCCTTTTTTTTCACAAATTTTTAGTCCTTTCTTTTGGTCTTGGTTTCTTGATGTACCATAGTCTTCTTTATCTTCTTGCATTTTGTCTTGTTTTTCTCACCCCATGGGTTTTTATTTTGTGAGTTACTTCATAATAACATAGATAGGACCTAACATTACTCATAAAACCACCATCTTTTAATAAATTTTCTCTCTTGTTGTTGCTTGCCAATGTTGTTTTAGCATCCCTTGGGTTTTTCTTTTGTGAGTTGATTTGTAAGACCATGAATAGGACCTAACATCCCTCACAACTACCATTTATTTGATATATATTTTCCTTATTTTATGAATTTTGAGTATAATAACATGAATAGGATCCAACCCTCCTTATAAAATTACCACCTTTTTCATGTTTTTGATCATTGTTCTCAACTTTAGCTTTTACTTCTTTTGTTATATGAAATCTGCACAATAATCTATATTATCATGTTTTCCTCCATTTCCCTTATTCTTATGATAATTAATCACACTTTACTATCATTTTATCCCTTTTAGACCTTTGTCACATTTGTTTTATGATTTTAAAGTAATTCAAATTGTTTCATGTGTCACTCCTCTTGATTTTCCCCTTTCTTTTATCTCCACATTAGATAAAACAAGGTCTAAGTCAAGATAGCACTTTTATTTCACCTAGATTTATGATACTCTTAGACTCCGTACTCTTTGAAGTTATCTCTCTTAGAAACCTTGTGCCAAGTATTCAAATGAAATTCATCTTTAGAATCCATGTTTGGTATTCTAAATATGTATGAAGGAAGAATAGAAAAAGCCATCAAAAAATTTAAAATCCAAATCATTTGAAACAAAAGGCAATGATATCTAAAAGGCAAAATACAAATCTCAAAAGTCAAATTCACATAAAAATATGTGATCACAAGCATATATATTATCTATAATCAAATCTCAAACTCCATAGTCAACCTCACATAGAGTCGAGCTCCTTTGGAGTGTGGTAATCCAATAGATTAGAATAGGGGATTTCAAAAAAAATTGTGGTGTTACCTACTTTTTCACATAAGTACCCAATCTTTACAATAAACCAATGAATCTATAAGGGGTCATGAACAATGGGGAACACATCATGGGGAGGTATGTCCGTTTTAATTTTCATGCATTTATCCTTCATGGGATTGTCTATATACTCCATTTCTTGATCAAAGAATTGTGTGGATAAGAGAAGTTCTTCATAGTCCTTAAGGATGAAAGTCCTCTTATTTTGACAAACCTAATTTGAGTGTCTTAACTTTGATAAAGAGTTTCTCTACCTTGGTCTTTCCTTTATTCTCCCCTCCACCCATTTCATTTTTCCCCCTTGATAAACAAATTTTGATTCCAAATATGTTTTCCCTCTTCTTTATTTCCTTCTTCTTCACTTCTTAAAAATATGTTATCACTACTTTGTTTCAGTTTTATCTATCCTTATTAGAGCAAAACAATATATTTGAGTAATTTTCGATTCTTATCTTCTACCATGATTTTACATTTATACACTTACTTTAATTTCCTTTTACCCTTTTCCATTATTTTATTGTCCTAGTATTATGAACACTTGAGTTGGTACCCTTTTTCCATTATTGAGTGAGGTTGTTTGTTACTTCTCACTCGACAATGTTGTTTTCACTTTTATGCAATTTTTTCCATTGTTGAGTGAGATGTGGATTGTTAATACTCATTAATTAATGTTTTTTTACCATTTTTTTGTTTTCTTCATTTACCATTATTTGTTTTTATTACAATCCTATTTGACATGTATCATTGGTTAGACTTGGTGAGTTTGCCTTTCTTACTTAAAGATAACTACTTTGATTTTTTTAGTCTTTAGTAGCCTTGGATTTTTATTTACTTAATTTACTCTTATTTTTGACTTGGTCATTTGGTCTAACATAGCACCTATCACCCCAACTTGCCAAATTTCCCAAGTACATCTCATCCTCATAGCACCAACTATCTTGGCATTTCTTGCATTTATTTATTTTTACTCTTTAGTTTTGTATTCTTGGGTTTGTAAAAAGAAGTATTTTCACCCTCCATAATAAAAATAAACAACACAATAGACAACCATCCTATGATAAAGATAATTCAAGGTATGCATCACATTTACTTTTTAGTTATTTACGTTTTAGACATCTACTTTTTAGATTAGTTTCCCTTTTCATTTAATTTTAGTTATTTTATGCTTTAAAATACTACAAATTTTTTTAGCATCAATTTTGTGTGTTACTATGTTATTTCACAAATCACCATCCCCTGTAACACCTTAGTGACACATGATGAGCTTCAAGTGGGGTATATGTATACACATAATATTTTCATTTTTTACCAAATATTGATGCTTACATCTTGTAGGAACCCATTGAGACTCAATATCTCTAAGTGAACACCCTAAGGGGTACACAAAAAAAATGGTGAGAAATCCTTTGGTGATTTTCAAGATTTTTTCCCCTTATTTCCACACTATTACCAATTCAACCAACTCTTAAAACCATTCCCTGAGCTATTTCTCCTCCCTTGCACACTCCTCTAGTCTTTTCCTTTTTCCATCCCTCCTTTTCTTATCTTAACCCCTTTTTGATAGTTAATTTTACTACATCAACTAGGTTGATCCAATATATTTTAGGGGTATTTCTCATGTTCTTAGATTGTTAGCATTTTGGTTGACCTAGCTCAGATCTAGTGATTTGTCCCTAAAAGCACACTGGATCAATTAGGTTGACCCTATATAGCTAACCTTTTTGGAAGGATTTAGGGAAATATATTATTATATATAAAATATAATTTCATCATTATTTCATATGTTCAATAAAGATTTATTATTCACTAACACTTCAAAATCTACTCTTTCACCATTCTACTTGAGAAGATTTAGCTTAGCTTTCTTATTTGGAGAATCTAGTCTTGTGGATAAGTCTTGGATGCTTTGGCCTTTATTGGTGATCCTTACAGACCATAAAAACCTCTTTAAAATCCCCTTTGGTGAAGGGAGATATTTATTCTTGATGGGTTCACATTTAGGTAAGTATATTTTAACTTTGTTCTCCTCTCTTTTAGTAGATAAAAGTAGCATAAGTATTGGCTTGAATAATACCATCTTTCATATTTCATGTATTAAGGTGTTACTCATACTTTATTTAATTGAAGTTACTTATACATTTTTAATTTATTATTTCTAATTCCCACTTTGTGTCATAAGCTTTGGTGTGCACTAGATTAGATTTACTTTCTTATTGTTAGAATAAGTGAATGTTTTAAACCTTAGGACTCCATTAGGTTTGTTATGTGATTATGTTAGACTATAGGATTTGGAACCCTTCTAATCATGATATGTTTTGATAATTGGTCCCCTAATTAGGTCTAGTGGATCCCCATGTTGTTCATGCTCCCACTTAACATGTGTGTCTCCAATCGGAAGTGAAAATATGCTCTATCTTTTTTGAGCCATGATTGATTTATAAACATGATGCATTTTTGATTTTATATAGAGAGGAATTATAAGAAGTTATAAATTAGAGTAAAATGTGTAATTTTTATAAGTTAGTTAAGATTAAAGAGTATATGGATAATTGTATTTATATTTTATAATAAATACACAAAAAATACAAGCATTAGTGTAGGAAACATTGTGTTATGTGTATTTTTTATGAGTTACTATGAATATAGGAACTAATTATTTTTTTAAGCAAGTGTTAAGGATTATAATCAATACTAACCATTGTGGTACATTAATCTAACTAAAATTATCATATTCAACATAAAATTATTTGTAGCCAACAAATTATGATTTTATGTCAACACCCAATCTGGTTATAGAAAGAATATGAAGGATGAAGGATTTGTAGACATGGGTGGAGACTGACATAAAATCAAACCAATTTATTATGTGGATGTCAAATACAATCCATTAATATGATAGAAGTTAGAGAAATGGGGCTTGGTAGAATTCATGTTGAGGGTTTTCAACTATGATGATGTAGTTTCAAAAGACTTTAACATGGGTTATAATTATAAAACTATGTAAATGAGAGAGGTGTGTATTAGTATTTTGAAGAGGTGATATGGGAAGTATGAGGCATGAGTTTTGAAGGTATGAAGGCATATAAAGACAAGAACTAGAAGTATGAGATCATGAAAACATTTTTCAATGTGGATAAAGACATAAAAACTGAAATGAAAGGGTTTCTTTGTATGGAATTATTCATTCCATGGCTCATTATTTGTCTTCAAATAATGAAATATGTAAATTTGGAAGGTAAGTTTCACATCCTATTTTTACATCACTTTTTATTAATGAATCATTTTAAGGGGAAAAAATCATATTGACATATTTCTTGTTAAGATCCCTTGAGATCACTATAACCTCATTCTAATAAAATTATTTTAGTGACATAATTCATTAGGGTCTCATTTTACTGATCATTAATAATGGGGAACCGCTATGGGGGAATATGTTTAACTTGTTGAGGATGATAGTGAGGAGGACTCTAGGAGAAGCTAGATAGTTCTAAGGAGGATAGTGGGGATAATATTTGAATCCTATTAGATGATTATTTTAAGAGGTTCCTTGAAGAATCATCCTTAAAAATCTCTAGTTTCATTCAGCTCATTGTCAAAAGGAATAAAAATCACAAATGAAAAGAGACTAAAGTTCAGTCTAAGGTGGAAAAAGTTAAAATTTAATATGAATGAAGGAATAATATTGATAATACATATCCTAAAGGTGTGAATGGGAAGGATAATAATAATTTGTAAGAGGATGATAATGGTGGGGAAATGTGTAATCTCTCAGGCTCATAGTACTAAAATGTTTGAATTGGACTCAAAAATTGAAAAGACGGAATTCCAAATTTTAAAATAATTTTAAATTTTGAACAAGTTAAAGGATAAAACCAAGGGTTTGATGAAATAATTAGAATATTAAAGAGTTAATAAGATAAAAAATGAGGTGGAGGGTATAAAAATAACCCCAAAAATCTTGAAAAATAATTGGAGCTAGAAAAATTAGCTTAAATGGATAATAATAGTAAGGCAAAAAGTATGGTTAAAGAGAGGAAAAACAAAGAGGTAAGTTTTTACAAATTTTAGGACTTAGTAGATGTAAATATTAAGCTGTTAAAGGGTCTGATTATAGTAAATCAAGATATAAATATTTAATAAATATATCTACTCATTTGTTACAAAATTGACTAAATTTAACTTTTCTAAAAAAAGCAATAAATAATGAAAATGATAACTTAGCTAGAAAAGGATAGATGGATGATCTAGAAGTTGAAAATTAAGGTAGATGATGGTTTGAGTGTCATATATATAATATAGGTGATAAAAACCCTTTAAAATAATAACATCCTAATTATAAAATAGTACCATGTGGTGCTAGTTTCCCTATTTTGGTAGTAGTGTCCTTTCCATAATTATTCTAAACTTCTAGGTGCGCATGGGTCTGGGTCTATCAAGATTGTTCCTATGTACACAAGTTTTATAACATTATAGATGACCTGTTTTGAAAGAAATTATGAGAAAACTCTAATCCTCCATGTTGTTAGGGCACTCTATTTATATAAGCAGTAAAGTGTGTTTATTAGTGGGGTAGGCTAGACATCCTCAACACCACACTATGATGACAGTTGCCTATGTACCAATACTCAAATGAGGGATAAATCTCGATGTAGTTATCCCAACCTAAGTGATATTACAATTGAAATTTAATCTAGTATGATAATATACTTGAGTTCTTTGAATGTGCTTGAGACTAGAAATCTGAGTAATCTAAGCTTAAGAATGTTGTAGATGGATGTATGTAAAATTAGTGTAGAATAGGGATTTATAACCTTAATTGTGTATAAATTATTCTAATTTCATATGTATAATTTTCATATTATTTACATCTAATGGTTATAAGGCTCAAATTAATACATACATACTATTTTGGTGCTTGTGTGGGTGTTAAAAGAGGTCTAGGCTAACCTTGGATGGTCTATGATTTGAAAAAATATCTATTTGTGGAAAAAAGAAAGAAATGATAGTAGTGCCAAAATTGGGACACTATTTACATGTTGAATTATTGTCCCTATTATGGTGTTAGTGTCTAAGGGGTAGAACCCAAGACACGAAGGGTTAAAATGTAATAATGAGGGTCTAGGAATGTTTTAGGGATGAATATGGATGTTTGTGGACTACACAAAGGCTAGATAAGTGTGAAGATAGGCCCTAAAATAGGTGGTGTCAAGTAGCACTCTTAGCACTCAAGTTTTTTTTGGTGATTACATTCCCCCCCCATTTATTATATAAATGTAGCAAAGTAAAATGACTAAGAAAAAGGAGAAATAAGCGTACCTATACTTAACTAAGAGGTAAAATCCATGAGTTTAGATCTGAGTACGTGAAGTGTGATTCATTACATGTCATACAAGTGAAACATGCATAGATAATTCCTTTCTTAAGAGATATAAAAATCAAAGACAAAACTAAGAAAATAATTAAAACTAATTAAAGAGATAAAACAAAGGAAAGGAATAAATACACCTCATTGGGTATGAAAACCAATGCCTAAACCTGGTGATAACCTATGTGTGTGCATGTATATAGTGATCAATTCATGAATAGCTTAGACTAAGGTGATGGATTTCTCAATCCCCATGTGTGGGTAGATTTAGAACTAAATTTAGATTTGAATCCATCATTTTCCATCCTTACTTGGTGGATCATGACCTATGAATATCTTGTAGTGGAATGATGGTGTGCCCAACCCTCTCATGCAGGTGGCTCAAAAACATAAGTAGAATATGACTCTATCATTGCCTACCCATGTGTATTAGATGCATCTAAACTAAAATTTCACTATATAACTATAAAATTTCTAATTAGATATGTATAACTAGAGATATATAATTTTATATGTCAATTGTGTGGCCTCTCAAGTATATTAGATAGCTCTAACCACTCAAGAATGATGACTACTGTAGATGGAGTAAGGAATGAATCTAGTGTGTAACCTAGAATATGTTGTTTGATTGTAAAACATAGATAATGACATGGAGTTTTTCATTCCATCTAATCAATTAGTAAATAAGTGATCATACAAAAATAATGTGTTACGCACATGCCCCCAAATCTAATATATGAGCATATAGATTCTAGACTAAGTTGTAGTAACCTATATCTAAGTATTTGAAGTGTAAATGGTAATGGTCATGTCATGCATGATGCCCCAAATATTATAAAATTAGTATGAATCTAAGTGAGACTGAGAAAAATTGGTAAATCTATAACTGAACCTATGCAAACCTGAACTGTACCTATTATACTTTTCTTGCCAATCTATATTTTTCTAAAATTGAGGATACTAGATAGTAGCACCATATCTTAGATAGTAATTCCATGTAGTGTTAGTTTACCAATTTGGTTTTTAATGTATTATTATTCTAATTTTGTATGTAATTATAACTGATTTCTTTATCAATATTTCCCACTATGTTTCCCTGAGTCTAATTTTTGTAATATGAGCCTATGTCCTAGAAATTATACTGAGTACATTCTGATAGCTTTATCTCAATGATAATCCCCTATGAATACCCCATCTTTTTATGGGAGTTGAATATGTGTAATAACTATCCTTAAAATAAAAATCTATATGAAATGTGTGTTATCTAGAGCATATGTGATATCTATGTAATAAACCAATATAATGTGCATACATAAGATTGTAATGTAATATAATACAAGCATAAATTTGTAATATGTGATTTATGTTATGTCTATAATTCACAATGTTGTCAAGATAGATATAATACTATATGTGAACAATAAATCTAAGTAATAATTGAGTAGTTGCCTAAGGGGATGGGGCATGATGTCTTTCATGGCACCTAAGTAGGAAGAGAAATGCATGAGTTCCTTCATGGAATCTAAAATTAGAGTGTGTAATAAGAAAGAGATAAGTGTCATGGTCATGATGCATACAAAAAACCATACATTTAACACACATGAGGCATGCAAAGTAGGCTAAGGGGACATAATAAAGGGACATGGGCATATGTCACTAAATCTGAGAAATTAAGACATATAAAGACATGTTCAAATATCCATATACACTAACAAAAATCAAGTTATCTGAGAGCCACATGGAAGGATATGTTTAAATGTCTACATACATAAACATGAAGGCACACATAAGTACATGGGAACATGTTTGAAGGATACATACAGTGAAAAAAAGTGGTGTAGAACCATAGAGAAATGACATGTTCAAATTCCCTAGAATAAAATAAGCATAGAGATATAATCAATTATAAACTAGGAAAGCTAGAAATGAAAGTATGCATGAACATGTAATATAAATTTGTGTAAGAACCAATATGTACATATACTAAGCTTAGAATAGTAGTAGCCAACAAAAATATAGATTAATTGTAGTATGATCAATATCAAGATATAACAATGTTAAATTTGTGGTGTAGAGTTTAGAAAGATTTAACTTGGTAAATGAAACTATGTATATGGTTCCCCAAATGGGAGAATGTGTCAAATGAAGAACCCATGTATCTATGTATAAGTCCCTAGTGGGTAAATAAGAGAAAAGATAGGTAAATGTAGTGGACCTAAATTTTATAATCTATATACAAGCACTCAAAAAGAATAAGTGAATCATGTATGTATGATAAAAGTTGACTATACTAAGATAACTAGCATATGCAATGTCTAGAAAATATAATAAGTGTAAATAGGAAATGCATACAATCTATAATTTTGTGTTTTTGAGTAAACATTTGAATGTTTTTATGTTCTTAAAATATTATATTATTTTTTTATTTTCTAGATATAAGTTATGTATAAGTAACATGAAAATACAACTATATACAAGGTTCAAATAATAAGGAAAGTGTGTAAAATAAGGGAAGAACAATACTAACTGATGAGTCTCATGGGAAACTCATTATAAATGTGGTATGTGATAAATAAAGGAATAGTGATCATGTATATTGTATGGAAAGGTAACTATGGTCCCAAAACCTACTGTATTAAGTGGTTTATAACTATAACTACTTGTGAAGTGGTGTTAGTAATCCATGAAACTAAATGTGGTGTCTTATGAATTATAGGGATCCTAGGTACCCATCTAGTAAAATATGTTGTATTTGGCATAAGTTTTATGTGATAATAACCCTTATAACTCAATTTATATTTATCTCATAAGAAAATGAGTAGATGGAGGCCCTCTAAAATTTGTAACATATCTATGATGCATGGGTCTCTCTAATAATGATGTCTATGGGAGAGTATGTGTACATGGTAATACTATAAGAGTAGACTTCACCTGGATTGGTGGTTCCAATAAAATATATTGTGTACTAATGGGAACTATGGTTAGAGTTATAACTAGTAACTAAGTTGTAACTAGTAATCATAGTATAGCTACCCATGGTACAGGTAGAGGATACTCATATAAAATACCCTCCATTGAGATCACCTAATTTGCATGTATATATTTAATGAATATTTGTATGGCTGATGAGATGGTTCATAACTATTGTATCTATGGCCTACCCAATAACATGTCAATTGTGACTACACTAGGTACTACTAAGAATCTAGTAGCCACATGTGTTGGTCCAACCTATAGTGTAAGTATAATCTCCTCGATAGAGCTCTAAACATCTCCACTAAAAAAATTAATAAATTTGTTTTTAGGAGATATATCATGATTAGAATAGACTAAATTATATATAATTCTGATAGTGAACATGTTAATACTTGACCCATTTCCAACCATAACACTTTGAATAGGATGATGATCTATGTAGGCTTGTAAAAAGAGTGCATATAAATTTGAATCATCATCAACAATATTTTTTTCTAATAAAGTGATGAGTAGTCTAGCTAGTACTATTGTATAATACATACCAATAATATTATGTAATCCATGTGCATCTTTTATAGTAGTGTGATATGATATTGGTGGTGGATGTGACTAATATGTGTAGTGAACACCTAAAGTGCCCCTTGCCTCATTTGTTATATGTTTTAGAAATGGATATGAGAACATTTTTAGTGCCTTATCTTCTATTTGTTAAAATTTGGGTGAATTTTTGGGTGTACCCACATCAATTATGTTGGCCTCTATCAAATATTTTATCTTATTTTTTAATGTGATGTATCAATTTGTTCTATGGCCTTGTATCTTATGATATGCATAGGATACATTGGAATCATATATTTTTTGAAGAGGCTATGCCATATAAACCTATTTTATGGGAGGAATATATATGGTATTACATTCCAAAATCTATTGTAAAACATATGTTGGTGATTATAGAAGGTTATTGAAAACTCATTATGGAGGAGATGATAAAACCTAGTGAGGATATGGCTCAAAAACTATGTTAACTAAAATATTTGGATCACTCTTGTTTTCAGTGGCCCTAACCTTGTATGTAGGCTTACTATAAATATTATTATTTTATTTTGATGCACTTTTATATTTTATTCTACCCATAGAGATAAGCTTGAATTATATTTCTTTCACTATGTGGCATAAATCTATGAAGGTTGGAAACTTATTAAATAAGATAGCTTCATGTGATGTTAGTAGTAGGCTCTATTTGAATATGTCTTCAAGATATCTATCTATCATGGGTATTTTCAAATTGGACAATATAATAATATATTTCAAGATGAATTTTTTAATAATATCATTATATTTTTTATTTAGTTGAGATACTTGAGCATATGAATTCTTATCACTAATGTTTATTAAGAAGTGTGCTAAAAATATATCTACCAATGGATTGAATGTAGTGATAGACTAATTCAATATATCATAGAAACATTATAAGGCATAATCCTTTAGACTTTATGGAAAAAACTTAGTGAGTAATGAATCATTGGACACGTAGTCCAAACATGATGCATGGAAACCTTGAATATAGTACTCTAGGTTACCCTTACCATCATACAATGTAATCTTAGGTGCCATAAATCTGGATGGTAAAAGAGTTATCTCTATGTGATATGTTAAAGGTGTATGTAAAATAATGTGAGATTCTAAGGCATGTGATGGCCTAGTATATCCTTGTTCAATATGTAACACCTTCACCTATAGATAATTAACCTCATGTATAAGGGATTATACATCTAGAGAGGAGGAACTAGCCATAGGAGGTGTAGCTACCATTAAAGGTTGTTGAGTTAAAATGGGTTATTGTACAAGTTGAGTTTCCCCCAAAGTAGGTGTAACAATATTGTTATCTATGGGAATAGAAGATACCATTATTTGATTTGTTATTTATTTATATTATGGCTTTCATAATTCGTGCATGATCATGGGGATATTCCCTAATTCTATCTTTGAAACTCTATAAAATCTCATCTTTATGGATAATAAGATTTTCATTGCTAAGTGGTGAATAGTGTCTTGAATCCCATCTTGTGTGTTATTTTGATCTTGATTATATTTCTCATCTTTCAATTTACGATTTGGATATGAAATAGTGTTAAGCATAAATTTGTTAGGTTTATATGCATATAAATTATGAACACTAGCATATTATTAAGACTTTGTACATATAATTTTATTTGCCAGTAATTTGACCTTTTCTCTTAATAACTAATTTTGATTATATAATTATGATATTATCTTACTCATACTGATAATTTGATCCCTTAGAGTCTCACAAGTGCAAACCCTACTTTCTTTTTATTGAGGGGAGAGGTAGAGGCATATATAGGTTGAGTATAGGCATTAGTAAAAATAGTATAGGTTGCATCATCTCATGGAGGAGTGATACATTGGACTTGGTTAGAGGGAATATAGATATCACCCTCATGGATATGAGGGGGAGAAGGAAATTATTTCATGTGCATAGGATATGACATTTAAACTTGTAATATGGTTATTATGGTATTAATTTTATGGATTCAGTCCAATAAACTATATTATTATTCTTCCTATATGTATGTGAGGATTTGTTTCTTAATTAAATTCCACATAAGAGATTAATAACATGATAGAGATAGAATAAAATATGGAATACATTTTAATTGATATAAAGCATCATATACATATGTGTTATGCCATGTTTTAATTCATTCTAAATCAAAGGAAAGAAGAATGCAAAGGAAACTAGAAAATAATTTATTAAAAAGTGATAAACTTCATTGATCATTACTATCTTGATTATATGAAATTCAAATAAAAAAATATAGGGATTTGAAATCTAACTGTGGGTCTTATAATGATGGAAACATAAACTCTAGGGTTATTTAAGATTAATTTTTGTTCAATATTTGAAGTAAGTTAGATTCACCAAATATTTTAACTTTTTATAACTTAGTATATGTAAATCCTAGGTTGTTAGAGGGTTTGAGTATAGTAAATTAGGGTAAAAATATACAATAAATATGACCAATGATTTTTTATAGAATTAACTAAATTTGACCTTTCTAAAAATAATAATAAATAATACAAATGATAACTTATTTGGAAAAATATTGAGATAAATGATCTATAGGCTAAAACCTAAGGTATAAGTTGGTTTGAGTGTCACAAATAGGATCTAGGTGTGAAAAGCCCTTTTAGATAGTAGTACCCTAATTGGATAGTAGCACTATGTGGTGTTAGTGCCCTTATTTTGGTAATAGTGTCCTTTGTGTAGAACTATTATGAGCTTTTAGGTGTACCTAGGTCTAGGTTTTTCAAGCCTATTCCTACATGCACGAGTTCTAAAACTTTATAGATGACGTATTTTGATTGATTTTATAAGCAAAACCTAATTCTCCATATTGTTAGGGTATCTATTTGATACAAGTAGTAGAGTGTGTTTGTTAGTGGGGTAGGCTAGACATCCTCAGCACCTTACTATGATGATAGTTTACTACATACCAATACTCTGAAGAGGTATCAAGCCCAATGTAGTTCTCCCCACCTAAGTGCTAGTGCAATTGCAAGTGAGGCTAGTATGATTATATACTTGAGTGCTTTTAATGTGTTTGAGATTGGAAATATAATCAATCTAAGTTTATGAATGTTGTAGATGGTTGTATATAGAAGTAAGGAAAAATAGGGATTGATAACCTTAATTGTGTATAACTTGTTTTGAGTTTACATGTGTAATTTTCATCTTATTTTCATCTAGTGGTTAGAAATCTAAAATTCATGTATATATACTATTTTAATTCTTGTGTGGGTGTTAAAATTGGTAGAGGCTAACCCTAGGTGGTATAATATTTGAAAAGATATCCATTTGTGGAAAAAAGAGGGAAATCATAATAGTTAAAAAATTGGAAGACTAACACCATGTGGTTTTGTTTTACCCATTATGGTGCTAGTGTCCAAGTGGTAGAATCTAAGGCATGAAGGGTCAGGATGTAAGAATGAGAATCTAGGATTGCTTTAGAGATGACTAGGGATGCCTATGGCCCACACAAAGTCTAGATAAGTGTGAAAATAAACCTTAATATATGTCTATGGCTAAGTTAGGGATAGGTGGTCTCTGTATGTAATGGGAAATGCAATAGATCTATAAATCAATCCTAGTTTAAAGAAGATAAATCTTACTTACACTTTTGATTTTGGATACATTAGATATTTAGGGTCATGACCAAGTTGGATCCATTAGACCTATCCAAGGGATCTATTACCACACTAATATCACTAGGTAGGGTTCCAAAGCCTCCAATCAAGAAAAAATATGCAATAATCCTAACTAGGTCCTATGTTTTCATATTCACTAAACTAATAACAAGTAAAACAAAGTCTAGTCTAGTGTTGACCAAAGATTATGGCACAAAGTGGGGTTAGTAAACATAAAATTAAACATTCATAAGAAATTCCTAATTAAGTTATGTATAGGTAGGACCCTAATTCACAGAGAGAGAAATATATTCAAAAGTCATTACTTATGCTACTTATATATACTAAAGAGAGGAACAAAGTTAGAGATACTTACCTTGAAGATGAACCCATCAAGACTCAATCTCTCACTTGGCCAAAGGTGCTTTTAAATATGTTGTTTTGGTTTTTAAGTATCACTAAAAAATTCCTAATAATCCAAAAATTCTCCAAAAGACAAGATTCTTCTCAAAGTATAAACCCTAAGCTAAGACTCCTTAAGTAGAATGGTAGAAGAGTAGATTGCAAAGAAACACAAATGAATAATTAACTCTTGTTCTATCTCTAAGAATGGTGAAATGAATGTGTTTATATAATTAGATCTAACCCTAATCCTTTTTGAAAGTTTAGGCCAAAAAGTTCAACCCAGTTGACTTAGTATTGTTATTATTGAAAAAAAATTAGGTCACATACTAGGTCAACTAGGGGCTGACCTAAACCCTTATAAATTTTATCAATAAGAGTACAAGGTTAATGGGGCTAATAGTGTAATGTAAACCATCAAAAAGGGTTTTAGGTTAGGGAATGGATAATTAATATGGTAAATGACTAGAGTAGGGTACAAAATAGGAGGAAAATATTAGAGGAATATCTTTGGGATCTAGTTGGATTAATAACAAGTGGTAATTGTAGACACCTAAAGCTGACCACAATTAGATTCTAATCAGACTTTAGACCAATTCCTACCAACCATTGTAAATTAAGCCTAGGAATCATTGAACGTCCAAATTCACTTATGAATTATTCATCAATTCTTAGAATTATGTTGAGGCATCCCTATTTGGGATATTAGCCCATATATAATAACTTCTCATGGATTTATCTTTAATCACCTTGTAGAATCATGACTATCAATTTGGCCTATGGACCTATTAAATGGGGCACTTGAACACTTAATCAAAATCTTGAAAGAGATAAAAGGATAATCGAAATCATTTAACAAATTAAATAAGATTAAATGCCTATTTGAAATATCTAATTAAAATTAATGAATATCTAAAAATAGAAATTCAAAAAATCAAAAAATCAAATCCTTTCATCATTGCCTTTATGAGTTTTCAAGCTCTTCAAAAAT
This sequence comes from Torreya grandis, assembly GCA_037957365.1. Lineage (NCBI taxonomy): Eukaryota > Viridiplantae > Streptophyta > Pinopsida > Cupressales > Taxaceae > Torreya > Torreya grandis. The sequence goes on from JARHVA010001189.1 coordinate 3,315,007, forward strand.
ATCCTAATATATCTAATTTGAGAGCCATGCCTAGTAACAAATCATAATTACTTGAAAATAATTAAATCAATTAGAGTTAGTTTTAACTCACCTAGGGCTAGTTTTAACCCATTCCATGTTTAAACTCAACCTTAACTCACCTTGGGTGAGAGTTAATTCCTAAGGCTATAAATACAAGGCCATACCCCTTTATTTCTAAGATTGGATATTGTAGAGTTATTATAAAGGATTTCCTCCATGAGCCTCATGCAAGTAGTGTTACCATGACCAAATCTTAAGCCAAGAAACATCAAAGCCAAGGTGCCAAGGAGAGAAGGAGCCAAATAGCCTCCATTGTCATAGACTTCTTGATGCACAAGCTGATTAAGACATTCAACAAGTGATTTAGAGCTCCAAGGAAGGTAAAAGACTTATTTCATTTATGTTTTTATTATGCTTTCATTTATTTTTGTTACCTAACTCTCTCTAGTGTCTAGGATAGAGGTGTTAGGATTTGAGTGTGTTAATTTCATTTGTTTTATGAGACTAACACAAGACTAACCTACCCTCTATGTTAAATCTTTGATCACATATTGGCACACCTGATGGGACCTGTACCTAATGAAGTTGCTCCTAAGGCCTTTTAGAACATTCCCCTAATGATTTTCATGTAAAAATTTGAAGGTTGTTGATCAAAATAGGTGAAAATTGAAGTCTAAAAACATTTTATAGAATTTATGAAGTTGCCTTGTATAGTAATGATTTTTCTCTATGGAGTCATGATATTGTCATAACTGTCATGATATTATGTTGACCACTACTATTATTAGGATAACTATTTGTGTTTGCAAGGTAATCAATGATATTTTAATAGTGCAACTCTGAGAATTATGGTATTGCCATAAAATAAGTGATATTGGAATATCATTAATTTTAAAGTTGTGATATCATAAAAAGTTAAGTGATATTGTTATAACTTTAGCAATATTGCTTTTAAAATGCTAGTGGTTAAGCTGACCATTTTTTGCTAAGTTACAATATTACGACTCTCAGAGTAGTGATATTTATTTTAGTTATATGATTTGTCATTAAATTAGTGATATTTATTTAAAACTCTATTTTCATGCAAGTTGTGGTATTGTCCTACCTATCATGGTTTTGTAGAGAGAGTTGGAGTATTGCTTTATGTTTTATGGTTTTGCACTGTGTGTAAAAAAACTATAAACTTGAGAGAAAGATTTGGTATTCATTTATCCACTCATGATGTGCTTATAAGAACAAGGACTCCCTAATGTGTTTTCCAAGATTGAAAGGACACAAAGAGACATTTAAAACACTTCTAACTTGTGAATTTCACATTTTAAATTGGTGTTTTAAAAATTGTATTGCTTAAGTTATTTTCATGCTTTTTCAAAGTTTTTAAAAACCAAATGCCAAGGAACTAAAACTTCATAACATACATCATTTTTTTGAAATAAAATGAACTTTCAATTTTAGCTACATACTCTTACATTTTTTTTTGTTTTATGATTGTTTGGTGAAAGTTTTTTGTTTAAGCAAAATGAGTGACACATGTATGTTCTCCCCCATCCCCTTTAGGGAACTTAGGTGACCAAAAATGATCATTGTTTGAATTTGTCTCTTTAGTTCTAAAGAATGAAAATAAATTTTCTAAGGCCCTCCCCAAATACATATGGTTTGGGTGACCCCAAAATGACCATAAGTCTTTTCACTTGTCTTTATTTTTATGCATTTTGAAGTGTGAGTAGGAGTTCATCAACTTTTTACAAGTTATTTAGTGAAGCATTGACCCAATAAATCACATCCCATCATCATTTCAACCCCAATCTATGGTGGGGGTATATAAATTGAGGGTGACCCATTGGGATACTTGTTTTGAGCAATTAAAACAAGTTCTATTAGTGGTAATCAACCTCATAATGTAAGGGCAAATCAAACATCACACTACACTAAAAAATTAATAGATGTAGTGGTTGGGAAAAAGGACAAGACCTTTTCTTAACAAGTTGATTAATGTGGATCCAAATGATGTGATTACATATATAGTGTTAGCCACACTTTGGACCATCTATAAATGAATTGAAAATTGATAGTTTAGAAATACCCCACTTATTACTGATATATTGTTAATATAGGGAGAGTAACTTGAAGTTCCATGTCATAGTGCAAACTCTTTTTAGAAGAGGGCACCTAAAAACCCTATTTTTAATGTGATTTTACTTTTTGGATTAACAATCAAAATCATTTCAAGAGAAAGTATATTGATGGAATTTGATAGTACTATGCAACCTTGTTAGTTTTAGGATTTAGGACATTATGGTTAGGTGTTTGTGTCATTTTATCCTTTCTTGCATTATTTATGAGTCTAAAATGTTTTATTTATCTTACCACATTCAAAAATGAGTCTTTTTTATACATTAATCCTTTATTTGAAGAGGTCTTACACTGCCCATTTGACATTGTACATATTCCTTGGTATTTTTATCCACCTTTGAGTGTATTTATCATTTGATTGAAAAGGGTGTCATTACGCTACCCAATTCACTTTGAATATTTTGCATTGGGGTCTTGAAACAAACCATTGATCATATATTTATAATGTGATAACATCATTACATTTGACAAATCATTTTAAAGACTTGTTTACCTTGTGTTGAAATTCCAAATTCAAAACCAAACCATGTATGCCTTTTTTGATCTATACCTAGTGTTGTTATGTCATTCATTCTTATCTAGATTATTGTATATTTAATAAGCTTAGTTTTCTAAATTGATTTTGAAATTAACCTTGAAAATTTCAAATCCAAATATTGATTGTTTTCTACCTATGCCTTGTGCAATTTTATCTTAGACATTAATATTTCACTTTTGGGTTGTGTAACTTTTTTTAATTCTTTATTCAATTTGAAAACTATTGTTTGTGCTTAGAGTAGGGGAAGTAGTCCATCTTCCATATTATTAAAGTTTCATGACTTATACCAACTAACCAATTTAATGTTTAAATATGAATTTCAAGTTTATTCTAAAGTGTTTCAAGCTTGTTAGATTAACTCATACCTCTTTTGACTTGTTTTATTTAAAAGTCTAGCTTTTATGGCTTTTCTAAAAGACCTAGCAATACCTATTTTGAGCTTAGATTTTGTGCCTTCTTAGAAAGACCTAGAAACTTTTATTTTCTTTAGATTAGACTTGTTTAAAACACTTTATACCTAGAGTTTGGCATTTTAAATTTTTTTATTCATCGACTTGACCTTTTTGTGTAAGACATTTGATGTTAGACTATTTTATATCAAGTTTTAACACATTCCTTTTAAAGATACAACTCCATGTTTTGACCAAATTAGACCAATTTTGAACCATTTCTCCTTTGGACATTTTTTAAAGAGTTCGTAGAACTCTAGGTATTTTGTGAAACATTCATCATTAATTTGAATATGTGTCATTATACTCATAGCAGAGCCATGTATAATCTAGGATATGATAATGTGGTCATATAAGATGACTTTGTTCAAGACCCCTTGGTAATGATGTGGTTTATGAAATGGATCCTTATCATCCTTATAATGCTCAATTTAGGGAACAAAGTCAAGATCTTCTATCCCACTATTTGGTTAAAATGCCTCCATACTCAGAGTAGGACCAAGAATAAATAATGTACTATCTTTCTAGTATAACATCAGTTTTAGACCATGTTAAATAATAGTTGTACTACGTTATGATGCCATAATTATAAAATACTTATTTTTTTTATCATAATTTTCATGTAAACAAGGATGAAGTTTTAATTATATCAAAAAAGGTAGGGGTTAAATTTTTAGTAGAATTTCCCCATAAACATTTGTCTGGTTTAGTTAGAGTGCCTTATAATCAATATACTAAACATGCCTCTTCTATAAATACTCAAACACTGATAATGGTGTCATACCAAATTCCAAATATGATTATCGTAGGAAAGGGCCTCATGAAGGACCATTTTATACAAATGTATATAGCATACCAAACCTATTTAGACTTAGCACATAACTTTAGTAATGTGGCTATGTCAAACACTCCTCTCATTGTGTTAGATCCTTCAACAGGGGTATTGATTGAATTTATAGGCCAATATAATTTGGGTATAGACACATTCACGTAAAGCACTTCAATTGGAGACATGTTCAATGCCTCATATATCAAATAAGTATCTACTAATATGTAGAATAATGTGCCAAATACCATGGATAACACATGGGTGTCTTCCAATCTAGGCCAAAGTGGTTTAAATACATCAAAAACTAGTCTACAACAAGTGCCTTTAGTAAACCTCATGAGTGGTTTATAAAAGTATGGGGTAGGAAATCATACAACCTAACCACAATAAGTTATCTCTAATCCTCAACTAGTTACTTCATCAAGCATGCAACCACAAAGATTAAATAATCAAACACAAACTAGTGCCTTGCTTCAAAAAAATGTTTATATAGTGTTGTCATTGATGTAAATATAATGTTAAAGTGTATTTTAATTATTGTTTAGATGAATTTGTTGAATATGCATGGTGAGTAATCATGATAAATGAGTTTGATGTCTAGATGAGTATGGTGTCTAAATGAGAAAGTCTAGTTGGTAGTATGTGTTGTGATAAGCTTATTGATAATTGAAGGTATGTAGTGATTTCCATGAGAGAGAAAGATATAGGTACAATTTTCTTATATTTAATTAGTTGATTTTGTGTTAATATCATGATGTGGAAGGAATAGGTCAAGGAATCAAGGTGTCTTATAAAGTCTTATCTAGACCTTGTGAGAAGGTATATGCAGGTATCATGGTGAAGTGAGCTTAGAAATGTAATAAGTTGTTTGAAATTATATGGGATTGAGAGTTAGGTTTAGAAGCCTTTATAAGTTTTTTAAGGTAGATATTTGAGGACAAATGCTTAAGTAACCTAAGCATTGTCATATCATAAAGAGACCATGTGTGAAAGCAAGGGCTTGATTGCTTGGTAAGATGAGTGGTTATAGGAATGAGAGAATATATATGGTAGTGGTGGATCATGTTAAGGTCTTTATATCATGAAAATATGAATGAAGGTCAAGTGCTTGAGTAACCTAAGACTAGTCATGGTATGAAAAGCCCTAGTGAGAAGATTTGATCTTGGTAACTTGGTGAGATGGATGCACAGAGGCATAAGAGGATATATGAGGTTATTTTAGAATGCATACGAGGAATTGGATCATACATGAGAGTATCATAGTGAGAATACAAGGGTAGGACATATAGACCTAGTATGTAACTAGACCACCTCTAGACCCTACTTGGACTAATGACGCATCATGATCTATTGTCAAGGCATATGAAGGATGTTTGACATTATTTGAGCATGTGATATGTTGTGTGAGCATGTAATTAATTTTTAAATCAAATTTAAATAGATTTTAAGGTAAGTTCAAAACATAATAAGGTGTGAAGACTCAGGTGTAGTAAATCAAGATGGTGAGAGCATGGCCTAATGAGGTATTTGGATCAATTTCTAAGGATAAAATGGACATCTGAGAATTTATAGACATGTGTCATGTTTTTTAAAGTATGTTAAGAAATTTTTAGGTAAAAATTTTAATTTTAAGGTAATAAAAAATGTTTTAAGGTCTCTCATGTGCATAAAATGAAGGTAAAGTGCTTGAGTAAGCTAGGACTAGTCATGGTATGAAAAGTCTTAGTGAGAAGGTTTGCATATGGTAACTTAATGAGATGGATGAAAAAATACATAAGAGTATATATGAGGTTGTTTCAGAATTAATATAAACCATTTTATTATTCATGAGATTCTTAGAGTCATCTTATAGGGGTAAGACCTATAGACCTAGTATGAAACTAGACCACCTCTAGACCCTGCTTGGCCTAATGAGGCATCATGATCTATTTTCAAGGAATATGAAGGATGTTTGACATTGTTTAATAATTTTATATGTTGTTTGATCATGTAAGTAATGTTTAAATAACATGTAAAGAGTTTTTAAGGTTATTTCAAAACATAATGAGGTATGAAGACTCAGGTGTAGTAAAGCAAGATGGTGAGAGCATGGCCTAATGAGGTCTCAAGATCAGTTTCCAAGGATAAAATAGACATGTAAGAATTTATATAAGTTTTTAATGTTTTTCTAAGTATTTTAACCAAGTTTTATGTCATAATTTTAAGGTTAAGTCAAGAAAAAGTGTTTTGAGGTCTCTCATATGCATAGAATGAGGGGTTCTCAACCCGAGAAAAACTTTCAAGTGTTCATTGGCATGTGTAACCTATACATGAGAACATAATATATTAATGTTATATTTTTAAGGGTACTATATCAAATTTAAAATAATTATTTTATGTAATGAAGGGTTAAGATTTATGAATGATCATTAATACTAGAAGATGGTTTAAACCCTCAAAGAACCCTAACAATGACTTGATGTTGAAGATCTTGTTATAAAGTGATAATAATGGTTCTATATGGATATTTAAGTTATTTTAAGTTGTATTAAATTATATAAGGCACATATAGGTGTGATTGGTTTGTTAAGTGTGTGAGCAGACTCTACAAGAAAGGGCAAGTTTTTGGGAAAATTATTGTAGCTATCAAAGTTAACCATGTAAAAGTTGTTAAATAAATGGAGGAAAAATATTGAGACTTATATTTTATTTAAATTATGGTTTTTTATCATTTTATATCCATCATGTGTCTTAAAACATTCATCCAAGATAACTTAACACTAATAAGACTAATGGTGCAAACAATGAGAAACCCATGCTGAAGTGAGAAGGTGATTAGGGATGTGATATCATGGATTAGAGATGAATAAAAGTGCATGAATATATTTATAAGGAATTTTAATAATTTTTTATGTCATATAATTTTTGGATATCTTTTTATATAGCAAAATGTTACTCGCAAGTTGACTTTTCTAGCTTATTAAGGTATGTGTATAAAGAGGTCCAAAGATTATTCTATATGTATAATAATTTCCATTAGACCTTAGTATTTTTGTGTTTTGATATGTTATATACATATATAAAATGATAATATTCATTCATCATAATTATTTAAATGTGTATATATAAGTTCTGGAATTCAAAGTCACCATGACTAGTTTTTGAGGAAAACTGGTAGTTCTGAGTGAACAAGGTACAATGATGATTGTAAAGCCTTATCTTCTGAATTGAAGTGTCTAATGAATATGTCAATTTTTATTGGTAAATATATAACCTATCCATTATTTTTATAATTTTTTATATCTATTTTAATATGATTGGTACATTGAATCCAAAATGGCTTATCTGGCTGAGTAAGTACTACGAGAGAGAAGGTCAACAAATTCGTTTGCAAGACCAATAATTGCCATTAGATATTTTAATATTATTATTGGATATTTTTATAAGGATGTTTTAATATAATTTTCATTCATTTTAATCCTTTTATTATTTTCTTTCATATGTAAGGAGTTCAAGTTTCCATGATTATGTTTTGAGGCTAGTTGGTAGTTCTGAGTGAGCTACTTGAAGAGAAGAGTTTGAGCCTTTATACCCTGAGTTGAAGCATATTATTAAGTTTTTGATGACATTTACATCATGATTTTTTTTAATATTTTATTTTTTTCCATGTTTTTCATAAAAATTGTGTTTATGCTTCAGCTATTTAAGACAAATTTTTTGTGTATGTATAGGCCTATGGTGAACAGTGTTTTGAGAAGGGGTTCAAGTAATGGTTGGACCTAGAAGGTGTTGTGTAAATAAAGTTAAATTTTATAAGGTATATTTTATTTTAATATTATTTTTTTATATTGTGTGTGTATTTTGGAAGCATTTAAATAAATATAAAGTGTAACGTGCTCTAATGAAAGCCTAATGAGATTAGGTCTCCTTAAGGCCTAAAAGAGGTTTTGGTCCTATATGATATGACCAACCTATTTTATTATTTTATTAATTTTTATAATATTTTATAATACATATTAAAAGGATAATAAAAGTGTGCAAATTTTTATGGCCAACCAAGGTGTGTGAGAGCAAGAGATTAATATAAGAACAAGGCTAATTAGGCCTATTTGAGTGTGTTCGATAAGAGAAGTGTGAAAGAAAATAAAATATCATAAAGAGGATCATAATTATGTAATTTATAACATGATAATGTTTTATATATAAATTAATTAATATTTTATATGAGGTTTTATTATGGATATCAAGGTCATATGACCTAATCAGTCTTGAAGAAACCTAATAGAGCAAAGAAGCTTAGAGGTAGTTTTGAGAGGGATAGAAATGTGTAAATAAATGAAGAAGAGGACCATAATATATTTAATATTATAATAATTAAAAATATTTAATTAAAAATTCTACTTGGTTGAGTGGGTGCTTGGCCAAGAGGTCACTGAGTTGATGTTGAGTCACTAGGGGAGTTGGTGCTTCCTTTTAAGTGGGTGCTTGCTAAAAGACTATGTCAAGTTGGTGTTATTGACTATTTTGACCAAAATTCAAAATATGTCAACCCAATATATAATAAAAATTTATATATGTGTCTATTATCATGATATAGTGTGTGCCATTATTAATTTGATGTCATTTAATGTGTTTTTAGCTTTGTCATAGTCCAATTTAGTCCTTGTGTCATTTTATGTCATTTAAGGGTCGTATTTGAGTCATAAATGAAGGTGGTATGGTTATAAAATGTTTTAAAGTGTTTTAAACTTTATTTAAATGTATAATATGTCATACCCTATCATTCCTTTTCATTATTAACTCAAAAAATTATAAGTGTTAAGTACAATCAAGAAAATAGTTGAAAGAAAGGGAGTTTTGGAAGTTGTACAGATAATAGAGAAGAATGGAACATGGAAAAATCTTATTAAGTGACCATTAAAATTACCTGACTCCATTTACATAATTTATCTACTTTTGAATTTCCAAAAATGGACCAAAACCATTTCTCTTCTCCATCACTCCACTCGGCATACAAAACTGGTCAATAGGTCTCTTAATGGTATGGTTAATAAGTTATAGTTAAAATTATCTTGGTGTTTTATAGTTAAATTTATATAATTTATTTTCATATAAATATTTTAAATAATTATTTCTTATTATTTATGAACCATTCTTAATAAGTTGACTATCTTGTTTTACTTTCTAATCCCCATACCATGTAGGTTTTGATTTTGTATGAGCTTGCCCATATAATCTAGCTAGTGAAATTGAATTTAGAGGATGTATAAATAATTATTTCATGGTTACCATTAATTTTTTAATATTTTTAGGTGAGTGAAATATTTAAACATCTCAAATTATAGGTTAAGTGCACCATTACTAAGATGCAGGCATATGTCACTATGTGTAGAGTTCCTTATTCTTGTAATGGTTTTAGAGGAAGGTATTATATGTTGTTTCATGTTTTTCATGGAATATTGATCCTAATAATTTAAAATTTTAGTTTCAATGGCTACATTCATAGAGTTGTAGTCAACCTCCATACACAATCCATTGAATGTGCATCTACAAGTTTCCCATAGAATGATGAACAAGTTGAAATGAATCATTTTAAAATGTTCGATCTATTTAATGGTGTAAAACATTAATTTTTACACCTTTATAATGTTTAATACTATTTATAATGTCACATAAAATGCATATTTCTCATGTCTCTACTCACTGCATTGTATACTAAAATGTCCACCTATAACTGGCTTTACACAAAAATCTAAAAGTGTTGTGTGGAGGAGTTTGGAATGTTTTGAAACATTCATTAAGTTTAAGGAGTTATAAAATGTCATGAGAATAATGTTTTAAACCACAAAATCACAAATATATATAAGGATTTTTCTTCATATATGGTAAATGAGTTTTAGGGACTTGTTTCCTTAAAAACTCAAAAATAGAGCCCTGTGTAACTTTGATGTTGCGATATGATAAGTAAACATGTAGTCTAGGTGGATCAAAATGATCCTATCATGAATCCATATCCTAGGGGAGATGACTTGAACAAATAGATTGGACGTTTGACTTCAATATGTGATGTTACAAGGTTTCAAATCTATGCATTTATTCACTGCAGATTTTCAGTGTCCACTATAGTGTTGAGACTCCAAATGACTTTCTAGCCCTCATTAAAGTAAGAAGGATCACGTCTATATAGAAGTGGTAATATTAAAATGAGAATGGTAATGATTTTTAAAATAATATCAAGAGGGTTTTGAGTGTAATTTATTGATCTAGATCAACATATACATGTGTACCTTGTTTTCCAAAAGGTAACCTAAAGTTGACTATAAGTACCTAAGAGTTCCTAAAATAAACCTTGGTCAGAAGGAGCATGAAAAACATGGATATTTATAAATTATATTTTATTTAAGAATCTAAAGTATCCTATGAGGATTAACACCTAGTTTAAGGCTTTAAACACACCTACAAGAACCCCCTTTTACTCTAAAATTGTCAACTACAACTGATTGTGGCATGACAGTGATCTATGAGCATAAGCAATATTGAGGTTAGCCTAAACTAAAGCATGGTGTGATCAAGTGAAACTATTATATGATAATATAGGACCTAAATAAGTCTTGGTGTTAATAATATAAGGTATAATATGTAAATTTCACCTACAGGTGTCACTTCCTAAGCAAGATAACACAACCACCGTTGACTATAACTGAGCATATCAAAGTGAAAGGTGAACAATGAGATGTTTGAAAAGGGTTTGATGATAAAAATGTTTTAAGGGACTCAAAATTTTTTTAAAAAACCTCAAGAGACTCCCATAGTATGTAAATATGACATAGATAAGTTTTCAAGAGTAGCATACACTCCATATGTTAACCCTACACACAATAAGTTCTCCATAATTATATCTTAGGTTTTGAGACACTTGGAGGTGCTAATAATGTGAAAACACCTTTGAAATTCATATATATTATATTTAGGATCCATTTAATCCTCTCATAAATTCTTCATGTTTTGGGAAATAAGGGAAGTGCGCTTTATTTATCTCAAATAGAGGACACTTTGAGAGGGCCATTTCCTATAGGTTGGTCATAAATATGATGAGAAGGTAAACTAAACGCTGATGAGACCTTGAAAATATATGTGGAAGGTTGTGTTAGACATGAAAAAACATGTAAAAAACCCATAGGTGAAAGAACATAATAGGGTGGCCCAAACCCACATAGGAGCATATAAAACTATTAGGTCTTGACTAGGCCTAATGGCCTAAAGGGGGTCTAGTATCATTTATAACACTAGATAGACATTATATTTAATTTTAAAACCTTCATGTGGAGTTATAAGGTGTTTTTTAACTTATGAAATGTAGAGGATACCATAAGGAAGACATTTTTTTCTCAAACTAACTCAAGACTACATAAAATGCCTTGAAATGCTTGAGAGGCCAAGTTTGGAAGATCAAAACAATATTGAGGCTTAGAATAGGAGTATAAGGAAATGGGATAAGTTGAAAAGGGTATCAAACTTTCATCTTATGAATTTTTTTCACAAATTTAATTTCATACCTTTATGAATAAATGTTAAGGGTTAGAAACACTCTAAACCCTCTAAAACCCTTGGTAATGACCTGATTGGAAATATGAATAAGGAGAGGAATACATATGGATTCTTCCCATCAATTTGGATTCCACCCTACTTGTATAGATAAGGTGTAAAATTGGTTTTATTAATAGTTTAATGTGTTTTATGGGTATGAAAAGGCTTCAAAAGATTAATTCCACTTTGGGAGGAGGAATAGGACATAATATAACCCCTAATGTCCATTTATTACATCAACTAAACACACAAGTCATTTTGAAAGTACCTTCATCGTAGTGAGTCCAAACTGGCATAGTGAAGAAGGAATGATCACCAAGTGGGAAGGTGAAAAATATAAATGGAAGGCCTTTTAAGGTATTCCTAATGAATATAGAGACATGAGGACCCTTTAAAAGTGTCATGTATTCCATTTTATGGACTGGTTTGGAAAACTGAATACCTCTTTGGTACCAAGTGTGAAGGGTGAGTGAAAGGAGGGTGATTATAATTACAAGCAGTGATAACTCATGTCCAAAATAATGATAGTGATTGTGGATATAAGAAATGCATGTTGGGAATGTTTTATAACCCCCCTTCATGGTCCAATCATATCATCTATACCTTGTCTATTGTGGAGCACTTATAAAAGGTCAAATGATGAAGGCAGTTTCTAGGCAAGCAAATGAAGAGTCCTACACCACATTTCAAGAGTTTCATGCTTTGAGGGACATTTTTCAAAGTACACCTTTAATTTTTTATTCAATATTCCTTTCTGATACATATGTAATTCTTTTTCTCATCTTGATAAGTGGTTTAATGACTCTTGGACTTCATTCTTCTCACTTCTCTCTCATATTTTATAAGTACTAGCCATTTTGGCTCTTGTAGAATAATACCACACCTAGTATAGTGAAGCCCTGCTAGTTTGATGTCATATTTTGCCTTTGATTAAGGAAAAAAATCTAGTTTTAAGTTCATAAACATATTTTTTTAGTGTGAAAAATGATTAATGGTTAAGCCTAGTGATTTTATCCTTGCTTTTCTTTATCCTTTCATTTCTTGTGCAATAAGTTCTCATTATAATAGGTCATATAGAGTGTAGTTAGTGTGTTAGGCTCCCTTCAAGTGTGAAAGTGTCCTTAGATTCATAAATCTGATCCCTGGTCTACTTACCTTGAGTAGTCTCAGGCATATCACCTCTATATTGAAACATTTATATTATAACATCTTAGGACTTTGAGGCTAGTTTGTAGATCTTGTTCTTAGTGAAATAAGTATGATAACATAGTGGATATATTCATGGTGTATCACCTCATTATATTAGATTTATTTTATGTATATTTTTGTCCTTTTTCCCATAAGAAATCAATAACATACATTATAAGCACTTCAATATAAATTTAGGGATCTAGCCCTTAAACTAGAGGCCTACTTCTACTATATGTAAACCCACATACCTATAAGTATTCACATGTTTCACAAATTTGAAGAAGGCTTGAACAACCTTCTCTAGGGTGTAATATTTGGTGATAATAGGTGCTTGATAGACTAGGGTTGGTGATACAAGTTTAGTGTGTGCTTAATTAAATTTAATTAATTGATTTATAATACTAGTTGACCAAGCTATGGTCAATGGTTTTTATCCCCCATGAGGGTTTCCAAATTACACAATGTGTTCATACTTTATTTATATTCTCATTACTATGTTGTTAGACTAGTTGATGTTTCTCATATAATGATGTTACTTGATGAATGATTAAAATATCCATTGAAGTGAAAGTAAAAGTTTATAAGTATACTGATTTACCCCCACCCCCTCTTAGTCATCTTGCTTCCAAAAATTGGTATCATAGCCTGGTCCTGTAAAGCAAGTCTAAAAATATGAAGGGTGATCCTAGAAGCACAAGTTACTAAGTAGTTAAGTAAAGAGAGTTAAGAGTTGAGATATGTGGTCAAGGATCTTGATGAATAGATATTCATCCTAAAGAGTGATATGGTCCAAAAATCCAAAAGGGATGAAAATACCATGATTGATATCAAGAATTAATTAGAGTTCACAAATACAAGTTTGAGATCAAAGGAAGTTGAGTGTGATCAGTTGAAGTCTAAGATAGGTTCCTTGAAGGTAAAACATGAGAAGATAGATCAAGTCAATAAGAATGCCAATATAAATATAAATATGAGAATACCAATAAGATAAATTAACACCATAATTTATTCTAATTTCTCCCATGGTCATTATTTTCCTTGTTATCAGTTTGGACATTAAACAAAAAACTATAAAAGGATGCCACCCAAGAATGAATTTTCATGGGACTATGGTAAAGGAAGAAATTGGATAAGAAGAGATCACATGCCACATCAATCAATAGGTATTTCTAGCAAGAGTAAGGTCATTTTATATGAGTGTCAATGTGTTAGTCATATTACAAGATTTTGTAAGATCAAATTGAATAAGTCCTCAAGTCATAGCAAGGTATTGGAAGCTCCTAATAGACAAATTATAGTATGGAGATCAAAGAAGGTGAGAACGTTTCATGATCAACCTATGGATCAATTTGAACTGATTTTTAGTGTAGAATGCCAAGAGTGTCTAGTATTAGCTTAGATAGAGAAGAAGAAGGATAATATAGACACCAAGCCAAAGGTGCCAATCATGACCAAGAGGATCCTAAAGATATAATATCATCATCATGATTGCAAATTAGTTGGTAAAAGAGTAGAAATCTGATAATATATTAAATTTTTGTTATTCTAAGTGCCTTATGGAAGGGGTGACTCCATTAGGCTTCATGGAGACACTCATCATTAAGTGGAAACATGGTGGATGCTTGTTAAGCTTTGATATAGTGTTGTAGATGAAGAAGGTGTGAAGACATGTTGAATATTGTTGAGTCTAACCTAGAAGTGTGGTCTATTAGAATGTTGAGAGGTAAGTTTTTGGTATCTCATTGTAGTTGAGCTTGATCTATTTTGATATTTGGTATTGGCACCAAAGTGTTTGTTCTGTGTTGGATATGGTCTATGTATATTATTGATTCATATAGTGATCAAGTTGTGAAGACAAAGGGGGAACATGGTTTTGTATTTTTGTATGAGATATATTTGATGAGTTCTTGTATTGATTGGTATATGCCTAGTCTAAGGGGGAGCATGATTTCTAAGATTTATCATGATTCTAGTTGTGAGAGAGGGTTGAATTTTATATATTCATCAAGATGACCTTAATTTAATAGAGGACCAAGGCACATATTGTATAGTTTATATTTTCATATCATGAAGAAGGTAAGTTATGATAGAGGTATGCCATAAAGAAGCATGTAAGAGTAGATCTAGTTGACATAATGATGCAAGGAAGATGTTATGACGAGGTATATGCCATGGTGGCTTGAAAAATATGAAGAAGAATAAATAATAACATCTAAGATACCATATTTATATGACATGAATGATCTCTAATTTATCATGGAGGATTAGATTGTTCCCTTGTAATAATATCTTTGATTGTAGATAGACCTAATAGACATGATGGACAAGTGTTGGTTATAGATATGTTTTATGCTCATAAACATTGAGTGTGATTGCTCTAGGAATTTGAATATGAACTTTAGGTCATGTATCATAGGTCTATATGCTTGGTATTCCATAGTTGTGTAATGTCAAGGTGATCAAGCATGATAAATAGTGACCTAGGTATCTTATAGACCTAATGAGTAGTGAACTAATATAATAGGGGCTTTCATGACATAGATGGATCAGATATGGCTTATGAAGCTAAAATAAGGTTAGAAGATATTGTTTTCATAGTGTGTGTATGGATAATGATAGATTAGGGAGAAAATATATGAGTGGTTTCCATAATTTCTAACATCTAAGGTATTTGAGATATAACATTAGCTTAGGGGGAGAAAGTGAGTCTACAAAATGTTTTATTCAATAACTATGGTGAGTATTTGGTAATGATTTCATTGTGGGTATCTCTAAAGTTTAGATCTAAGGATCAAATAGCTATTTGTATAAGGGACCCTTTGTCATTAATGTCAAATGGGGAGAAAGACCAATTTGGGGGAGAAGAGATTGATCAGATTGTAGTTTGTTTTTCCATGAATGAAAAAGGGGGATATTATTGGCATAGTGTTGTCATTAATGTCAATATGATGTCAAAGTGTATTTTTATTGATGTATATATTCATATGATGAATATTCATGGTGAGTAATCATGATAAATGAGGTTGATGTCTAGATGAACATGGTGTCTAGGTGAGCAAGGCTAGTTGATATTTTTGTTATGATAAGCATATGAGCATTGAAGGTATGTAGTGATTTCCATGAGAGGTAAAGGTATAGGTACAATTTTCATGAGAGATAAAGGTATAGGTATGGTCTTGATGTCTTGACCATACCTTCACACATGGTCTCTTTATGATATGACTATACTTAGGTTACTTAATCACTTGTCCTTAAATATGTACCTTACAAAAATTATAAAGGATTAATACCTAACTCTCAAGCCCATATAATTATAAAAAAATTATTACATGAATAAGATCACTCACTTCACCATGATACCTATACATACCTTCTCATAAGGTCTAGATAAGGCTTTACAAGACACCTTGATGTCTTAACCTTTTCTTGAAGGTATGTAGTGATTTCCATGAGAGATAAAGGTATAGGTATGGTCTTGATTTCTTGGTATGATGAGTGGTATTAAGCATGTGATAATATGTATGGTAATGGATGAGCATGGTAAGGTGTTGATTATGATAGTAAGGTGTTATCATCATGAATAGAGGCATGAAGGTCAAGTGTTTGAGTAACCTAAGACTAGTCATGGTATGAAAAGTCCTAATGAGAAGGTTTAAGCATGGTAACTTGGTGAGATAGATGAAAAGAGGAATAAGAGGTTTTATGACATTGTTTATGCATGAATATGATGAATTAGATCACTCGTGAGAGTATAAAAATGAGCCTACAAGGGTAGGACCTACAAACTTAGTTTGCAACTAGACCACCTCTAAACCCTACTTGGCCTAATGAGATATCATGATCTATTTTCAAGGAACACGAATAATGTTTGACATAATTTGAGAATGTGATATTTTATATGATAATTTAAGGTGGAGAGAACATGAAAATAAGTTTTAAGGTTTGTTCAAAACTTAATGAGGTGTGAATACTCAAGTGTAATAAAGGAAGATGGTGAGAACATGGCCTAATGAGGTATCAAGATAAATTTCCAAGGATAACATGGACATGTGAGCATTGAAAGAAGTGTTTTATATTGTTTCAATTATGTTGACCAATTTTAAAGAAAAAAATTAAGGTTAAGTCAAGAAAAATTATTTTGAGGTCTCTTGTGTCTACAAAATCAAGGGTTTTCAACTTGAGAAGAAAATTCAATTGTTCATTTGCATGTGTAACCTATAAATTGGAACCTAATATATTCATGGTATATGGGTAAGGTTCTTATAAAAAAAATTCAAGCATTGGTTTTTTGAATTAAGGGTTAAGCTTTATGAATGATTGTTAAGACTGGAAGATGGTTTAAACCCTCAAAGAAACCTAATAATGACCTGATGTTGAATATCTTGTTCTAAAGTGATCATAATGGTTTGATATGTATATTTAATTTATTTTATGTTTTATTAAAATCTCCCAATAACCTATAGGTGTGATTGGTTTTTTAGGTGTATGAGCAGACCTTATAAGAAAGAGCATGTTCTTGGAAGATTATTGTAGTTATGAAAGTTGACCAAGTCAAACTTTATAAATCAATGGAGGAAAAATATTGATAATTTTATTTTATGTCCATGGTTATTTTTTATTATTTTACATCCATCATATTTTCTAAATATATCATCCAAGACAACTTATCGCTAACAATCCTAATGGTGTAAACAGTGAGAAACCTAGGTAGAAGTGAGAAGGTGATTAGGGATGTGATATCATGGATTAGATATTATATTATATTATTATTATTTTATATTTTTATAATTATTTTTTATGATAATTTTAATTCATTAATATAATTTAAGTATGTTATTTCATATGGTAGGAGTTCATGTTTCCATGACTGTGTTTTGAGGCTAGTTCAGTTCTAAGTGGGCTACATGCAAAGAATAGTTTGAGCATGTATACCCTAAGTTGAATAATATTATTAAGTTTTTTATGAAATTTAGATAATAGTGTTTCTTATTATGTGATTTTTTCCATGGTTTTTCAACAAAATTATGTTTATGCTTCAATTGTTCAAGACAAGTTTTTTGTGTATGCACAGGCCTATTATGAATAGTGTTTTGAGAAGGGGTTCAAGTAATGGTTCAACATAAAAGGCTTTGTGAACATAAAGTGAATTTGTATAAGGTAAAATTTATTTTAATATTATGTTTTCCTACTTTATGTGGAGTTTGGAATCATTTCAAGAAAGACAAAGTGTAATGTGCTCTAATGAAGGCCTAATGGGATTAGGTCTCCTTAAGGCCTAAAATGGTTTTGGTCCTATATGCTATGACCAAAATATTTTATTATTTTATTAATGTTTTAAAATTGGTATAATTAATATTATAAGGTTAATAAATGTTTAAAAATGTGTGTGTCTGACCAAGCTGTGTGAGAGAAAGAGACTAGTATAAGAATAAGTCTAATTATGCCTATTTGAGTGTGTTAGATAAGAGAGGTGTGCAAGAAAATAAAATATAATAAATATGAGTATAAGGAGGTAATTTATACCATCATATGGGTGTATATATACATTCATGAATATCTAATAAGAGGTCTAAGTATGGATATCAAGGTCATATGACCTAATCAATTTTGAAGAGACCTAGTAGAGTGAAGAAGCCTGGAGGTAGTTTTGAAAGGGATATAAGTGTGTGAAGATATAGAGAAGAGGAGCATAATATATTTAAGATTAAAATAATTAAAAATATGGAAGGTATAATTCTACTTGGCTGAGTGGATGCCTAGTCAAGAGGTGGCTGAGTTGGTGTTGAGTCACTAAGGGAGTTGGTGATTCTTTGTAAGTGGGTGTTTGCTAAAATACTATATCAAGTTGGTGATTGATAGATTGGGGTTGGTGATCCATTTTGAGTGGGTTATAAAATTAATTTAATTCATTGATTTATAAGACTAGTTGTCTAAGCTATTGTTAGTGGGTTTTATTCCCCATGAGGGTTTCCCACTTATATGATGTATTCATACTTTGTGTATATTCTCATCACTATGTTGTTAGACTAGTTGATATTGATCATATTACAATTTTTCTTGATGAATGATTATAATATACATTAAATTGAAAGTAAAAGTTTATAAAGGCATTGATTCACCCACACACCACCCCCATCATCTTAATTCTAACACAAAATGTGATGAATTTTACTTTGCTACAATAGGGGATGACTAACATTTCATAACAATAGGTACATTCCAATTTACCAACATAGTAGAGGTAGAACATTTTTCCACCTAAATATGGAGAAACCAATGTTCCATATCATCAGGTAGTGACAAGTATACCTCTTCAGTTGTAGACCAACATGCCTTTACAGCCACAAACATTATCTAATCAACAACGGATGTTCATCGGTCAATAATAAATGTTTGATGTTTAATAAACATCTACTTCACAATAATTATTTACAAAACCAATAGGTGCTAATATCCAAAAAGTTCCAATTAGATAATAATTGGATTTTTCATAGAACATGACACAAATTTGATGATAAGGCCTTGTTTCAAAAGAAGTTCCCCTTACTCAGCTAGGTCTGACTAGTTGGCATTAAGTCCCTATTTAACCTCAATAGGCATAATACTTTACCCCAAGCTATATCTATCCATCCCAATAATAATTCTCTTAAAACCAAGCTTATATATTGAATCCAAATAATAATATCACACCATAACACATGTAATTCCAATAATCTCATCCTAATATGTGAATACATATTTCTGGTCAATTCCCTAACCAAACCAACATTCCACCAACCATTCCTCCATTATACCCTGGTCAAGTAAATACACCTTTAACCACCCAACCTCTACTTCAAGACAATATTCTATCTAGTTTCTTGGTAGAAAAATTATATTCTCTCTAGTTTCTTGGCATAAAAACTACAAAAAATAAAGGATACAATTACCACCATTCAAGTTGGGTAATAAAACAATAATTTTAAGTTGGTTGACATGTGTTCATACCCATTCAACATGGAGTATCTACAAATACCATTTCCTCTAGGGTACAAACCACAAAAGTTTGATAAGTATAAGGGTAAAGGAGACCCTAAGGCCCATTTGATATAATTCTTTATTTATTTCCATCTAGTGGCTATAATGACATATATCTCCTAATTTTTCTTCCCCAAAGTCTAGCAGGATAGGCTTTGGAGTGGTTTTTGAAATTTATAAAGAACTCAATATCTAATTTTGATGACGTTTGAGATAAGTTTGTGCAACATTTATCCTACAATCTCAAACATGAGGTTTTATTGGTAGATTTAATTTAGGCCAAGAAAAAAGTTGGTGAAATTTTCACAAGATATCTATAATGATGGAGATCACTTATTAGATGCTTCACCAATATCTTACCAAACAAAAAATTAGCTACTATGTTTACCAAAAATTTACATAGTGAGATATCCTACCATCTAGAGCTACAATGTGCACACACTTTCAAAAAGATCATCAACAAAGGTTTATTGATAAAAAGGTCCCTTATCAATAAATGGATAATCAAGCTTAAATTTTCCAATCAAAATCATAACCAAAACCAAGGAAATGGCCAAAATTAGAACCAAAACTAAGTCCAAGTGTAAGCATTGGCACCAGCCTAGGAAAATAATTATGAAAAGTCCAAGAAATTCAATTGCAAGAAGAATATTTTTTGAAATAGAGTAACCAAGTTGTGGCATGTCTAAATAGTGAAAATACCATCTACTTATCCAACATTATAAATGTAAATTAATCCTCACCAATAACCCATTCAATAGGTGCAACCTTCATAATAACCTAAAGTAACTCAATAAATGCAATAACCATTACCTTTGAAAACCCCTCCTCCAAGGAAAAATGTGCATACTAATATAGTCTTTATTGACCTTGGAGAAACCATTGAAGCCATTTTTCACAAGCTAGATACCACTAATTTGATTAATTGGTTGATTTTGAAGTGTTATCTTGAGGGAATTCCCTATCCAATTTGGTAAAAGGAAAATGAATTATGTAAATATCATCATGTTCATGGGAATAATTTATGTTGTTGTATGTAGTTCAAACACCTCATCAAAAATATGTTAGAAAATGGGGAGATAACATTAGATAATAAAGCATCTATGTTTAATCAGAACCTAGGTATTTATCAAAACCCTTTTTCATAACATAACAATAATAACCAAAAACATCAACAACAAAGACTAAAGTAATAAAAGCAATAGTATTAATAATTGAGACAAAAACAATATAAAAATAATAATAAAAGCATCAATCAAATGGACAGAACCAAGGCCAAAACAATCTCAATACCTAATAAAACTTACCATTTAGTTGCACATGACTACAAAAAATTCATAAGCCATATTGTGGGAGGTCATGTTTCCACCATTACCATCAATCTAAGACCAAGTTCCAACCTCATAAGACCCAATCTATACCAATGATCCTTCCTTGACCTAGGACTACATACATGCATACTGTCAAGTAGGGATTACTAATTTTGGACATTATATTGATAACCTGTCATTGGCTTATGACTACATAAAAGTGCACTGACAACCAAGACTTATCCTATTTGATCCCCCTCTACTATCATTTTCTAACAATAATGGTCCTGTGTCTAATCCCAATTGTGTAATTAAAAATCAACAATCAAATATTACCATTCTAAGCCCATAACCATCTACCATTGAACCCATGCAACCCACCATTCTAGATAAGAACTAGCCATACACTATTATGAAGTAAAATATGTTTGATATTATATAATAACTTCAAAAAATACCTACACAAATTTTTGTTTTAGATTTATTACATACATCTAATATCCATAAGAACATCTTGATTGATTTCTTAGGCTAAACCCAAGTTCTAAACAACATAATCCCAAAAAAAATTAAATATTTGGTTGGACATATAGCCCTAGGCCAATAGTTGACCTTTGTTCAAAGTGATATATCATCCCTTGGCCCTCTCTATAATAATCCATTATATATAAAACTTGACATTATGAAACATAAAGTGAAGAATGTCCTAATCGAGAATAGATTGGGCCTGAATATTGTGTCTTTGAAGCTCATCAAGAATATTAGGAACACAACAATCTATCTCTAATTATAAATGATCACTATCAGGGCCTATGGCAATAAAAAGAGGGAATCACAAGGCACCATTAGCTTGCTAGTTATCATTGGGCCCTTAACCAATGATACAATATGCCATGTGTTGGACCTAGACCTATATTATAATTTGCTCTTGGTTAGACCTTGGATACATGAAATTCATGTAATTCCTTCAACATTTCACCAATGTATCAAGTTCTCCCACTTAGGTATGTAGGTCACCTTTCACATAGATTTGTATCCCTATGAACATTGCAAGCATTTGGAGGTTGAGTATAAAAGATATAACTACCATTTTAGCTTAGATATGGTTCTTAAAAAGGATAAGGGGAAAGAAATATTTTTTGATTTACTAGAGGCTAATTACATAGACCCATATAGCCTTGATTCATCTTCTCATATACCACCTATTAAAATGTCTAATCATTTTACCATCTTGACCAATTACCTAGGAGAGTATTTGACCCATGATACATTCCACATTACCAAGATTCCATAGAACCCTAAGTCCTATGTAAGACCTAAATCCAAGACACCTTGAATAGAATGGAAAAAAAAGGGAAAAGGCAAGCTCCATATTCCACCTCCCATTATTTTCACACTATCCACTAGCCAAGAATAGGACCCACTAACAAATGATGAAACATAGTTATATAATAAAAAATTGGTTGACTACTATATATAATGTCAAGTACCCTATTCCTAATGGATCATGAAGAATCATGCCTATCAAAGATGAGGCCTTGGGCTAAAATAATAGGGCACACTTGAGCTAATCTCTATAACTCAATACAAAGGAACCTATAGTCTCCAATTTAAAGCACCTAGGGGTGACCCCACATATTTTATTCATGTTCTAATGCTAATGAGTAGTGATGATGATATTGATAGTGAATTAGAGTCTAATCATAGCCTTTATCAAGACCTATTATATACCATTTTTTTTAACACCCATATCATTTGTACCCTTAGACTAATTATTTTCCATAATCCAACAAGAATCCAAAGTGCTTGTAGATGAGTTTGAGAATGATGAGGCATTTTGTGATTTTTTAGGCCTAAGAGATAATGTTCCACTAGGAGACCAAAAATAAGGGTTTTAAATCAAATTTAATCTTGTAGCCTATTTTTAAGGATTATTTAACACCCTTAGCCATAATAAAATAAATAAATAATTGAGGTCCTAAAATGAAAAAATCTTTGAGACATTTTTGGACTAGGTTAAAAGTAAAGAGAAAGGCTAGCCTAGTGGTGAAAACATGTTTCAGGTGCCATTAGATGGGGGTGTTCATCCTACCTCAAACATAGGTCATCAGACCACCAACAACAAACTTGCTTATGGTTTCGAGTTTAGTTTTAAATAACATCATGATTTTCAAAAAAATTGTTACATCCCAATTCCTCACTAAGTAAAATTACTTGATTATCCATGGATATTTATAGTTTATAGATTTTATTTGGTATTTATTAAATAATCTTTGAGACGTATGTTGTTATGGGATAGTTGGATATTACTTAGCCTACATGATTTCATTGCTATGAGTTAATTTTAGTGTATATATTTAGATTATGATCATGTTGATTTGTTATTTTAGTTATATTTATGATGTATGTATATCATAATATTATGGAATAACTAACTAATTGTTGTGAGTTTGACACAGGAGAACTCATTCCTCAAAGAGTGATCAAGGGAGAGTATCATCGAAGAGGGTGACATAGATGGAGTTTTTGGAGGATGATAGAGAAATTGGCTAGAACATTGCACACACCACATTAACTAACACATGTTAGATGCATAATGGAATGGTTAGCATAGTGTGTTTTGATGATGTTTGCATTAGATAGTTATTACACATGGTTGATATCATAGTTTAATGGTTTTATGAAATTCATCTTGCATGATTTTCATGTATATCTGTTAATGTTTTATGATTTTCATAAATAGAGAAAATTTGGATTTATAGACTAATGAATTTATCATTAAGTTTTTATGACATTTGAAGAGCTAATTTAATTAGTGAATATATTGATTATTATAATTAGTTATAAAATAAATAAAATGTAAGAATATATAATTAAAAATAAAAAATAAGAAAAAGAGAAGACATTCTTAAAATAAATAAAAGTGATAAAAATAAAAATAAAACATTAAGTAAAGAGAAATAGAAGGTTTAAAATTTTAGAAAAATAAAAAGAAAGACTTTGATTAAAAAAATTAAAGTAAAACAAAAAAATTATTAAAAGAGAAAATCCACACCATACTTTAAGTAGGGATCTTTTAAAACAAATAAAAGGGGAGAATAATCATAAAATATATTCATTTAGAAGAAAGTGAGGCACACCATACAAAGGAGAAGAAGATAGCACAGAGGAGAAGAGAAAGGACAAGAAAAAAAGGAAAGAGTCATTTCAAACAAAGATTTCTACTAGGTAAGATATGCAATTAAATTTTGTGTATTTCATGCTCCATTAAGAATTGGTAATAAAATATATAATGACCCAAAATCATACATTGATTGGAATATATGTGTTTAGCGATATATATATATATATATATATATATATATATATATATATATATATATATCTCATCATAATGACTTGAAAAAGAAAGAAACAATGAGTAGTTATTAGACAATGAACATATAAGTCATGTTTTTATAAAACTAGTGACCATTATATATATATATTCAAAACTCTATTTAAGCTAAATTCCTTTATAATATTAAATCACGTGTCTGAACAAAACATACATATGTGTAACAAACTAGGAATTAATTTTTGCACATTGAACTCAATGGTTCAACTCACAATGCATGGAAAAGAATTTATATAAAATTTTTGATAGCAAATATAATAGTTTCATATAATTACCTATATATATATATATATATATATATATATATATATATATATATATATATATATATATATATATATATATATATATAACTTTATATACCTAATAGGTGGCATAGTAGGAATGGTGACATAATAACACTTATATAACTGGTACCTCATATATTTCTAAGTGTATATGAACTATATTAAACTATAAAATAATACCACATATAT
The DNA here is from genome assembly GCA_037957365.1 of Torreya grandis. Classification (NCBI taxonomy): domain Eukaryota; kingdom Viridiplantae; phylum Streptophyta; class Pinopsida; order Cupressales; family Taxaceae; genus Torreya; species Torreya grandis. The sequence continues at coordinate 3,339,934 of JARHVA010001189.1, forward strand.
CACTACATTGAATTGAATATTAAACATGTAAATATTTATTTGTCTAGTTAAATGTTTATGGAATCATATGTATATATTTAGTGACTCATATATGCAAGTCGATATTTTTACCTAAGTAAACTTAATGAACTACTCTAACCTAATCAATGAACCTTTTGGGAAATTAAAAAATATGCCATGAGTCTATCTAGTGAGGTTATAAATAGAAATTATGAGGTTATTTGATTAGTAGCAGTCTTGAACTTACATTATGAATATCCCTACATAATATATGAATAAATTTGATTAAAATGAGATATATTTTAAATTACTAGTAGTATATAAATGGTGAATCATACATAATATTTTGAATTTGTTTATGCATAATGTAATGTTGGGAATGATTACAATAGTGAGATGTAATGACATGCCTTGAATACACATATTTATATATTATTATTTATTTACTTTACTATATGTATCATCACACCTAATTCATGTTTGTGTAATGTTTCATATAACTAATTTATATATGGCTATACAATGTAATATGTAACTTGCAATGTTTCCAAGAACAACAAACAAAACTTAAAGTTATATTGTGATGGTAATGCAATATGTTTTAAGACCTAGCTATGTATTCATTCATTACTTTTTTATATTAATTTATGAATATATATTATAAATTATAATAATATTTGATGGTCATAAAATATTGATCTGATTATAATACATATCAGTGTTCTTGTTAAACTCAGCTTATAACTAAAATAAGATTAAGTTTAGTAAATCGTTCTATATGGGCATAGGGATTGTATCTTGTGACTAATAATAGAGGGCCAAAAATATAAAGTTCACCTAATAACTTATGTCTTATCATGTAAATAATTAGGATGGTTATTCTTCTTATACCAATTTATATGTAGTTATAAGCATATCATAATACAACTTTGGTAAAGCATGGGAAGTATATATATAAAACATAGTCTTTCATTATCTTGTGATAAGATTTATAATATTCATGATCTTATTTATGATATATATCATGTGAAATAATTTTTGTGTGTGTATATAATACTATAATAAACTATGTATTAATGAAATAAATAAGTGTATGTTTAAAAGAGTATATAGGTACATCTATGCCTAATTAGCTTATACATGTACATAGGAGTGTGTACTTCTAATTATAGTTCATTTGGTGGTCCAAAACTAATTAATAGATATCTATATAGTAGGACCTTATTTATGCATGCATACAATTCCCTTGAGAGTATAACAAATGCTATAATGGAATATTATATGTGTCATGAGAACTAAGACTTTTTTTTTATATCTGGTTTCTTGAATAGATGCTTATGCTCCCATTGATTTATACTACTTTATTATGACTAGTTATGGTAATTATTTGTTGTCATTAAGAACACTCTACTATGATAATATGGATTATCATAGGATGCATTTTCATTGGAAACTACTTATAGTAATTCTATAAATTCTAGTTAGATGTATGTTATGTAATATTATTAGATTCATTCATACATTTGATGGAATAAATATATGCATTTAGAGTATTCTCATGCTTGTCATGTTATATGATTGTTAGTAGGATGTGATCTATATGAATATATTGGTTATACTATGATAGACACATTTCATATTATTGATACTAAGTAGTGAGACGGATTTCACTAAGATACTAGCATCACACAGCCAGATGAAGGTAATCTGATCAAGTGGTGTGTATGAATTTGAATCATTATTTATTGAAAACTTTAGCCAAATTAATGTTAAGCGAGACATTATCATTTCATGAGTATGATTTACATGTTTGTGTGATATCTTTATTATAAGGGGTCTCTTTATGATACACCACATGTTTAGTATTAGAAATCATACATCACATGGGTAATAACTTGTCTCTTTGGATTCCCATGCCATCATTATCTATTCATTTTTGAAGGGAGGGCCATTACTTGATAGGATTAGTGCAATGAATCATTTTTCTATGGTTGGTGTGGAATTTTTTTTGGATGATGCTCTCCCTCCCCACAATAGTACTAATTTTGAGATGACACTTGAGATTGCTACAGATACTAGATTCTATAAAAATTATGCTTCAAATAGCCATGTATCTTATATATGAACATTATATTATATTTATTATTGAAACATTATCAAATTACTTATTATACATTGATAATAGTGGTTATAGGCATGTATCAGTCATGACTAGTTAATTGTAATTACTTTTTATATTCATATTATGATGTGTTTTTTGTGATGATATTGATCAATGATGTATTAAATATCATGATTCATTTATAGTTATTATATTTAGAGTATTGTATATGATCACTAATTATATTCTTATGGTATAGTCTATTTAAAGTATATGTTGTTCAAAAATAATGTATTTCTAGGTAAATCCTAGTGGGGATGTTACATGTGGTATATGAGCTACAAATCAAAATCTAGGACCTAATGAGTCCACTAATTTTTTCATATCCTTTTGTTTAAATAAAAAAGGATGGTGAAATATATAGTTTTTGTAGAGGGTCTATCAAATGCCAATGATAGTAACCTATGTTTGTTCCTAACCTATTTGCCACTAAGTAATCAACAAAGATTGATTAGATTCTCATAGCCATGAAATGAGACCATAGATTATATTATATCCTTTTAATAGGTGTTTCATGTACATGAAGAGGAAGAACATAAATATTTACCTAAAAAACATCTCACTAAGTAGGAAAATCCTTTAAATGCAAGAACTCAGGTAGCTGTAGAGTTGGCTAGAGACATGAAGAAGGTAAACCCACCTAAGTTTGATAGAAATATTCTAGGTGATATAGTTGAACCATGGATGACTAAGATATAAATGTATTTCAAAATTCAAAAATACTCTGAGGTCACTAAGGTAGTATGGGAATGACTCAAAAGTAATGGTTGACAAGTGTTTAGTCGAATCAGAGATTAGGTTACCTAAATTCATAATAGTAGTGGATCTATATGTGGCACCAATAAGGTCATATGATGTGATATTAGGATTAAATTGGCTTGAAAAAAATAAGTCTAAGGTTGAATACTACGTAAAGAATGTTGAGTGTCTATATGATTTTTGAAATTAGACATAAATTTAGGGTGAGAAGAGAGAGTTGAAGAATAGGTATATTTATGTTATAAAACTCAAGAGGGCCCAAGGAAAAGGGTGCCAAACATTTACAATTAAGATAAATGAAATGGAGTAACCTAAGGAACCATCTCTCGAAGATTACCCATTTCTTAGATATTTTCATGATGTGTTTCTAAAAGAATTGTCAAAATTGCCTCCTAGACATGAGTTCAATTTCTCTATTGATATCATACCTAGTTCAAAACCATAATCTAAGGCACCATATAAGATAAAAACCATTGAGTAGGTTGAATTGAAGGCTCAACTCTAAGAATTTTTGGAAAAGGGGTTGATCAGGCCAAGTGTGTCACCATAGGGTGCACTAGTTATCTGTATTAAGAAGAAGGATGGTACTCTTCGACTTTGCATTGATTATAGAATGTTAAACAAGGCAACTATAAAAAATAGGTATCTACTACCTCATGTAGATGATATTTTAGATCAAATAGAGGAATAAATAGTCTTTTCTAAGATTGATATTATAATAGGATACCATCAACTGAGGATAGAACATGAGTATATTCTAAAGATAGAATTTAGAACTTGTTACAAGTATTATGAGTTTATAGTGTTACTGTTTGGGTTGACTACTACTCTGATAACATTCATGAATCTCATGAATAGTGTGTTCATATATTATCTAGATTACTTTATTTTGGTTTTTTCTAGATGATATTCTCATATACTCTAAGAATGAAGAGGAGCACCTTAAGTATCTAGAACTAGTTTTGCAATAGTTGTGGAAGCACAAGATGTATGATAAGTTGTCTAAGTTCACATTTTTCTAAGAAAGAGTGCAATATCTAGGACATATTATCTTTATGGATGGTATATTAATAAATCTATAAAATATTGGAGCCATTATGGAATGGCTAGCATTGAAGAATGTGCATGAGGTAAGAATTTTCATGGGATTAACAAGCTATTACAGGTAGTTCATTCTAAGTCTTTCCAAGATAGATAATCCAATTACCTCTTTGTAATGTAAGGAAAACAATTTTATTTGGTTATATAAATGTGAATTAGCTTGTTAGGAATTAAAAATAAGGCTTACTTTAGCACTAGTGTTAAGAGTTCTTGACCCAAATGGTCAATATTTAGTGATCATAGATGCATCAGGGAAAGGACTAGGAGTCCTTATGTAGGATGGTGTAGTGGTAGATTATTAATCAAAGAAGCTAAATCCTTATGAGGTGAGCTATGCCCTTCATGACCTAGAACTTGTAGTAATTATGCATTATTTACATGTAAGGTGGCATTAATAATTGAGAAAACCATTTGAACTCAAGATGGATAACTTGGAACTCAAGTACATCTTCACCTGAACAAATTTGAATGCTCGTTAAAGATGTTGGCGAGTTATTTTTTTATTATAATTTTGATATCAACTATATCAAAGGCAAGGATAATAGAGTATTTGATACCCTAAATTGTAGAAGGTACATAACATCCATAGATAATATTAAGAGCACTTTCAAGGATCAAGTGATTAAATTATTGCTAAGAGATGAATTTTATTATTAGGTTATAATAGAATTGTCTAATAATTCTAAAAATCCTTGGTATAATGGATTCATATTGGAAAGTGATGGTATTTTGAATTATAATAAAAGGATGTATGTTCTATATCAAGAGAATCTATGAGGCATAATGCTAAAGAAATTACACAATGCCCCATATTCAGGACATCTATGAGTAACTATGCTCATGGTAGAATTTAGACCACTATGTTTCTAAAAGGGAATCAAGAAAGATGTAGATTATGTGTCATATTATCTAGAATGTTGGTAAGTAAAAGTTGAACATGTGCATCTGGTTGGCTTGTTATATCCACATGATACACCATAATAGAAGTGGAAAGTGATCAGTATGGACTTTATCTAAGGTTTATCAATTTCATGAAATAGGAATGATATGATCTTGGTAGTAGTGGACAAACTAACCAAGGTGGCTCATTTTATACCAAGAAATTTGATAGATAATACACTGAATCTTATGAAGAGGTTCATAAAGGAAGTGTATAGGCTACATGGATTTATAAAGAAGATGATTTTGGATCATGATCTAAAGATGACTTATAGATTTTGCGTAACTCTTAATTCATCTTTGGGTACACAACTAAATTTTAGCACTATATATCACCCAGAGACTAACATATAGAATAAGAGAGTTATTCAGGTGTTAGAGGATCTTCTTCATATGTATTATATGGATCATAAATAAATGTGGGAATATTATATTTGATTGGTTGAGTTTGCATACAACTTATACCTATTATATTTGAAGATGGCACCATTTGAGGTACTGTATAGAAGGAGGTGTAGGACACCAATCAGCTAGGACATGCTAGAGGATAGGGTAGTCTTTGGACCTGAGATGATTTCAAAAATGGAAGAACAAGTTAAATTAATCAAGTAGATATTATTCAAGGCCAATGATAGGTATAATATTCATGTTGATCTAAAGAGGATAGATAGGAAATTTTCAATCTTTAACAAAGTGTTCTTGTAGGTTAAACCATAAAAGAACTTGATTAATTTGGTAAGTCAACAAAACTATCACTGAGATATGTGTGACCCTTAGAGGTTTTAGAAGGATTCAATCTTATATCATATACACTTGCATTGCTACCATCCCTAGTTATATTGAAAAATGTCTTACATGTTTCTTATTTTAAAAAGTATATAGCTGATCCTACACATGTATTGGATTGAAATGGTTTACACGTTCTAGATCATGAGGTGGTCATGGTAGAACCAATCAGAGTTATTAACACTCATAAAATTCATTTGAATAATAGAGATATGTCATAGTGCAAGGTCTTGTGGGACCATTACTCTGAGAATAGTTCTAATTAGGATAACTATGATGATTTCTATAGGTTATTTCCAAATTTATTTGATTGATTTGATACTTAATACTATGTCATTTCTTTGCTAAACAATATTTTTAATTCAAAACTTATGTTTGAATAAGAGTCATCTAGGATGATGAATAGAATTAAGGGGGAAGGATGTTACATCCTAATTCCTTGCTAAGCAAACTTACATGATTATTCATGGATATTTATAGTTGACATAGTTGATTTGGTATTTATTAACTAATCTTTGATATATATGTTGTTATGGGACAGTTGGATATTGCTTAGGTTATATTATTTCATTTCTATGAAATAATTTGTAGTGGATATGTTTACATTATGATTATGTTGATTATTTATTTTAGTTATATTTATGATGTATGTATATCATGATGTTATGGTTTAACTACCTAATTATTGTGAGTTTATCATAGGATAACTCATCCCTTAGAGTGTGATGAAGGGAGAGCATCATCAGAGAGGGTGATGTAGATGGAGTTATTGAGGGATGACAAAGACACTAGATAAAACCATGCACACACCACATTAGTTAACACATGTTAGATTGATAATGGAATGGTTAGCATATTGTGTCTTGAACATGTTTGCATTAGATAGTTTTTAGACATGGTTGATAGCATAGTTTAATGGTTTTATGAAATTATTCTAGCATGATTTGTGTGTATGTCCATTAATGTTTTATGATTTTTGTAATTAGAGAAAATTTAGACTTATAGACCAGTGAATTTATCATTAAGTCATTATGACATTTGAAGAGATAATTTAACTAGTGAATATATTGACTATTGTAATTAGTGATAAAATAAATCAAATGTAAGAATTTCTAATTAAAAGGAAAAATAGGACAAAGAGAAAAAAAATTAAATAAATAAAATGGAGAAAAATGAAAAAAAATAATAAATAAAGAGAAATAGAAGGTTTAAAATTAAGGAAAAACAAAAAAAAAGACTTTGATTATATATATATATATATATATATATATATATATATATATATATATATATATATAAAGAGAAAAGCCACACCATACTTAATTAGGGAGCTTTTAGAACAAATAAAAAGGGGAGAATAAACATAAAATATATTTAGTTAGACTAAAGTCAAGCACACCCTATGGAGGAGAAGAAGGTAACATAGAGGAGAGGAGAAAAGAGAAGAAAAAAAGGAAAGATCCATTTCAAATAGATATTTCTACTAGGTAGAAGATGAAATTAAATTTTATGTAATTCATGTTCCGTTAGCAAACTAGTAATAAAATATATAGTGACCCAAAATCATACATTGATTGGCATATATGTGTTTAGAAATTTGTATACCAGAATAGTGACTTGAAAAAAAAAACAATGATCAACTATTATAAAATGAACATATAAGGCATGTTTTTATAAAACCAACAACCATTATATATATGCATAGAAACTATGAGAAAACATCCTAAAATTTTTAGATTGCATATGGGACATCTAAGTTTCTAAACTCTGTTTAAGCCAAATTCCTCAGTAATATTAAATCACATGTGTTTGAATAAAATGTACATATGTGCAGCAAACTAGGAAGTAATATTTGCATAGCAAATTGAATGGTTTAGTTCAAAATACATGGAAAGGAATTTATGCCAAAAATCTAATAACAAATCTAGTAGTTTTCTAAGTTTACTTAGGTAAAAAGATTGACTTGCATACATAAGTTATCGAATATATGCACATAATTCCATAAATATTTAACTAGACAAATAGATATTTACGTGTTTAACATTAAATTCAATGCAGTGATTTATGTGGTATTATTCTATAGTTTAATATAGTTCATAAACACTTAGAAATATATGAGGCACTAGGTATGCAAGTATCATTATGTAAAATGAATCACCATTCCTACTATCCCACCTATCAGGTATATATATATATATATATATATATATATATATATATATATATATATATATATATATATATATATATACACCTGATAGGTGGGATAGTAGGAATGGTGATTCATTTTACATAATGATACTTGCATACCTAGTGCCTCATATATTTCTAAGTGTTTATGAACTATATTAAACTATAGAATAATACCACATAAATCACTGCATTGAATTTAATGTTAAACACGTAAATATCTATTTGTCTAGTTAAATATTTATGGAATTATGTGCATATATTCGATAACTTATGTATGCAAGTCAATCTTTTTACCTAAGTAAACTTAGAAAACTACTCTGACCTGATCAACTAACCTATATGGAAATTTAAACATATGTTATGAGTCTATTTAATGAGGCTATACATAGAAATTAGAATAAGGTGATTTGATCAATAGCAGTCTTGAACTTACATTATGCATATCCCTACATAATATATAAGGTGATTTGAATACAATGAGATATGTTTCTAATTACTAGCAGTATATAAATGATAAATCATATAGAATATTGTGAATTTATTTTTGCATGGTGTAATGCTAGAATTGATTATAATAATGTGTTTTAATTCCATGCCTTTAATACAACTATTTATATATCACTATTTATTTACCTTATTGTATGTATTGACATGCCTAATACATGGCTGTGTAATGTTTCATATACCTGATGTATATATGGCTTTATGGTTTAATATATAACTTGAGATGTTTTTAATAACAATGAATAACCATAAATCTATATTATGATAATAATGCAATATGTTTTAAGACATACATATGTATTCATCCATCACCTTTTACATCAATTTTTGAATGGAGATTATAAATTATAATAATATTTGATGGTCATAAAATATTGATCTAATTATAATATATATCAGTGATCTTGTTAAACTCATCTTATAACTAAAATAGGATTAATTTTAGTATATCACTCTATATGGGCATAGGGCTTGTATCTTGTGACTAATAACAGTGGACCGACATTATAAAGTTAATGTAATAGCTTATGTCTTATCATGTACTTCATCTAGATGGTTATGATTCTTATACTGATGTATATGTAGTTATAAGCATATCATAATATAGCTTTGGTAAAGCATGGGAAACATATATATCTAAAACATAGTCTTTCATTATCTTGTGATAAACTTTATAATATGCATGAGTTTACTTATCATATATAGCATGTGAAACAAAACTTGTTGTGTGAATATAATACTATAATAATCTATGTATTAATGAAATAATTAAGTGTTCTTAAAAGAGTATATAGGTACATATATTCCTAATTAGCTTATACATGTACATAAGAGTGTGTACTTCTAATTATAGTTCCATTATTGGTCTAAAACTATTGTATAGATATATGTATAGTATGACCTTATTTATGCATGCATATAATTCTCTTGAGAGTATAAAAAAATGTATAATGGAATATTATATATTTCATTAGAACTGAGACTTTCTTTATTATATCTAGTTGCTTGAATAGAAGCTTATGTTTCCATTGATTTATACTACTTTATTAGATTGGTTGTGGTAATTAGTAATTATGCTTAGGAACACTAGAGCATGATAATATAGGTTATCATAGGGTAAATTTTCATTATAAACTAATTATTGTAATGTTGTAGATTATATTTATATGTATGTTATACCTGGATGGTTTAAACTGTGATTATTATTTCTATTATTTAAGTGATAGGTAATATTTTTAGATTCATTCATACATTTGATGGAATAAATGTACACATTTAAATTATTCCTATGATTAACATGTTATATGATTGTTATTAGGATGTAATCAATATGAGTCTATTGGTTATACTATGATAGATACATCCAACATTATTGATATTGAGTAAGTAGTGAGATGAATTTCACTAGCTTACTAGAATTACAATATCATATGAAGGTAATCTGATCAAGTGGTGTGTATGAATTTGAATCATTATTTATTGAAAAAATTGGCCAAAATAATGTTAAGTGAGACATTATCATTTCATGAGTATGATTTACATGTTTGTTTGATATCTTGATTAAAATAGGTTTATTTATGATACACCACATGTTTAGTCTTATAAATCATACACCACAAAAGTATTAGCTTGTCTCTCTAGATTCCCATGACATCACTATCTACTCATCCATGAAGGGAGGGCTATTCCTTGATGGGATTAGTGTGGGGGATTATTGGTATGTGGTTGATGTGAAAAAACATTATATTTATTATTGAAACATTATCATTATGAGTTATAATTACTCATTATACATTAGCAGTAGTAGGTGGAGGCATGTATCAATCACGGATGGTTAATTGTAATTACTTTCAATATTTATATTATGATGTGTTTCTTAAAATGATAGTGATCAATGATGTATGATGTAACATGCTTCATTTACAGTTATTATATTTAGAGTATTGTATATGATCATTGATTAGATTCTTGTGGTGTAATCTATTTAAAGTATATGTTGTTAAAAAAATTCTTGTATCTCTATGTAGATCCCATTGGGGATGTTACATGTGGTATCTATGTTACAGCTCAAACTCTAGGACCTAATGAGTCCATTAATGTTATCATACCCTTATGTTGATAAAAAGGAGGATGGTGAAAGATAGAGTTTATGTAGAGGATCCATAAAATTCTAATGATATTAACCTTCCATTTGATCTTACTTGATTTGTTGTTGAGTAATCAACAAAGATGGATCAGATTCTCATAGCCATGAATGAGACTAGGGATCATATTATATCCTTTGAGTAGGTAGTTCATGGTCATAAAGAGGAATAATATCATTATTTACCTAAAGAGCATCTTGATGAGTAGGAAAATCCTCAATATGTGAGAGCTCAAATAGTTGTGGTGTCAGTTAGAGACATGAAGAAGGTGAACCCACCTAAGTTCAATAGAACTATTTTGAGTGATGAAACTAAATCATGGCTGACTAAGATGGATAAGTATTTCAAAATTAAAAATTACTCTAAGTTCACTAAGGTAGTATAGAAATGACTCAAAATTCATGATTAACAAATGTTTAGTTAAATCAGAGATTAGGTTACCTGAATCCACAACAATAGTGGATATATATGTAGCACCATTAGGGTCATATGATGTGATATTAGGAGTCAACTAGATTTTAAAACATAAGGCCAAGGTTAACTAATTCTTGAAGAATGTTGAGTGTCTAGATGATTTTGAAAATTAGGCACAAATTCAGGGTGAGAAGAGAGAGTTAAGGCTTAGGCATATTTTTTATATGCAACTCAAGAGGGATAAAGGAAAAGGGTTCCAAGTATTTATCATCAAGATAAATAAAATGGAGGATCCTAAGGAACCATCTCTAAGATTACCCATTTATTAGATATTTTCATGATGTCTTTCCAAAATAATTACCAGGATTACCTCCTATATGTGAGTGTAATTTCTCTATTGATATCATACCTAGTTCAAAACCACAATCTAAGGCACCATATAGGATGACAACCACTGAGTTTATAGAATTGAAGGCTCAACTCTAGGAATGATTGGTGAAGGGGTTGATCAAGCCTAGTTTGTCATCATGGGGTATACTAGTTATCTTTGTTAATAAGAATGATGGTACTCTTTGAATTTACATTGATTACAAAATGTTGAATAATGAAACTATAAAAAATAGGTATCCACTACCTCATATAGATGATCTTTTTGATCAAATGAAGGGATCAATGGTATTTTCTAAGATTGATCTTATAGAAAGATACAATCATTTGAGGATATGAGATGAGTATATTTTGAATACAACATTCAAAACTCATTATAGGCACTATGAGTTTATATTTTTTACTATTTGGGTTGACTACTACTTTGACAACATTCATGAATCTCATGAATAATATGATTAGAAAATTATCTAGATCAATTTATTTTGGTTTTTTCTTGATGACATCCTTATATACTCTAAGAATGAAGAGGAACACCTTTGATATCTATAATTGGATCTACAATGGTTTCAAAAGCACAAGTTATATGGCAAGCTATGTAAGTGCACATTTTTATAGGAAAGAGTGTGATATCTAGGACATATTATCTTTGCATATGGTATCACAATAGATCGAGCAAAGATTGGATCCATTATGAAATGGTTAGTACTGAAGAATGTGCATGAGGTAAGAATTTTCATGGGATTAGTAGGATATTACAAGAAGTTCATAATAAATTTTTCCATGATAGATAATTGAATTACCTCTTTGTAATGTAAGAACAAAAGTTTTGTCTGGTTAGAGAAGTATGAAGTAGATTTTTAGAAATTGAAAACAAGGCTTAATTTAGAACCAATGTTAAGAGATCTTGACCCTAATGGTCAATTTTTAGTGATCACAAATGCATTATGGGATAGACTAGGAGGAGTCCTTATGTAGGATGGTGTAGTGGTAGCTTATAGATTAAGGAAGTTAAAGCCTTATGAGGTGAACTGTTCCCATCATGACCTAGAACTTGTAGCAATTGTGCATGCTTTAAAAGAATGGTAGCATTAATTGTTAAAAAAACCATTTGAGCTCAATATGGATGATTTGGGACTCAATTACATCTTAACCCAACCAAATTTGAATGCTCATTAGAGACTCTAGCTATATATATTATCTAATTATGATCTTGCTATCAACTATATAAAAGGCAAGGAGGACAGAGTAGCTAATGTCCTAAGTCATATAAGGTACATAACAACCATAACTACTATCAAGAGTACTTTCAAGGGTTGAGTGATTAAATTATTACCAAGAGATTAATTTTATGATCAGTTTAGAAAAGTATTATCTAAGAATGCTCAAAATACTTGATATAAAAGATTTAGATTTAAGAGTGATGGTATTTTATATTACAATAAAAGGATGTATGTGCAATATCAAGAGAATATACAAAGCATAGTGTTAAAAGAACTATATAATACCACATATTTGGAATATTTATGAATAACTAATCTCTTGGTAAAGCTTATACCACTATATTTTTGGAAGAGAATCAAGAAAGATGTAGCAGAATATTGTGTCACATTGTTTGGAATGTTAATGAATGAAAGATGAACATGTGCATCCAACTAGGTTGTTGTATCTACATGATATATCATAATAGAGGTGGTAAGTGATCAATATGGTATTTATCCAAGGTTTGCTAATGTCAAAAAATAGGAATGATATGATCTTGGTAGTAGTGGATAAACTAACCAAGGTGGCTCATTTTTTATCAATCAATTTAACAGATGATACACCAAATCTTATGAAGAGGTTCATAAAGGAAGTGTATAGTGTGAATGTTTTTTTAGATCAGATCATTTTAGATTATGAACCAAAAATGACTTATATATTATAGGTAAATCTAAATTTAGCTTTGGGTATGCAACTAAATTTTAGCATTGCATATCACCTAGAGATTGACGAACAAAATGAGGGAGTTAATCAGGTGTTACAGGATCTTATTTATATGTATTACATGAATCAATAATACAAGTATAAATATTATCTTCCATTGGTTGAGTTTTCATACAATAACTTATAATAATAAACATTGAATATGTCACTATTTTATGACTATATAGAAGAAGGTCCAGGACACTAATCAGTTAGGATAGGGTTGAGGACAAGGTAGTCTTTGGACATGAGATGCTTTAATAAATGGAAGAGTAAGTTAGATTAATTAGGTGGAGATTAACTGAGGCCAATGATAGGTAGAAGAGTTATGTTTATTTGAAGAGGATATATAAGTATTTTTTAGTAGATAATAAAGTGTTCTTATAGGTTAAACAATAGAAGATCTTGATTAAACTCAAAAAGTTAGTGAAACTATCATTGAGATGTGGGAACCTTAAAGGTGTTAGAAGTGGTCAATCTTGTAACATATAGGCTTGAATTGCCACCTTCCCTAGCTATATTGTATAATGTATTCCATGTTTCTTATCTTAAAAAGTATATAGCTAATCTTACACATGTGCTAGATTATAATTCTTTATAGGTTATGAATCCTAGAGTGGTCATGGTAGAGCCAATCAAAGTAATTGACACTTTAAAACTTTATTTTAATAATAGAGATATGTTATAGTGCAAGGTCTTATGGGACTAATAATCTAAGGATAGTGCTACTTGGGAGGAATATGATGAGTTCTACAGGCAATTTCCATATTTATTTGCTTGATTTGATACTTTATACTATGTTATTTCTCTATTAAAAAATATTTTTAATTTAAAACTTATGTTTGAATAAGAGTCATCTGGGATGATGACTAGCTTTAGGGGGGAAGGATTTTACATCCTAATTCCTCACTAATCAAACTTACTTGATTATCTGTAGATATTTATAGTTGACATATTTCATTTGGTGTTTATTAACTAATATTTTAGATATATATTGTTATGGGATAGTTGGATATTATTTAGGCTACTTGATTTCATTGCTATGAGTTAGTTTTAGTGTATATGTTTACATTATGATCATGTTGATTTTTTATTTTAATTATATATATATATATATATATATATATATATATATATATATATCTCATGTTGTTATGGTTTAGCTACCTACTTATTGTGAGTTTGATGTAGGAGAACTCATCCCTTAGAGTATGATGGAGGGAGAGCATCATCAGAGAGGGTGATGTAGATGCAGTTATTGAGGGATGACAAAGACACTAGATAAAACCATGCACACACCACATTATTTAACACATGTTAGATTGATAATGGAATGGTTAGCATAGTGTGTCTTGAACATGTTTGCATTAGATAGTTTTTAGACATGGTTGATATCATAGTTTAATGGTTTTATGAAATTCATCTAGCATGATTTTCATGTATGTCCATTAATGTTTTATGATTTTTATAAGTAGAGTAAATTTAGATTTATAGACTAATGAATTTATCATTGAGTCATTATGACATTTTAATAGCTAATTTTATTAACATACTTATTAATGATAAAATATAAGAATATCTAATTAAGAGAAAAATAAGAAGAAAAAAAGAAATTTTTAAAATAAATAAAAGGGAGGAAAATAAATAAATAAATATAAATATAAGGTTTAAAATTTAGTGAAAAAAAAAAAAGAAAAACTTTGATGAAAAAATAAATAAAAAATTAAAAAAACAAAACTTTCAAAGAGAAAAGCCACTCCATACTTTATGTAGGGAGCTTTTGGAACAAATAAAAAGGGGAGAGTAATAATAAAATATATTCATTTAGAAAAATATGAGGCACAACATACAGAGGAGAATAAGGTAGCACAAAGAAGAGGAGAAAAGACAAGAAATAAAGGAAATATCAGTTTTAGATAAAGATTTCTACCATGTAGAAGATGCAATTAAATTGTGTATTTCATGTTCCATTAGAAAATTGGTAATAAAATATATAGTGACCCAAAATCATACATTGATTGGAATATATGTTTTTATAAATTTTTATACTAACATAGTGAATTTAAAAAGAAAGAAACAATGAGTATTTATTAGACAATAAACATATAAGGCAAGTTTTTATAATACTAGTGACCATTATATATATGCATAGAAATTATGATCAAAACTATTGAACTTTTTTAGATTATATATGGGACATCTAAGTTGAAAAAATCTATTTAAGCCAAATTCCTTGGTAATTTTAAATCACATTTGTTTGAATAAAATGTACATATGTGCAACAGACTAGGAAGTAATATTTACATAATGAATTGAATGGTTTAGCTCACAATGCATGGAAAGGAATTTATATAGAGAATTTGATAGCAAATCTAATAGTTATATATATATATATATATATATATATATATATACCTGATAGGTGGGATAGTAGGAATGGTGATTCACTTAGCATAATAACACTTATATACAAACCACCTCATATATTTATAAGTGTATATGAACTATCTTAAATTGTAGATTAATACCACATAAATCATTGTATTGAATTGGATATTAAGAACGTAAATATTTATTTTCCTAATTAAATATTTATGGAATTGTATGTATATATTTGACAACTCATGTATGCAAGTTGATATTTTTACATAAGTAAACTTAGCAAACTGCTCTAACCTGATTATTGAACCTATTGGGTAATTTAAATATATGCCATGAATCTATTTAGTGAAGCTATAAATATAAATTAGGATGAGGTAATTTGATCAATATCAATATTGAACTTACATTATGAATATCCCTACATAATATATGAAGTGATTCTAATAGAATGAGATATATTTATAATTACTAGTATTATATATATGGCAAATCATACATAATATTTTTAATTTGTTTTTGCATGGCATAATAATAGAAATGATTAAAATAGTGAGTTGTAATGCCATGCCTTGAATACATATATTTATGTCTTTATTTATTGACTTTACTTTATGTATCAACATGCCTAATGCCTGGCTGTGTAATGTTTCATATACCTAATGTATATATCATTATATGATTTAATATTTAACTTGTGATGTTTTCAAGAACAATGGATAAAACATAAATTTATATTGTGATAATAATACAAAATGTTTAAAGACCTGCCTATGTTTTCATCCATCACCTTTTACATTGATTTCTAAATCGAAATTATAAATTATAATAATATTTAATGGTCATAAAATATTGATCCAATTTTAATATATATCAGTGATCTTGTTAAACTAAGCTTATAACTAAAATAAGATTAAGTTTAGTAGATTACTTTATATGGGCATAGGGCTTATATCTTATGACTAATAATAGTAGACTGATGATATAAATTTAACCTAATAACTTTTGTCTTATCATGTAAATCATCAATATGGTTATGTTTCTTATACTAGTGTATATATAGTTATTATCATATAATAATATATCTTTGCTAAAGCATGAGAAGCATATATAGCTAAAACATAGTCTTTCATTATCTTAGCATAAGCTTTATAATATGCATTAGTTTTCTGATCATATATAGCATGTAAAAAAAACCGATTGTGTGTATATAATACTATAATAAGCTACATATTAATGAAATAATTAAGTGTATGCTCAAAAGAGTGTATAGGTACATCTATGCCTAATTAACTTATACATGTACATAGGAGTGTGTACTTCTAATTATAGTTCCATTGGTGGTCCAAAACTACTTTATAGATATTTGTATAGTAGGACCTTATTTATGCTACATACAACTCCCCTAAGAGTATAAAAAATGCTAGAATGGAATATTATATGTTTCATGGGAACTGAGACTTTCTTTATTATATCTAGTTGTTTGAATAAATGCTTATATTTCCATTGATTTATAATAGTTTATTATGATTGGTTATGGTAATTAGTAGTTGTGATTAAGAACACTAGACTATGATAATATGGGTTATAATAGGGTGAATTTTCATTGAAAACTACTTATATTAATATTAAAAATTTCAGTTAGATGTATGTTATATTTAGATGGTATAAACTATGATTATTATTTCTATTATTTAAGTGATAGGTAATATTGTTAGATTCATTCATACATTTGATGGAATAAATGTATGCATATATATTATTCATATGCTTAGGATGCTATATGATTGTTAGTAGGATCCAAATTGTATAAATATATTGGTTATACTATTACATCCATATATCTCATTGTTGATAATGAGTAAGTAGTAAAATGGATTTAACTAGCTTACTAGCATCACAATGCCAAATGAATATAATCCGATCAAGTGGTGTGTATGAATTTGACTAATCCATATATCATTATTCATTGAAAACTTTGGAAAAATTAATGTTAAGTGAGACATTATCATTTCATGATTATGATTTACATGTTTATGTGATATCTTGATTAGAATAGGTTCCTTTATGATACACTACATGTTTAGTCTTATAAATCATACATCATATGGGTACTAGCTTGTATTTATGGATTCTTGCACCATCACTATATACTCATCCATGATGGGAGGGACATTCCTTGGTAGGATTAGTGTAAGGGATCATTGGTCTATGGTTGGTGTGAAAAAATTCTTGGATGATGCTCTCCCTCCCTATAGTAGTACTACTTTTGATATGACACTTGAGATTGCCATAGATACTAGAGTCTAGGGAACTCATGCCCTAGGGAGCCATGTATCTTATATATGAACATTGTATTGTATTTATTATTTAAATGTTACCATGATGAGCTATAATTACTTACTTATTCTACATTTATAGTAGTGGTTGTAGGCATGTATCATTCATGGCTAGTTAATTATAATTACTTTCTATATTCATATTATGATGTGTTTCTTATGATGATAGTGATCAATGATGTATGGCATAAAAATCTTTATTTATATTTATTATACTTAAAGTATTGTATATTATCACTAATTAGATTTTTATGGTGTAATATATTTAAAGTATATGTTGTTAAAAACATTTCATGTATTTCTAGGTAGATCCTAGTGGGGATGTTACATAATCATCTAAGAGTTTCCAATAGTGTTTGTAAATTGACCACCCCTACCATTAGGAGATTTAGATTCATCTTGCCTAGGATAACTTAAAGAGCTATTCAAAATAGAGGACTTTATTGTTACATGCCAATTTAAAACATTACCATCCACTCAAAAAGATTGTTCAACTCTCTTTGTAGAGGACATTATGGAAGTAAACATTAAGATTCCAGATGACCCAAATGGATCAAATTAGGTTTATCCCTCACTAGTGAAGAATGTGACATCTCTATATCCCTTTTGAGGGAAATTATGGACATATTTACATGGGTTTATTCTAGCATGCCAGGTTTGGACCTTGTCTTGGTTATACACCACTTTTTTTACATATTGATACCAAACATGTGAAATATAGATTACATAAGATGCATCCTCATATTAATATATTAGTAAATAAGTAGTTTTAAAATCCTTTAGAAGAAATATGTATTCAACTGATTGACTACTCAGAGTGGATCTTGTATGGTGTGCTAGTTAGAAAGAAGCTAGAAGTAATCAAAATTTGCACTAATTTTAGAGACATAAACAAGGCCTACCCCAAGGATTACCTTCCTCTGCCAAACATTGATATGATATTTGAATCTACAGTGAGGTAAAAAATTATTTCATTAATGGATGGATTTTTAGGATACAACTAGATCTAAATTGCACTAAAAAACCAACATAAAATAATGTTCACCACTTCATAGGGTACATTTTGTTATCAGGGCATGCCATTTGATCTCAATAATGTTGGGTCCACATACCAAAGATCCATAGCCATCATATTTCATGATATGATTCATGACATTATTGAAGACTATGTTAATCACATATTGGGTAAATCAAAGACCAGGGTCGATCATCCAACCACACTAAGAAAAATATTAGAGAGGATTCAAGAATATAAGGTCAGACTCAATCCTAAGAATTTTTTTTAGGTGTTACTTTAGGCAAACTAATAGGTTTCATTATCTCTCTCAGAGGCATTAAATTTGATACTACTAAAGTATGAGCCATTATAGAAATGCCACCACCATCCAATTTGAAGTAGCTCCATAGTTTTCAAGGAAAGATTTAGTTTATTAGATGCTTCATTTATTAGTTAGATAAAAAATGCCATATATTTACATAGTTATTTAAGAAGGGTGTTCAATTTAATTGGGATGAATAATGATATAAATACTTCAAACACTTAAAGGACTATCTTGCCAATTTGTCTATTTTATTGCCACCTATGCTAAGAAAGCTAATTTTACTGTATATTTCTATCATAGACAAGGCCCTAGGGGCACTTATATCTGGGTATTATGACAATGGAAAAAACATGCCATGTGATATATCAACCATACACTAGTTACATATGAACAAAATTATATGCCCATTGAAAAATCTTGTTTAGCTATGATCTTTGTAACATAGAAGTTATGGCATTATATGTTAAACAACAAGACCATATTTATTTCCAAAGTAGATCTACTCAATTATCTACTATCCAAAACATCTTTAAAAGGTCACATGGATAAATGAATCATGCTTATAAGAGAGTTTGAGATAGAATGTGTCAACTAAAAGTCCATCAAGGGAAAATTATTTGAATACCAACTTGTTGAATCTCCCCTTTTAGATACTAAATCACTAACTTTTCAATTCCTAGATGAGTCCATCATGACCATCATTAAAATTCCTCTTGAAGAATAATAATAGAAAATGTATTTTGATGGATCATTCATAGCATATGGATCAGGGGTAGACTTATTATTTATCACACCATAAGGGGATCTAATATGTAAATCATTTCATATTAGTTTTCATTTTATTAACAACATGGATGAATATGAAGCACTTATTTTGGGGATTCATCAAGAAGTACAATGGAATATTCAACATCTCAAGATTTATGGTGCTTCTCAGTTAATAATCAATCAGGTTATAGACCACTTTCATACTAAGGATGATCAGCTAGTACTATACAAAGCCATGATTGATACTCTTAAATAACATATTATTGACATAAAATTTGAATACATACCATAGGCTAATAAAAAAATGGTGGATGCCATGGATACCATTGTCTCTTTGATCCATCATACTGACAAGGCAAAATAATATCAATTCCTTGTTAAAAATATTTTAGCACCAGCTCATGAACCTTTAACCATCTCAATGATCTATGATATTATTGGTCCTAGCTCTATATGGTATTCAAACCTTTTTACCTACCTTCATGACCATACCATGCCACCAGACTTATGTTGTAAATAAAATAAGTCCTTTACCCACCAAGGTTCATGATATACCTTACTTTTACCAACCATTTATAATTTTAGCTTTGATGGAACTCTAGTTCACTATTTAACTTTGGTAGAATCAACATTAACATTATGGGAATTTCATGAAGGATTATGTGGAGCCCACATAAATGGGGCCATCCTAGCTAAAAATATCCTACATACTGGTTATTATATACCAAATATGGATGTAGATGCAACTGCATATGTTAAAAGATGTGATAAATGTCAAAGGCATGCCAATTTGATTCATGTCCTAGCCAAAACACTAAAATGAATGTTTATACCATGGTTGTTTTCCATATGGGGCCTTGATCTCATTTTTAAGATTAACCCTACCTCATCTAATGGCCATAAACACATCTTCACCACTATTGAATATTTCACTAAGTGGGTTAAATCTATACCCTTCACTTATATGACTGGAAAACATGTTTCCAAATTCATATTCAATCATCTCAATGAATATTATGGTATCCCATCCAAATTTATATGTGATAATGGTGGATCATTTAAAAACAAGGATGTCAAAAACTTGTGTACCAAGTACAAAATTACTCAACAATTCTCTAAGTCATATTATCCATAAGGTAATGGCCAAGCAGAAGCATCTAAAAAAAACATTATCAACATCCTTAAAAACATTTTCAATGATGTTGGCCATGATCGACACCTCCAAATATTATGCGACCTCTAGGTATACCAAACTAATTATAGTACCCCAATAGGAGCCACTCCATATACTCTAGTTTATGGTATTGAGTCCATTTTTCCCATTAAGGTTGACTTACCTTCTCTATGCATCTTGCTCAAACATGTTTTAAATGATGAATATTATCAATTAGCTCATCTACAAGAGCTAGAGTTACTTGATGAATAATGAATGGACACTATCAATAACCTTCAAGCATACCAGAACTAACTTTTTGGACATTATAACTGATGGGTTAAACACAATGAATTTAAGCTTAGGGATCTTGTTCTCAAATAAAACCAATAAAATACCATGATTGATAAGAAACAAAAGGGAAATTTCAAATCCAATTAGATAGGCCCATATATCATTATTGAAAATTATGGTTCTAGAGTATATAGGCTCACTACACTAGACAAGGATGAACTTTATGATCCAATGAACATTATACAACTCAAGCATTACTTTTGTTGAGAAACTTGATGTATTGTCTATGAGGCCTATTTCAATTGTACTGTAATATCAACATTATTTATTTGCACTATATCATTCTACCTTATACTACTCTATCATGCCTTTATTTTACATCATAGTTGTACCATACTTTATATCATTATAACATATACCATTCTATCATACCTTTCCTATCAACTAGAATTGTTTACCCTCCCTACCCAACCCCTTTGACCTTGGTTCCATTCCATTGGTTCTTTAAGTACCTTAAGTGAGGGATTTCAAATCAAGTTTTAGAATTTGTTTTAGTATTCTAGATAGAGGCTATATTTTAGATTAGTATGATAGTGGTTTGGTAGTAACATCCTTCATTTCTAGTTTTATTTCATTTAATTACTACTGATTACAACCACCTTTAGGTAAATCAAGGTACCACCATCATACTACTAATTATAATTTCTTGTGGGAAAATTAGGGTCATTAACCTATGCCATTACTTCCTATTTATAAATTCCTATGGGTAAATTAGGAACAAGACCTATTATCATGCATTTAAGTACCACCTTTCCATTCTTATGCCATACTATGCTATTTACCTACTTTGCCTAATTTGAGAATTTACTTCTACCTAGTTAGATTATTCCACTATAAGGTATAACTATAGTGACTTGAGGTCTCATCTTTTGAATATGTAGGTAGCACTTGATTTATGTTGAGGTTAACTTAGTCACCCTTTTACCATGCTCTTGTTATTTTACAAGAAATTTTAGTTTAAATGCTCTCGCCAATTTGTGAGTTAGACCATTTAGTATCTTGTCATTCTCATTTGAGTTGAGATAAATATAAAACCCCCAAAAAAATTTAAAATGATCTTAGAAAAGACTAAAAAATTACCACTTATTTGCCTTAAGGATTTTGGGATCCCTAGCTATTTCATAAGCAACCACTTATCATTTAGTCTTCCCATCCTTACTAGTCTAACATCCCACACTTTTTCCATTTTATGATCCCATTCCCATATTCATCTAAAACACACTCATATTTTTCCTTATCATCATTTAGCTTCTATCCCATTTCCTATGAGAACTACATTTGTCTTAAAGTTTATATTAGACCTTATGTCCATTGAACTATGTAGGTAGCATCTACTTGCCTAGTACATCTAGAGTCATCTCAGCTAACCCTTCCTTTTCTTATATTTCCCCCATTTTATTTGTTTATTTCATATCTACTATAGACCAAGGGTAATGATCATCATCTTGTGTATTATTTGCTTACACTAACATTATGATTAACCATTATTTGTATTTATGTCATTTAGTTCTCATTATCTTATTGTGTTCTATATTTCTCTTTCATTTCTTGGTATCATTTTGTGTTTTTGTTTCCTTGTTTTTATGTTTGATTGATTTTTTATTGTGCCTTTAATTAGTAAAATTTCATTCATTGGGTGATTCCTTGTGCACTATACTTAAGTTTATCCATATTCATACACCAACATTATCATCATGGTTTTTATCATCGGTACATTATTTTCAATTTTTTATTGGATATCTTGTTGATCCTTATGCATATTTTAGCTAAGTCATCATGGTGTTATATCATTATTCCTACCATCATGTGATATAAAAAAATTAACTTGGGAAATCTTATAAGTAATGAGGTCGTAGTACTTCTCCTTGGCACCTAAAAAATTCTCGATTTACCCAAATCATTCCCCACTTACAAAGTAATTAAATCATGAAAGAATTTTAATCCTCACTATTTAAGACATGCATCTCCATTTTATAAGGTTTCCCAAATTCATCTTTCTCCTATGTACTAGCTTACTCTTATTATATGAGTATGGACTCAATTCATAAGCCCCTATATACAATTTAACATGTTATTCTCATCATTCTACCAATGATTCTCACCACCTCTAGGTAAATCATTGTATCTCATCCCACTTTTGATGTTAATGATTCTAACTACCTCTAGGAAAATTAGTGTGTATCATCCTACCCATAGAGTCAATGATTATAACTACCTATGGGCAAATCATTGTGTTTTGATCCATTTAGAGACTAATTATTATAGCTACCTTTGGGGAAATCATTATATTTATTCTACCCAACTAGGGCATGTTTTCATTATGATAATGCTTATAATCACCTTTAGTCAAAACATTATTTCTATCTACCCAACTAGGGCATGTTTTTATCATGTCAATGATTATAACCACATATGTAAAAATCCTTGTTGTCCCTTTGAATGATTATAACTACCTTTAGGCAAATAATTATCTTGTTACCCTTATCATTTTTAATGATTATAACTACCTCTAGGCAAATCATTACCTTTTTTATCCCACCTATGCTAATGATTATATCTACCCCTGGGCAAATCATCTTATTTATCTACCCAACTTGGATAGCTCATCATGTTATTGATTTAACTACCTATAGGCAAATCAATATTTTCCACCCAACTTTACCTTTTCATCCCATCACTTCCTTATTTCAAGTAATTGATCACTGACCAACTTTTCTAACTACTTCCTTGAGGGGGCATCCATATCTCATCCATTACCATTGAATTCATAGACATATAAGACATTTTAATTCATTGAGAAGATGTTATTATGCCTATATCTTGTAATTCCTTGCCAAATAAGGGCAAACTATAGACATTTAAAACTGGCCATAACTGGATTCTACTAGACTTCAAACCAATTCCTCCCAACCATTGAAAACTAAGCCTAAGAATCATTAAATGTCCCAAATTTTCTTACACATCATTCATCAATGATCAAAATCATGTTGAGGCATCCCAATTTTGAATACTAGCATGTATGCAATAATAACCTCTCATGGATTCATCCCTAATCACCATGAAGCATCACAACTATCAATTTGGCTTATGAACCTATTAAGTTTGTCACTTGCACACTTAATCAAAAGCTTGAAAGAGATAAAAGGCTAATAAAAATAATTTAAAAAATTAAACAATATTAAATGCCTATTTGAAATATCCATTTGAAAGTAATGGATATCTAAAAATAGAAATTACAAAAATCAAAATATCAAAGCCTTTCATCATTGCCTTTATGAGTTGTCAATCTCTTTTAAAATATCTAATTTGATATCCATGCCTAGTAGTTGTAAATCATAATTATTTGACAACTATTAACTCAACTGGAGTTAGTTTTAGCTCACCTAGGGTTAGTTTAAACCTATTCCATGGGTAAACTCAACCTTAACTCACCTTGGGTGAGAATTTATTCCTAAGTCTATAAATATAAGGCCATACCCCTTCATTTCTAATCTTGGATATTATAGAGTTATTATGGAGGATTTCCTCTATGAGACTCATGCAAGTAGTTTTACCATACCCAAATATTAATCCAAACAACATCAAATCCAAGGTACCAGGGAGAGAAAGAGTCAAACAACCTCTATTGTCAAAAACTTCTTGATGCACAAGCTGATAAAGCCATTCAACAAGACATTTACAGCTCTAAGGAAGGTAAAAGTATTGTTTCTTTTATGTTTTTATTATGCTTTCATTTAGTTTTGTTACCTAAGCTCTCCCTAGTGTCTAGGTTAGAGGTGTTAAAACTTAAGTTCATTTATTTCATTTGTTTTATGAGAATGAAATAAGACTAACCTTCCCTCTATGTTAAATCCTTGATCATAGTAATAAAGAGCAACAATCCTATGAATCACCAATGGTCTTCCCACCCCTTTCTTGGTACACCCCTTAAGGTGTGCACTTAGAGAGATTAAGACTTGATGGTTTCATAAAAAATAAAAAGCATCAGTAATTGATAAAGTTTGAAAATATTGTGTATACATATGCCACATTTAAAAATCATCATGTGTCACATAGGTGAAATAGGGGATGGTGCTTCAAGAAGTAACATATCAACACATAATGCTAAAGCTAAAAAATGATTACAGTATGTTAAATCATAAAATATCTAAAATTAAATGACTAAAATAGAAATATCTAAAAAGTAAATGTATGCATACCTTGAATTACTGTGTCACATAGGTGACATAGGGGATGGTGCTTCAATAAATAACATAGCAACACACAATGCTAAAGCTGAAAAAATGATGACAGTATGCTAAATCATAAAATATCTAAAATTAAATGACTAAAATAAAAATAACTAAAAAGGAAATGTATGCATACCTTGAATTACATTTATCAACAGATGGTTATATGTTGTGTTTTTGGTTTTGATTATGGAGGGTGTAGAGACTATTTTTGACAAACCTAAGGATATAAAACTACATAACAAAAACAAACAAATGTAGGAAAGCCAAGATAACTAGTGCTATGTGGATGGGATGTGTTGATGATTTAAAATTGCACTTGATTCTAATCAACAACAATGGGAAGTTTCAAGACATGGGACTTGTGTCTTGAAACAACCTCTAGATTTTTGAGAAGCTGGTTCTTAAAAATGAGTAAATATTGGGAAAAGGGATAGGAATTTAAATTACAAACACAAATGCAAGAAAGGAAATCTAATCTATGGAAATGCACCTAAATGTAATTCAACCTTAATCTTGAGCACAGTCAGACTATATGTAGGATTCATTTACATTTAAGAGCAAACAAGTGCATGATCAATGTAAAAGATGGAAACAATAGAAATAGAGGCTCACAGTATAGACTACTTTTGCTGTGATATACAAAATGTCAACAAAGGCATAGGGTTCAATCTTCTTATTTGAATCTTCTAGTCATATAAGAGGTGCAGAAACATGTACAGTTATATAAACCTTTCAACTCAAGAAAATGAGAGAAAAGCAAATGACATTCCTAATCACAATTCTAGAAAGTCTATAGCCTAGACTACTTTTGCAAATGACACAAAAAATATCAACAAAGGCATAGGGTTCAATCTTCTTATTTGAATTTTCTAGTCATATAATAGACATAAAAACACATACAGTTATATAAACCTTTCAACTCAAGAAAATGAGACAAAAGCAGATGATATTACTTAGTCAACTCTAGAATATCTAGACTCTTTACAATAATTCTCTCTCAAAAATTCTCTCTTGATAATTGATTATTATCTTCCTTTTTGGTGATCTTTGCACCCTTATTTATAGCCTTAGATCCACTCTGGATTGTCTGCTTGTTCCCAGTATAATGGCACAAATGAAATCTAACCCCAACTAAAAGTGTCTAATAGAAGATATATTATAGATTATGAAATGATTTGTCTTTTGGTAGTTCATTGGTTGAAACAGATTGCAGGACGTTCCCTTCTCTTAAAATGCTATGTAACACTTAGCCAATTTCTTCTTATTTATTTAGGAAACACCAGAGAATGACACTTGTCATGTTATCTAGCACCCATTGAAGACACGTGGTGATTTCCATGTAACTTATACTCTTTTGTGTCTTTGCTCCAGAGTGTTTTGCCTTTGACACTTGTCACTATCCGCTTCCTCGAACTTCAACAGCTTAAAAGAAAATAAAGCCCACAACATTTCTTACTTGAGTAACTTGAAAAGGAGCATAGGGATAGGTATTCATCTCTGCTACTTCATAAAGGATAGATGGCAATCTTTGCTTTACTTATTTGGGGTTATGTGGAGGTCTCTGCTCCTTTTAACTACCCTTTTAGAAACCTACAGAAGATGACACTTGGCAGTCTTTGCTTTACTCTGTTTATACCATAGAAACAAATGGGTCTCATTTCTCATTTACATGGACAATGACACTTGGTGGCTTTCGCTTGCTTCAAACACAAAACTTGGGACCCACCATAGTCTTTACTATATTAGTGAAGCAAAGATGAAGATAATTCAGACCGTGGCATGTGGTGGCTTCCACTTTCTTTTGCTAGAGTACATGGTAGCTTTCATCAATTTAAAACAAAAACAAAATTGAGACCTTTCATGACTACCACTTGGCACTTTTTACTTGATCCTGATACTTAGCTTAAAAAGAAAATACCTTTCATTAAAAAGAGATGAAATGTGGGTGCTGATATGAAACCATGGATGGTGACACTTGGTGTGTTCCACTAAGTCGCTATGAGATACGTTGTACATTTCAACCAACTTATAGAAAATGTAAAAGGTGCCTCAGATGATGACACTTGGTAGTTTCTACTAAGAAGGATGCCTAAGATGATGACACTTTTCAAGTTCCACTTGATTTCATCACTTAGTCAAAAATGAGTTAAAAGGAAAATAGAGCCCGTGCTCTATTTCAAACTTTGCCATCTCAGACCAAAGTATGCGAGGACAAAACTTAGCAGTGCACAGCTAAAAAAATAGGATGAAATGTAGAGTAATTTTTTACTCTATAGTTATTGGCGACCCCAAGTACTTTTGAGCCTGCTCAAAAAGAAATCACAACTCCCACTAGATCAAAATTTCAAAATTATAGCTTCAGCAATGTTGTCTGGTAGGTGGACCACTCTTCATCAAATAACCCTTGCTTACTCTATAATTCATTGAAGGCTAAATCAAGGTTAATAATATCCTTGTGTGAAAAATGTTGCAAAATTGAACCGTAGCCTTCAATTTGAATTCAAGCTAGGAAACAAGAACCAAGACAGCTTCTACTTCAGGGACTAATGAATCATCCCTTAGATCCTAGAAAATATTTTGATCCTTCTATTTGGCCAATAGCAAAGGTTTAATTTCTTCTACCATTAGCATAGTGTTGTCATCAGGAAATGGATAAGGAAAACCTAGTTGTACTAGATCTTCAACATGCTGCTTCATTTCATTGATTCCTTCCTTCATGACATCTAGAAGCTCTTTGTAACTGGTGGCTATGGAATTGCAATTGAGAACCTCATTTACTCGCTTGGTAGTGAACATTATATCATTGATTCCTACTATTGATAGAGTTGCATCCATTGCATCATATAGCTTTTGCAGCAATGTTTGTGAGTCCATTACTCTCTTAGAGACTATAGCTAGAGTATTTACAACTGAACTCTCCACCTTTTTGCACAATTTTTGTGCATGTAGTAGGAAGGTGAGAGATGGCCTAAGCTAAATAATATCCAAAGAGATTCTCTTCCACATGGATTTGTATAGCTCCTTTACTAGACTTAACACTCTGACACTCTTTGGCCTACTAGCCAGCTCTAGTGTCAATTGTGCCACTCTCTGTTGCTCTGAGTGAAATTGGGCTTGTATGATTATAGTATTATTCTATTTGGCTAGTAGCCTTTGTTGTAATTGGGTAACTTGTAATAGGTGTTCCTCACATTTCCCTTGCAATGCTACCTTTTTGTGCCTAAGGGTCATCACTGCATCCTTAACTTGTGTGAGCCTTGCCTTTAAAGAATCATTTTGGGCCTAAACTGTTCAGTGAATCTAAAGAGAAATAGTATTTGGCAACCATTTATTTAGATTTTCTATCTCATTATTTTTAATATTGATCTCTGAGGTCAAACTATTATAGTTTGCCTTTTCCTTGGCTAGCTCAGCTTCCATCTTCTGTAGCCTTCTTGATATTTTCAAGTAGTCTTTAGTAACTACAGAAGTAGATTCGGTCAGCAACACAATTTTATCCTATGGTCTGAAGAGGGACATGTCAATGGCCATCGCATTCATCATGTAATATTTTGGCTGTATTTGCTCCATTGGCTTTATTACATTTGGCAACAAATGAGTCACCATTAGTTACTACTAGATAGGGTCAAATTATGACCACAAATGAGATGTAGCCAAACCTTTATTCTCCTTAATCTTCTTTTTCTCTCTTCAGGCTTCCCTTGCCTTCTTAGCAGTATCTGCTTAGGTCTAGAAGGTGGAAGGAGAGACAATGTGCCCACCCACAAAAGGATGGCCTTATGGTAGACCTTATTGAATAGCTAATTATTGGCTATCGATAATCTAAGGGGAAAGATTCTTGGGAATAGAGGGAGAGAAATGAGTTAATGTTAAGGCGAGAGGTGGCAAAGATGGGGTGAAGTGAGAAATGGGAATGGCAAAAGTGGCAGAGGATGTCATCTGGCTAGATGAAACCATCATGCCAATGGGAGAAGTAAAATAGACTGAGAAGGAGAGGGAGGAATAATACTTACGTGAGGAGTAGTTACAATAACCTATAATTTGCACTGTGTGGTGTTCATCTCCTCTTCTGAATCAAATTGAAACTGCACCCTCTTTTGTTTCTTGGGTGTCTCTTCTTCTTGATGCGTCCTTTTTCTTTCCACATCTACTTCTTGTGGAGAATTGGGAATATCTATAATCCGGGCTGATGGGAAATCTTGTGATGGTGAAGGCACCACACTTTTCTATGTTTCTATGGCATTGAGAGATTGAGGCCACACTGATATAGTTACTACAGCTGCAATTTACTTTGAGGCTTGTGACTCCTGACTTGACCCAACCCTAGCTTCATGCTTTAAACCTAGTGTCAAAAAATTACTTGTCTTTGGGCTAGATACAGGGGAGGGATGACACTCATCCCTTAGTTCTTCCCATCTTTCATCTGTGTCTACATTCCTAAAAGAATGGGTTGTTTGACAAATTTCTTGCCTATATTTCCAATAGGCCTCTATCTTCTTAGTATCCCAATATTTATTCTTTAATGTTCTTCTTAAGCCAGATGTCATTCTGACTTTAGGATCATAATCCCTTTGTTTGACATAAAATGTCTCCCATGGCCTATTTTGTGGAAGTGGCAAGTCTGTTAACTGAACATAAAATCTAGGAGTGTCTTCCCTAGGATTTTTCTTGGTTTCCCAAAAGTGGCAGCCCTCATGTGCAATTCTAATTGCGACTCTATTAGTTTTTATCCAGGAGGCTATGAAATTGTTTGGGTCATAAACCCATTTGTCCTCTATTAAAAGGAAACCCAAAAAGGCTAGCTTTCTAAGCAACACAAATTTAACATCTCTGGTTTCCAAAACCATGCTAGTTGTCATCCATGGTAGATTATACATTTTTCTTTTTCTCTTCCCAAAACCAAACTCATTGTCAACTATGGATACCTACCTGGTGACCTCTAGGAATTTGTGTTGCTTAGAAAGCTAGCCTTTTTGGGTTTCCTTTTAATAGAGGACAAATGGGTTTATGACCCAAACAATTTCATAGCCTCCTGGATAAAAACTAATAGAGTCGCAATTAGAATTGCACATGAGGGCTGCCACTTTTGGGAAACCAAGAAAAATTCTAGGGAAGACACTCCTAGATTTTATGTTGAGTTAACAGACTTGCCACTTCCACAAAATAGGCCATGGGAGACATTTTATGTCAAACAAAGGGATTATGATCCTAAAGTCAGAATGACATCTGGCTTAAGAAGAACATTAAAGAATAAATATTGGGATACTAAGAAGATAGAGGCCTATTGGAAATATAGGCAAGAAATTTGTCAAACAACCCATTCTTTTAGGAATGTAGACACAGATGAAAGATGGGAAGAACTAAGGGATGAGTGTCATCCCTCCCCTGTATCTAGCCCAAAGACAAGTAATTTTTTGACACTAGGTTTAGAGCATGAAGCTAGGGTTGGGTCAAGTCAGGAGTCACAAGCCTCAAAGTAAATTGCAGCTGTAGTAACTATATCAGTGTGGCCTCAAAATCTAAGAGTCAAAATCTTAGGTAACAGTATTGGTTCCCCATAAAAACCATGGACTCTTATAATGGTATGGTGGGATCCAAAGTAGAAATCACAAGGAATTGGGCAACTGGCCAGAAGATTTGAAACACTTGGAAATAATCTATTCATAACTAGTTTAGGACTGAGGTGGCAAATAGCAAGGGTGACAAATGATTCCCAAAATTCATATGGGTCACTAGTCTTTGACAAAATGTGTGTCCATGCAAACATAGGAATGGTCCTTTGGAGATCAAAATATGGGTCATACATATTAAGATAAATATGTTGGGTGAAGAGGTTAGAGTTCTGGAAAAGCATGAGGTGGAACAAATAGGAAGAATACCTAAAAACTCCTTTTGATCTGAAATGGACCAATTTTTCTACCATTGAGAAAGCAATTTGCTCAAAAAAGTTGAGCCAATACTCCTAGGTTTTATCAATAGTCTTCAGCCTGAAGAGAATAGCCATTTGTTCTACATACACTACCATATCATCTTTCATGCCAAAGATGAAAACCATCATTGACAATGCATCTTGGCTACCATGGGTGAATTGAGCTCTTGGTGCAGGGAGTATGGGAACTATAGTGTCATCATCACCCATTTGTAATTTGGATCTCAGGAACCTTAATTGAGTGTTGATGTTTGCCCATTTTCTTTGCATTTTAGCAATAGTAGGAAAGGTAGCTATACTATCATGATGTAGGGCTAATATATCCTTGATAGCTTGTGATGTGATTTGCACCATGAATGGACCTCATTGAATGGTGCATGAAGGTGCATGAAACAAGTCTACACATAATTTGACCAGGTCGGGGCATGGATGCATAGCTGGGACAATGAATTGAGCTAGTTGTGAGGTCCATATCCTCATGGTGAATGTTTCATATTGCCCTACTCTGTCCCTTTATAGACACCTTTGATATGCCCCTTCTCTAAGAGTTTTTCTACTAGCCCTCTACAAAATTGGGTCCATGATGCCATCCACATAATCTTTTATTTTCGCTAGGTCACTTGCTTGACCAGCTTCAGGAAACTTGGTCCATGGATAGATCTTCAATGGCTACGCTAGAGCTAAAGCATATGATTTAATTGCAAGAATCTTATCAAGGGATTCATACATCCCAGTTCCTTATTGTGAACATTGTTCCCCCTCCATCTCTATATCTTATATCTGATAGCTTGTATGAAAATTTTCAAAATGGAAATACTTTCACTAAAGCAAGTTTACTAAGAATAGAAAAATGCAAGTAGTAGGATATTTTTGCACATATGCAAGAATGTTTGAGAATGTGTACACTTTAACTCTTGCTAAGAGGTATTTATTGGCCTATCAAGTCTCAAAATGGCATTAAACTCAGATAACTGTTAGCAGATCCTACTCAATCTTTATGGAACAATGAGATAGACACATTATGTAAGTGGCAGTGCAAGGTACCTTGGGTATTTCTAAAGATTTTGGGAGACATTCAATGTATTGGAGATTTTAAAAAATTTGAAAATTCTAAGCTATCGACTACGTGTTCAAAGAACACTTATTTAAAAGAAAAGTGGGAAAATAAAATGGGAAAACAAAGCAGGAAAACAAAGTAATACGGAAAGGGGAAACTACCTAACTACATTAATTAAGCATCTTTATCTCCCTCCTAGATCAAAATAGAATTTCTAAAGTCTCTTTCATGACAAGCCAGCTTATATTGCCATACAAGTGATTGAATTGGATATAACTTTGGTGAATTTACCTCTATGTATGCCACATTGATTTTCTTGAATTCGAGTGAGTCTGAGTCAAACATGCTTTTGACATACATAAGTTCTTCTTGTTCTTAGAAGCTCATCGAATATCGGCTCTTGATAGTAGGATGTCTAACTAAGAATTTAACTACCATTTGTTCATCAACATAAACCTTTTGACATATATCATTTATTGACTTAACTTCTTTTTCCTCAAACTCAAGTTCTACTGCATGATCATCTTCTTTAATAACTTCAAAATTACCAATATCTTGAAAGGATAATTCTAAAAGTTTGCAATAATTTTGCACATGTAATTGAGGCTCAATGTTGTTTTGTTCCTCTGCAATCAGCTCACAACTATCTTGAAAAATGGTATAACCTGACCCAATGATTTCAAACAAATATTTCAAATCATGATCTAGGAAATGTCCATGTTCCTCTACATCATCTTGCAAAGTAAGAAGAAAATAAAAAATTATTTCTTCTTCATCAGAGGTTAAGGTATGTGCTTGTGATTTCTCACTAGGAATCTGGAATTTGATAGAAGAGGTATCTTTTGACTTTTCTTCCTCTAGAACATTTGGAATTCTATGATCTTCATTAAGTATAACGTAAGTGCCTAGACCAATAGAGTCATAATTTCCATATGGGTCACTCTGTATCATAGCTAATAAATGATCATTTTCTTCTTCATGATTATATTTAGTCCATTCACCTATCTCTTCGACAAAAACCCTTTCTTCTTTATTCATCATAACATGGGTTGTCTCTAACTTTGCAGTGGGCTCATTAGTGATGTGATCTTTATATAATGGTTCAGACAATATCTTCATCTTTGAACCATATATGATTCTTAAGATGAGATGAGACCAATCAAGGGACATATATCCCCATATTTTGGCTATAAAGTCTCTTGATAAACATAAGCCAAAAATATGAGGTATATCTATCACTACTACATCTTGATTTACAATTATATTGAGACAAGCATATAATTGTAATTGGAGTTGTTTGATTCTTTCTATGGTTTGTACTACTTTTCCATCTAGCTATATGACTCCTTTAGTGAGTGGTTCATACTTAATTTCTAAAGCATCAGCTATCTGCTTGGGCATTATTGTAGTACTAGCCCCTGAATCAATCATTGCATTATGTAGTAGTTTCTTACCCACTATCAAAGTTAAATAGAAGGGTTCTGGTTTAGATTTGCTTACCTTTACTGTATTATTCACTAGGGTTATTATCTGTAGATGAACTGTATCTTTGAGCTTTTCTTTTTTAGCAGGTCCTTCTTTGATAATAGTACCTTTAGGCACTGCTTGGCCTTGCATAGCTTCTTGTAGTAATGTCTTCTATTCAAGAATAGCCAATATATCCCATATTGATACTTGTGTTAGAGTTTTATTTAATTGATCCACCACATTTATTGGTCCTAGAGTCTGAGCTCTTTGAAAATAATGATATCTTGTTTTTTCCTAAATTTGGGTAGGAGTCCCTTGATTTTGCATCAGCTAAGGCACTTGTTTTTTGATAGCAGTGTCTCTTTGTCCTTGAAATGAAGGATTCTCTATGACTTGACTATTTATAACCTCAGGCTATTCCATCATCCTTCTCTTTGATCTGGTGTAATAATCAGATTGAACCACTGGTTTTTTAGAGGTAGATGCTTCATTCAAGAAAACTAATTCTTCATCTTTAACCCATGAGAACAAAGCATGTTCTGGGGATATTTATTCCTCTTGTTCAAGGACATCCCTTGCATCTGAGCCATTAGGACTAAATTCTGCATACCAGAAGACTGATAGGCTTGATTATCACTAGAACTTGCAAATTGACCATCCATTTTTCTTTGCTCTGCCACCTTTTATTGTAAATTACCCATAGGACAATCTCTAGGTGTATGAGGATTATTGTAAGGGAAACATGAGGAATTAGTGTTATCTACATAGTTATTTTGCCCTAGAACAATCTCCTTATTTGAATTGGGAGGAATAGTCTGTGAGGGTGTGGGGACTACAACCAATTGGTTTGCTGGCTGATGGTTAGTTTGTCTTGGAGGACCCTGATTTTAGTTTGGCTGAGATGAAAATTTGTTTCCTTGATAACCTTGATATGGAGGCTTAGGGAAATTATTTTGCTATCTTTTTATATTGATCAACTCATTAGAAAATGTCCTTAGGATATTCTTAATATAATTTAGCTCAGATGACTGAGTGGGGATAATTTCTTTAGCAAAGGGTTAAGGATAGGTGTACATAGATACAGGTGGGGTTATAGATTTAGGGGCTTCTTGAGGTATGGCAAGGAAATTTTTGGGAACATGGGCATGGGAGGCCTTGGAGGTAACTTTGTAGCATCTATTAAATTATTCTCAGCTCTGACTGCATATTCATAATCCTCTAGCAAAGTGTGTCCTCCAAGTGATTGAATCATAATATATATATCTAAATTCAAAGCCTTAAGATAAAATACTATGGCCATACCTAGTAATGGTCTAGCTGTAACAAGGATTCTTTCCCAAGTCTTTTGAAATCTAGAATTGAAGTCAGCCATGGCTTCTTATGGTGCCCTTTGAATGGTAATTAATCACTGTAATAAAGAAGACTTGTCACCCTTCTCTTTAAATCTTTCAAAGAAAAGATCTTCGAGCTGAGCCCATGTAGAAATGGTATTTGGGGTCAAAGATCGATACCATTCTAGAGCTTTCCCTTTAAAAGAAGCTGCTAATAATCTAATGGCCATATTTTGTTGTGTAACAACATGTATATCATAGACATCTAATATATCTTGAAGATGTTCTTCAGATGTTTTAAAGTCTTACCCACTAAATTTGGGTAGAGCTTTTAGGGCATTCACTGGGATAGGGTCCTAAGTGGCTGGTGGTATTGGGAGAACTAATGGACTACTAGTGTTCCAACTCGCATAATTTCTTAGGGGTATAGGGGATCCCATATTTGCTTTGGGTATTGGTATAAATTGGTTAGCTCTTCTTCTTGGACTTGTTACCAAAGGTGGTAAAAGAATACCTAGATTTGTAGTAGATTATGATTTGGTTACTGGTCCATAGCTATGACTCCTCGTAGCTCTTTGGTTCATACGATCTTGAAAGAAACTTCAAGATTGGTCCCACCAGGCATGTCAAAAATTGTTGATGATTAAAATTGTGCTTGATTCTAATCAACAACAATGGGAAGTTTCAAGATATGGGACTTGCATCTTGAAACAACCTCTAGATTTTTGAGAAGCTGGTTCTTCTTAAAAATGAGTAAATACTGGGAAAAGGGATAGGAATTTAAATAAAAAACACAAATACAAGAAAGGAAATCTAATCTATGGTGATGCACCTAAATGTAATTCAACCTTAATCCTAAGCACAGTGAGACTGTATGTAGGATTCATTTACATTTAAGAGAAAACAAGTGCATGATCAATGTAAAATATGGAAACAATAGAAACAGAGGCTCACAATATAGACTACTTTTGTTGTGATACAAAAAATGTCAACAAAGGCATAGGGTTTGATCTTCTTATTTGAATTTTCTAGTCATATAAGAGGTGCAAAAACATGTATAGTTATATAAACCTTTCAACTCGAGAAAATGAGACAAAAGCAAATGACATTCCTAATCACAGTTCTAGAAAGTCTACAGCCTAGACTACTTTTGCAAATGACATAGAAAATATCAACAAAGGCATAGGGTTCAATCTTCTTATTTGAATTTTCTAGTCATATAAGAGGTGCAAAAACACGTATAGTTATATAAACCTTTCAAATCAAGAAAATGCAACAAAATCAAATGATATTACCTAGTCACAGCTCTAGAAAGTCTAGACTCTTTACAATAATTCTCTCTCAAAAATTCTCTCTTGATAATTGATGATTATCTTCCTTTCTGGTGATCTCTGCACCCTTATTTATAACCTTGGATCCACTCCAAATTATCTGCTTGTTCCCAATCTAATGGCCCAAATGAAATCTAACCCTAATTGAAAGTGTCTAATAGAAGATATCTTATAGATTCTGAAATGCTTTGTCTTCTGGCAGTTCATTGGTTGAAACAAATTGAAGGATGCTCCCTTCTCTTAAAATGCTATGTAACACTTAGCCAATTTCTTCTTATTACTTTAAGAAACACCAAAGAACAACACATGTCATGTTCTGTAGCACCTATTGAAGACACGCGGTGCTTTTCATGTAACTTATACTATTTTACGTCTTCACTTCGAAGTGTCTCACCTTTGACACTTGTTGCTATCCGCTTCCTCGAACTTCAACAGCTTAAAAGAAAATAAAACCCATAACATTTCTTACTTGAGCAACTTGAAAAGGAGCATAAGGATAGGTGTTCATCTCTACTACTTCATAAAGGACACATGGCAATCTTCACTTTACTTATTTGGGGTTACGTGGTGGTCTCCACTCCTTTTAACTACCCTTTTAGAAACCTATAGAAGATGACACTTGGCAGTCTCTACTTTACTTTGTTTATACCATAGAATCAAATGGGTCTCTTTTCTCATTTACATGGACAACAACACCTGGTGGCTTTTGCTTGCTTCAAACACAAAACTTGGGACCCGCCACGGTCTTTACTATATCAGTGAAGCAAAGATGAAGATAATTCAGACCGTGACACGTGCTGGCTTCCGCTTTCTTTTGCTGGAGTACATGGCAGCTTTCATCACTTTTAGAAAAGCAAAATTAAGACCTTCCATGACTGCCACTTGGTACTTTCCACTTGATCCTGATACTTAGCTTAAAATAAAATACCTTTCATTGAAAAGAGATGAAATGTGGGTGTCGATATGAAACTGTAGACGGTGACACCTTGTGCATTCCACTGAGTCACTATGAGTATGTGGCACATTCTAACCAACTCATATAAAATATAAAAGGTGCCTTGGATGATGACACTTGTTAGTTTCTACTGAGAAGGATGCCTCAAATGATGACACTTGTCAGGTTTTGCTTGATTTCAACACTTAGTCAAAAATGAATCAAAAGGAAAATAGATCCCATGCTCTATTTTAAACTTCACCATCTCAGACCAAAGTATGCGAGGACAAAACTTGGTAGTGCGTAGATGAAAAAATAGGATGAAATGTAGAGTAATTTTTTACTCTACAGGATGTACTTGGAAAATTGGCAAGTTGGGGTGACAAGAGTTATGTTAGACCAAATCAAAATTTATAGTAAATTGGGTAACAATAAATCCAAGGCTACTAAATTAAAAAAAATCAAACAAGTAAACCTTAAGTAAGAAATGCAAACTTACTATATTGAACCAAGGATACGTGTCAAAAAGGATGTTAATCAAACATCAATGTGAAAGAATTAAAAATCCTTAAATAAATATGGGTAAGAAAAATGGTAAAATAACATTAATGAGTGAGGGAAAAGTAATAATCCTTACTCAATCATCAATAGAAAAAGTGCATAAAAAGGAAAACAACATTGATGAGGGAGAAGTATAAATCCAACCCCACTCAACAATATAAAAATAACATAAAATTATAAACAAATTTAGGTGTCCACAAAAAGGGGTGGTATAATAATGGAAATTGGTAAAAGAAAGCAAGGCATATCTAGATATGTAGAGAGATGGTATAGATAAAATGAGCTATAGTAACTCAAACATATTATTTTATTCAAAAGATAGATAAAACTAAAATAAAGTATGGTAGCATGTTGTTAAGATGTGAAGAAGAGGGCACATAGAAGTGGGAAAATAGATTTAGAATCACACTTTCATATTAAGGGGGGAAATGAAATGGGTGGAGGGGATAATGAAGGAAAAACCAAGGTATACGAACTCTTTATTTAAGTCAATACACTCAAATTAAGTGTGTCAAAATGAGAAAAAAAATTACCTTGAGGACTTTGAAGAACTTCTTCTAGTTACACAAGTCTTACATCAACAAATGAAGTATGTAGATCATCCCATGAAGGCTATATGCATGAAAATTAAAATCGACCTACCTTCTCACAATGTGTTCCCTATTCCTTAGGACACCTTATAAAGCCATTGGTCTACTGTGAAGATTAGGTACTTGCATGAGAAAATAGGTAACACCATAGAGTTTGTTGAATTATCCTATTCTAATTTACTAGCCTACCATACCCCAATGGACCTCAACTCTATTATGGGGCCAACTATGGATTTTGAGCTTTGATTATATATAGGATATGTGCTTGTAATCACATATTTTAGTGTGATATTTAATTTTGAAATTTATATATTGCCTTCTGTATATCATCACCTTTTGTTTCAAATGATTTAGCTTTTAACTTTCTAGATGGATTTAGAAAATAAAACATGGGTGCTAAAGATGACTTTCATTTGAAGTCTTTGGACTTTATTACTAAGAGAGGGAATTTAGAGAGCATGGTATGTAAGAGTCTCATAAATTTAGGTAAAATAAAAGTTCTATCTAAAATTTTACTTTATTTTATCCAATTTGGGGTGAAAGGAAAAGAATCAAGAGGAATGAAAAATGAAATAATTTAAATTACTTCAAATCATAAAAAATGTGATAAAGGTGAAAAAAGAGATACAATGAAATGAGGTAAATGTAGGAAAACATGCTAACATAGTTTGTGTAAATTTTGTCTACAAAAGAAGCAAAATCCAAAGTTGAGAACAAATGATCAAAAACTTGTGACCATTACAAAACACATTCTAGACAGGGAAGGAAAATATTAAATATGGTGATTTTATGAGGAAGTCCAGTTCATATCCATGGTCTTAAATTATAACTCATAAAATAGAAACCCATGAGGTTGCACAAATCATGAAGACATTAAAGGGGATAAAGATGATATTTTGTGAGGAAATCTAGGTCCTATCCATGGTCTTACACTACAAATCATAAAATATAAACCCAAGTGGTGCCAAAAAGTGTTTGAAAAGTATGAAAACAAATAAGACAAAAGGAAATCATGAGGAATATTAGGTCTTATACATGGTTTTATAATGAAACTCATGAGAAAATTGGAAAACCAAAAGACCAAAAGGAAGAACTAAGGTTTATGAAAATATAAAAATACTACAGAGAGTGATACCCATGTAAGTATCCTAAAAAAGTGTTATATATATATATATATATATATATATATATCATATAGGGAGTATTAAAATAAGGGAATGATTTAAGCAAATTACTTCTTAAGTAATTACGCATTGGTGGGTTCTTAAAAATTAAGGCCATTATTGGTTTGAAGGCAATAAATGCTTGGACCAAGAATGTCTTTGAATAAATAAGGTCACTAACTTTTTGGGGTTTATTTATATTTCTTTATCATGAGTATAGTCTAATTTAAAGATAATATCATCAACATTAAATGTGTGAACTTTAACTCATTTTTTATGTTGTTTATCAATATGGGCCTTATACTAGTAATTATGTCATAAATTAGAAGGATGGTGTTCATTAAAGATATCAAGAGCATGAAGGTGAGCTTCACATAATTCTTCATTGGGTATGATGAATAGATATATGGAGAGAGGGAAGCTCAATTTCTAATGGGAGGACTGATTCTGAATCATAAACTTGAGAAAAT
Source organism: Torreya grandis (assembly GCA_037957365.1). Classification (NCBI taxonomy): domain Eukaryota; kingdom Viridiplantae; phylum Streptophyta; class Pinopsida; order Cupressales; family Taxaceae; genus Torreya; species Torreya grandis. The sequence continues at coordinate 3,380,667 of JARHVA010001189.1, forward strand.
GGCATTGCCCTAGTGGAGGGGTGTATGCTAGTGTGATAGGCCCAAAAAGTAGGATAAAGATGAAAAATCTAATTTTTGTGGGTATCATGAATTAACTTCTAGATAATTTTATTAGTGGCTTTAGCTTGTCCATTATATTATGGATGGTAGGGTGTGAAAAATTTGTGATTGATTATAAATTTAGCATAGAGTTATTCAACATATTTATTTTTAAGTTACCACCATTGTCTAAAATGATAGTATGATGGACACCAAAGTGGAAAATGATTTGATTTAGGATAAATTTGGAGATGGTGGTACCGATTAAATCAATAAGGGGTATAGCCTTGACCCATTTGTTAAAATATTCTATGGTTGTGATTATAAATAAATGACCATCTTGAGATTGAGATAATTTGCCTATGATATCTAATACCCACATGGATAATGGCCAAGGAGATTCTATGATTTGAACCTCAACTAAAAGTAAATGAATTAGATCATCATAAAGTTGGAAAGGAGTACACTTTTTATTAAATTCAATGGCATCATTTTTAAGAGTCATCCAAAAGTATACCATACATAAGCATTTATGGGATGTATCATGTCTACTATAGTTTCCACTATAAATTCCCCCATGTGCTTGTTTAAGAAGAGGAGGAACCTCTTCTTTCATAACACAATAGAGACAAGTACCTTCAACATTGTGATAATATAGGATGTTATATCAAAATACATACTTAAAAGCTTGTTTATGAGTGCAAGTTTTTTTATGAGAATAAAGTTTTGGATCATAAATTTGGTGCTCAATAATTTGAATAATATCTTTTTACCATGGGCTTTGTTGAATAGTCATAACCTCCATGTGGTAGATGAGTGGATTATGTGGTTGAAGAGAAGATAGGGATTTTATTATTTGGATAAGAAAAATGGGATCATTAAGCACTTAATGAGGATGAAAAAGAGATGTTGAAGAAGATAATCAATAATATAATTTTGATATCAAGGGACAAGTTGATGGTAAAATAGTTAAAATCTTTGGTGAGGGTAGTTTTGATTTGATGATAAGAAATAATATTCTCACTTTTGCATTGATAATCACCATTGACTTGACATAAAATGAGTTAGAAGTCACCTAAATCATGTAGATATGTGATATCTATATCAAGGGTTACTCTCATACTTAGGATTAAATCTTTGTACTCAGCCATGTTGTTAGTGACATAGAATGTGGAGAAATTCCAATAGAATAAGTTTTCCAAGAGGTCTTGTAAGGATACAACCTGTCCTATCTCCTTGAATGAATTTAGTGTCATCAAAATAAATAGTCTAAGTATATTAAATCAAAATTAATTTTAGGAAGTTATTCGATGACTACTTTTGGTTTATTAGTATCGAGGAAGATAGAGGACTCTTTGAGATTATTTGATTCAAGGTCAATAGTGAATTTATGAAAGTAATCTTTAAAAGACATGGCTTGGTTGATACCTTCAATGTATACAATATTATCATTTGGAAGACATCTTGAAGGTGATAGATAGCTAGCACATGAGCTGCATCAAGTTGATCAATAATGATTTGTCCTTTGAAAGCTTTTTGGTTAATAATTCGGTGATAAAATTAAATGATAAGGACCATCTAATTGCTAATTCTATCTCCAAGATGAAATGTTTTGGAGAAGTGATGAATTGGATCAAAATGAGTGATAACATAAGTGGTTTGATAAAGCATATAATGTCAAAGTTTTTTAGAAGCAAAATATATGGTGAGGCACTCACATTTGAATTTTGTATATCATTTCTTATAATCAATGAGGCATCGATTGATATAGTAGATGGCATATTAACTTATATTATCATCATTTTAGGCAATGATTACCCTAATTGATATGGGTGTGGAAGAGGTATACAAGATTAAATATCAAGCATTTGAAGGTGGATGGAGAGTAGGTGTGGTGAAATAATGATTCTTTCTTATTATCAAATGATTTTTGATAAGGATACATCCATTTTAGGGCATTACCTTTATTAAGAAGAGAATTGATAGAATATATATGGTAATCCATTTAGGGAATGAACCATCTAATTTCCCCAAGTTTACCAAGGTAAGTGAAAAAATCTATAATGGATTGAGGGATGGGAATGTTGATGATATCATTGATCTTGGTAGGGTCGACATCAATGTTATGAAGAGAGACTAAGAATCCTAATACTTTTCTAGATGTGACACTAAAAACACATTTTTAGGGATTTAGTATAATTTTATATTTAAGGAGGTAGTCAAAGATGATGGCAATATTAGAGAGATGAATTTTGTGGCATTTGGATTTAGTAATGAGGTCATTCACATAGGTATCTACAATTTTATGTATAAGATAATGAAAGATGTGAGTCATTTCCCATTGATAGGTAGCTCTAGCATTTTTTAGGCTAAAGGGAATTTTAACATAGAAATAGGTGCTCCATTCTATGGTGAAAGTTATTATATGTTGGTATTTGAGGGTAATGTTAATTTGGTTATAACTTGTGAATCCATCCATAAGAGACAACATTTCATAACTAGATATGGAATCAATGATGGCATCTATTGAAGGTAGAGGGAAATTATTCTTAGGTTAAGAAAGACTAATATTATGATAATTAATGCAAATGTGAATGACCATGGTAACCTTATTTTGAGTAGGGACTATGTTATAAACCCATTCAAAATAGTCCATAGTCTTGATAAACTTAGCATCAAAAAGTTTGATAATTTATTTATGGCACAAAGTTGAAACTTTTGGTGGAAATTTTTGTTGCTTTTATCGCATAGGTTTGGCATCAAGATAATTGATAATATTGTTCACCATGATGAAAGGGTCAATACCAGGCATGTCTTCATAGGAACAAGAAAAGATATCACAATATTTATCAAAGAATAAACTAAATTTATCATGTTTAATTGGTTTCAGTTCATGATAAAATGTAATTGGTTGAGATAATGATTAGGTACCAGATTCAATTCAAGTAGTTTCTTTGATAAGCATATCATTTCCATCTTGGAAATGGTATGGTGTAGTAGGTAAAGAGGAAACTGGATTTGATTTAGGGTCAATACTAGTGATGAATTTGTTGAAATAAGGGGCTTTATTTTTGAAATTTATAAGTTTGTGATGTTGTTGAGGAGGTTGAGGTTCTCAAGCATGAAGCAATTATAGATAGCTTCATCACTAGGAAAAGTTGGAAGAGGACCACAATACTTGACATCTACTTTGAGATAAATAACTTGATTACCATAACAATCATATTTAGAATGTATATGATGTACATTTATGGCCTTGGAATCTAATGTAATCTTAGGAGTAGGGGGAATAGGTTTACTGGATGAGATTGGTATGTTATTAATTTCATTAAGAAGGTAAGAATTGGATGTAATGAGTTGATCTATATGTGTTATAGAAGATGTAATAAATTTTAGATGTTTATAAGGTAGGATTTTTTCTAACACCCAAGGAGTATTAATAAGTGGATAATAGATGGGAGGTACATGACCTTCGGTAGCTAATTAAAAATCCATGGAAATGGTATTAACATCAATGTTGAAATCATGTATTTGGGATAATTTTTTTTTGATAATGTTTAACATCTAAGTCTTGGTATTGAGCTTGGGCCATGATGTAGTTATCATCGTAGGTTAGAAAAATGGTACATGCTTGAGATTTAGGAAGATTTTTTGAAGGGGAGATTCTAAGATCACTAAATTTGTAGAGACATAGATAAAGGATCTTGGAATAATATGGCCACTTCATAATCATTGCATGTGAAGGCATATTCTAGAGAAGAAACATCATGATCATTGCATGAAGGAGGGAAATCAGTAATCTCATTAATGAGAGGAATAATATGGTCATGAGGTCATAAAAAAGGAGGAAGCCACTTTGATATGAAAGGAAGTAGCTTAATAGTGTTGTAAGTATGTTGTAATTCATTAGGTTCATCATCATCCAAATTAGAAAGAGTTACCTATAATTATGGATTAATGTTGATGAATTCATGTAAGGGAGCATTGTTGATTGTTAGAATGGTGGGAATGAGATACTGAGATTTTATATTGGGAAGTTGAATACTCAAAGGGATGGGATATGCCTCATGTTTATACATTTTTATTTTATGCAAGAAATTTATGCATTGGATACTAGAAGAGGTGATGACCCTCATTCTATGAGTCTAAGGTTAGCCTAGGAGTATGTTTTAAGATAGGGGAAAATCAACGACCATAATCTTTGTTCAAATAGTTTAGGTCTGATTATAAGGGGAATATAAATACAACCAAGTGGATTTTGATTATTTTTATCAAATTCATGACAAGTTAGGCATGTTTTATTGATATGATACTTAATATATCTGAGTTGTTGGATGGGACATAAAGAGGTCACATTAATACCATACCCTTCATCAGTTAAAACTGTACAAATAAGGGTAGTATTAATGGCTATATTAATCAATAGGGGTAGATAATTAGCATGAAAAAGTATTTCATCATTAATTATGTCTTCTTCTAAGAATTTAATGGAAGGTTTGGAAGAAGGACAACTGTATTCAATGGTGTGCACATTGGTAGGTTGAGGCTCAAGAGAGGGTGGTTCTTCATCCATACAATATGTATCTTTAATTTCTTATAATTATTACCTAAATAACTTGTGATGATAGGGGGAGGTGAAAACTAACTCCATAATGGGAATGTTTCAAGGCATGGAATTGAGATATTCTAAAAGTTCTAATGGGATTTGGAAGAAGAACTAGTGTGAGGTTTAGAAGGTAAAAACGACTTTGAAAGAATTGAAGTGGGTGGTGGTTTAAAAGAAGGAGATGGTTCCTTGTTAGATTCCAAATCTAGGTGAGTGGTCTTAATATCTTTGAGGATTTTATATTATAAATTTGGTTTATTAGGTTTAGTGATAGGATCTTTGTGAGCCATTTTTTGATAATAGTTGACCTTAGTTACATTAGCATATTGAGAGTTGTTGTAATCTTTGTAATAATTGACATTAATAGCATAAACATCCTTGGTAGTTTTTTGATTGGTATATGAGGGGAAATATTTTTTTTATTAGAATAAAAATCTTTAGGATCTTGTCATTTTTTAGAAGTGGTGTTGTATTCTTAATGATAGAGTTGGATCATGGCTTTGTGATTGAAGGAATCACCAAGCATATAGGAAACAACAAATTTGGTGATCCCTCTACAAGTTTCATGAGAATGACCAATGTTATCATGGAACCAAAAACATTGATTAGGGTCATACCATTTAGGATATTTAACTTTTTCATGATCTATTTCCTCATGTTCATTGGTTTTATTAGATTCATATTTTCATTTTTAGAATCCTCTTCTATTATAACCTCATCAGTATGTTTTTCATTCTCAATATTGGTATCATCATGATCTAGAGGATTAGGTTATTTATTGGTTTTATAAATCTTAGGTGGTAAGATGGGAAGCTAAATGTGTTCAAGAGGCACACCTCCCAATCTATGGCTATGCCTAGGTTTCATGAAAAATAATATAAATAGGAAATAAAAAGTCTAACAATTTGAAATCCTAGCTGAATAAGAACACTAATAATTAGAAAAAATTGCATTCATGTGATTTAAGTTCACTAAAATTTTAACCCTAAAATATAGATATGGGGTAATATAGGGTTAAATGGGTATAAATAGCCTAAGGCACAAGGATGGTAGACTATCTCTAAAATATGCCAATTGTTTGCAAAAATCAAATAAATATATACTAAACTTATTATCTTGAGATATGTGTAGACACTATTCTTAACTTATATAGCACCTTAGTCTTGTACACTTGGTAAATACATATAACAAATGTATCTTCAACTTTTATACCTTTCCTATTTCCAAAAGGCTTGCATACACTATATCTTTATGCTTAATTTCTTATCTCTTAGTCTAAATAATGTTATTCAGATGACTTAAACATGTTAACTTTCCTAGAATATTATAAACCTACTTATCTTCCATCTATACAATTTCTAGACCTTCACTTTTTTTAGAAATGATCAAACACTTGTGTCGCAGTCAGATGCTTGGACTAACACAAGTGTTTTATCCCAACACAAACTGAACTTTCCCTAAATTCATCCAATTTGAAAATAAAATGTATATTAAAGGTCAACTTAAGTGATTGAATGTGAGATATTATCGAAAGGGGTTAGTATAAATATAAAATCAACCCTAACTCATTCACAACCTATAATATTCATACCTACTTCTAAAGAAACCTACCAAAATAATTATATCAAGCATTCAAGAGAGAAAATCTTCTCTATTTCTCCTATTTCCATATAAATCATAGGGACAACACCTTGACAAGTCTAAAGTATTAAATGAGTGACCTAAGGTGTATATTTTCCAAGTTATAGGTTAGGTCATTTTGGTACTTTCTTATCACACATTACATGATTCAAGCATACGCCAACACATAGGGGATAACTACCTAAGTTTAAGGCCATATTCAAAGTATTGGCTATATAGGAAGTGATTATTGATATAGTGGTATTTAAGGTAAGTCAACACTATGTGCCCACTATCCCATTTTCCCACAACTAATATGAAAATGAATAAATTAGGTTTTGTTATTTGATAAGGAGTGATAGTTCATAACCCATATATGAATGCACTAGAACAAAGGTGACATAGAACCCATAAACATCTAAGTGGTCACATCTAGTTTTAATAGGTTTTCCATATTGGACACTTATGTCTAAGATATATAGTAGTGTTGATGAAACTATCCCAGGTTGATGTAAGTATCTATGGATTTAAAGGCCAAATTTCTAAAATTAGGCAACTATTCTAGAATTTAGATAGAGTCCACTTTCTCCTGATTTTAGATTTAGATCTATATTAACGTCAAAATCAACTAAGTATCTTGTTTTCATTATTATTATCATATCTAACATAGTTTTACTTTACATTTTTTAATCATATCTCAACATAATAAATTCAATATTTTTTATCTAAGTTTCACAAATAATTGGCCTACTCTAGAGATAGTCTACCATCCTTATGCCCTAGGCTCTCTTCCCCCTTTTACCCTATATTCCCCATATTTATATTTTAGGTTAAACATTTAGTGATCCAAAACTCATCCAAAAAAACATATATATTTGATATAGGGTGTTGTGATTCTCTATTCTGATTTTTTATTTCTAATTTAACAAAGTTTCACAAGTTAAAAATCAGATCTCATTTTCTATCCACATATTCAATATGGATGCATGTATAGCTCATTTTATATTAAAAGTTTTAGTTGTATGAATAATTTACTATTATAATATGTTAATCCAAATAAATAATAATAAATGTTAATATAATGAGAGGGTCCTCAAATTAGTTGAACATAATATTTATTTTGAAAAGGAAGATCTACCACTTCAAGAGCTCATAAATTATTATTTACCATTATACATTCAAGTTGGTGTGTGCAATAAGAATTTCAAAAGATTCTTTGTGGACAATGCTTTAGGGCTCAAATTTTTCAACATATCCTTTCTTCCTTACTAGGCATTTAGCTTAATGATTAGAACCTTCTAATATTAACATCAAATGATCTAATAATATTTCATATAAATTATGGGGGAAAATAAAATTGAACATTGGACCTCTTACACTACCTAATTTCTACTATGTTATGAAAATGATTCAAACTATAATATATTACTAGGATGGCCTTGGATACATAAAATGTATCTGGTTCCATATAATTTTCATGCATGCTTAGAATTTATCCATCATGTATTTTAAATGGATACTAATCCATTTAAACATCATGCAATGGTCCAATAAACAAATGATTCTACTTCACAATCCTAAAAAATGGTTTTGGATTTTGATATTTTATAAATTATGGATACAAAGGATAATTATTGGGTACACATGAACATGGAATATCTTAACCCATATCTCATAAAATTAACCCAATGTCATCTGATACACTATTACAAAAACCTAAACAACTTGTCTTAACTAATGCACCAAGGAGAAATTTTACATGCTTACCTAAGTCTCATGCTTTATTACTCCCATGGATTGTAGAGTGTCATATTATATCACTCCCTCATCCTATATAGCTTTATATGAGTAGACCTCTATTGAAAGGGTATGATGTGAATGTTTATTGTGACTATCACCAAGGCCTTGGCCATTTTATGAATAAATGTTTTACATTGAAGAATAAGATCCAAGACCTCATTGATAACTAAAAGATTACAATTGATGATCCTCCAAAGGAATTAGGTCCAAAACCTAGTATTAACCAAAAATAGAAAACATTTAATTATCCTCTATAATATTATTCTAAGAAGGAACTAGAAATGAAAATGGCCAACAAAAATATTAAATATTTAAAATTAAATAAATTTAATAACATCCACACCAAAAAAAACCTAGCAATCACATTATTCATGGGTGATGCTTATTTTTGGCATAATTATGTTGATCATACACAAATAAAAACAACTTGTAATCTAATACATTTACAACATCTTGGATTTGATCTAAAAGATTTATCAAAATAAGTCAGTTGGAAAAACTCCTTGGGAAACATAACAATGTCATTTGCTTGTTATCCTAAACTAATTCAAACAAGGGTTTGGGTTATTCCTACCCCACACACACACACACACACACACACATACTTTTACATTGTGCACTCTTTGTTTTTACCAAATGAAAGTAAAAATTGACCAAAATTTACATGGTATTTCCTTTTCTCATGAAGGCAAATTGATCCATATTCCAAATGATAGCATTGGTTTCTATACTTCACATGTAAAATGGAGGAGGAACATGGCATGTACCATTTACACTTATCAAACCATGATAAAAAAAATTTAATATATCCAAATTAATATTTTAAATACCACACATCTCAAAAATACCAAAAAAAAAAAAAAAACTTTCAAAAATCCAAAAATATGTTCAACATTTACATATCCTATTAGGTCTTTATTTATATATATTATTGATTCTATGTTAGTATATCGAATACTAGTATTTATTATATACAAATGTGTTTCACACATCTTTTGAGTGTGATTTAGGCATATAAAAAATACATGATTTATGTACTTTTGAATTTTGGCCTTTCCTTCTACTCATGCCACAAGGATATTATGGGCATCTACCTCTATGATCATGATACATATAGGTTATATCATTCTATGATCACTTTACATTAACATGTTTGAGATCATATATGTATTTAAACATGCCTTTATCTATGATTATATGTTTCACAATGTACTTGATATGCTATGTCCTTAACATTTTTTTCTAACACATATATCCAGGGACTAGTATGATATTTTCATGTTGGTTTCTTATGATTTCATTTATGCAATTACTTGAGTGTGTTTCCTTGATACTGTATTTCTTGTTTGAGAATTTTAATATGCTTCATTATTTGTGTCCCCTGCACCTTTTTTTTCCTCTTTGACATTTGAATATATCATTACTTGTTGTATGCTGACATTTGATGATGTCATTTCTTGCTTTCTGTACATTTGACTATGTCATGTCCCTTTGATTTTGCAACATTTGAACATTCCCCTTGTTAAATCAAGTTTTTTTTTAGGAATAATTGTGTGAATTTTTCCTCTCAGCATTTTAGATCACTACCATGATCCTGCATTAGAAGATATGACATAATGAAAATAAAAAAATAGAAAAAGCCTTATAGCATAATAAGAATTAGTTGTTGAAGCTCATTGCTAAAAAAATTAATAGAAATTTCTATTTTTCTTTTTGTTTGTTTGCATAAGAAATATAAATAAATAATTATACATTAAATTAATTAAATAAATAATACTATTTAGTTTAAAAACATTTAAACTATATTTAATTAATATTTAAGGTAGATTTAATAATATTTATTATTCAAGTAAAATTTTGTGAAAACATTCCTTAAAAATTATAAAATAAATCTGAAAAAGCCTTTCTATACCATATATAAAATTGGCTACCAAGCATTACCAATCTCTAGGCCATTCTCCCTATTAATATTTTTAGAGTGTTTACAAATTTATATGGCCTCTCTAAGTTTGCATTTGAAAAAATGGTTCTTTGTGGTTATTAACCTATCCTTTTCAATGTTAGTGGTGTGCTTAGTCCTATGGGAGTGATCTACAAGAACAAATTTATTTAGTCTTTCAAGATGGATATCTGATGTATGCTCTTTCATTTTATTTTAATATATCTCCCTATTTCACCCATATATGGGATAAAACAAGAACATTCCATGATATAGACACAACTATGAAGGTTCTAATCTTGAGGGTCTTTAACCATCCTAAGATCCATCATTAAATTATTAACAAGAATAAAATTAGAATTAATATTTTAATGCTTGATAATTTTGGCTATCTTGTTTTAAATCCCTTCTATGTAAGGAAATATTGACCAATATATTGAACACTTGATAAATGTTTTCAAGATGAATGGTTACACAAATAAATATATTACAAGATATATTAATAAAAAAATTAAAATAAAAAATAGAAAGGTGATTTCCTATGGAACCTTTAGATGATGTAATAATAGCATACCTTCATTACGTAGAAATGATTTCCAACAAGATAGCCAAAACTATCAAGCATGAAGATATTAATTCTATTTTTATTCTTGTTAACAATTTAAGGATGGATCTTAAGATGGTTAAAAACCATCAATATTAGAACCTTCATAATGGTGCCTATATCATGGAATGTTCTTATGGTATCCCATACATTGGTGAGATAGGGATATCTATAAAACTAGAATGAAAGAGCATGTGAAAAATATCCATCTTGAAAGAATAGAAAAATATGCTATTATAGAGCATGCCATTAACATTTAATGAGTCAAGTTAATAACTATAGAGAACCATTTTTTTGAATGAAAACTTAGAGAGGCCATAGAATTTTGTAAACACCCTAACAATCTTAATAGGGATGATGGCCTATATCTTGGTAATGCTTGGAAGCCAATTTTAGATATGGTATAGAAAGGTTTTTTCATATTTATTTTATAAATTTTAAGGAATGTTTTCATAACCTTTTAAATTTAATAATAAATATTATTAAATCTACCTTAAATATTAATTACATCTAGTTTAAATTTTTCTAAACTAAATTTTTTTCTTTCTTTAATTAATCCAATGTATACATATTTATTTCTATTTCTTAGGCAAACAATCAAAAATAAATATATAAATTTCTATTAAAAATTTTTACAGTGAGATTCAACAGATAATTCTTGATATGTTGTAAAGATTTATATATTTTTCTATTTTCATTGTATTCTATCTCCTGGTGAATGATCATGGTAGTGATCCAAAATATTGAGAGGAAAAATTCACACAATTATTCCAAAAAAAATTGGATTTGATTTAGATGGACTGTGAAAGAATTAAATATCTCATTCCCATTTTTTTTAGTCTCCTTGGACCTTTTTATTTTTATTTAATTTTGAGTGATCTTGTGTGTGTACTTGACTACTTATTTAGCTTGTATAGTTACTATCTAGACATTTCCATGATTCACATCATGCATCTTAGAACTTGATGTGATCAAATTTGGTGTGCTTTAATGATGTATCTACCTAGGCATATTATACATGGTACATTCACAACTCACATGGTTACCTTATCCTTTTGGTGAATGCATATTCTAATATAGTCTATTCAATGTTAATAAAAACACACAATATGACATGGCCACCAATTTTAACACCAAAAAAGGAACAATAATTCACATACTTGATTAGGTATATTTATTCCTTATCACTCCATATATTTATGTCTTTTAATTATTTATATTCATATTAAGTAAGGATAGATATTACATATGTTTTATGTTTTATTTAATATTTTCATGGATCACATTTCATTATTGTGGCCTACATCTAGGACTTATCCTTACAGGTAAGTTCATGTATGCACTCTTTTTCCTTTTACTATAGTGATTTAATTTTTTTACATCATAGAATAAAAGGGGTTTGGGGGGATTTGTATATGTAAAATTAAAATTTAATAGAAAACCATGCACTTAAGACCATTCTTTTACATACTTAGCTCTAAACCTATCTTAGATCCCATTTTCATCACTTTCAACCATATCGCACACTCTTCTAAGTTTAAAAATGACCTCAAAATGTATTAATACCTATTATTAATAATTTTAGACATATTTTATGCCTTGCCTAACACTCAACATGATAAAATCACCCATTAGACAAGAGTTCCCTAGGGAATAGGAGCACACTACTCTAGTGTCCTTCCCCCTCTCCTATCTTCCCACCAAATAATGACTAATTTACCAGATTTGAAGCTATATAAAGGTCATAAAATGTCCCTAATAATCCCCATTTGAAGCATTTTCAATGATATTACTATATAATAACTTTTTAGACCATTTACAAAAGATGCTTCCACATTGAAAAACACTAGAATAACACTTAAACATTGAGAGTGGAATATATATGTCTCCTAATTATGATTGTATACAAACCTAATAGCCCATATTTTAAGTTTGAGTACATTTCATAGGTCAAGAGTCATGATTAAAAATCTAATCACACCAATATTGCACTAGAATATAACACATAATACTAGTTATTCACACACCACTGTAGCATGGGATAACAACATGAAGTTTGATCCATCTTTAGAATATTGGTATGTCCAAGTGAAATCCTAAGAGAAATTATCTATAAAAAAGTGATTCAAATAAATCTTATACATCCCATAAGGAGATCAAAATACTATTATTCATATCATAGGATGTTTGGGAATCATACAAATTTTTGTTTTACATTAAATAAAAAAATAAAAAGTCACAAAGATAGTGGTGATCATATCATTGATACATAAACCAATAAAACCACTCACATTATGAGTACTTCTCCTAAAACACAAGTTTAAAAAGAGAAAATATGGGCACCAAATAATAATTCAAAGTAAAAACAATTTCAAATTCAAAACCTAAAATAAGAAAAGACTATAAAGGTAAATCTAGACCAAGTAGTTTTACAAAATGATCAGAAGGAAGATCATACAAATCTACCTCTCAATAATGACACTTAATTTTAAAAACAATGTGGTTTTGGAAACAATATCTACAACACTTTGGTTATCATGGTTAAGGATTGGGATAACATTCCCAAGGCATCATTCATACTATCTCCATAGCTAATCAAAATGATTAGCAAAGGCTTAGGGTATATTATCATACTAATGTAAATAATTCAAAGATACACCTTTTAATACAAAACAACTAGAACTTACAAATGAAAATGAGGTGAAAAAGGAATAATTTAAAAAAAAAATAACTTACAAATGAAAATAAAATACAAAAGGAATAATAATAGAAAGAGTAAAAATGCATACAAAGGGTAATGTTTTAGATTATGGTAAAAGCAGGTTTTGAAGGGGCCCTGAAACCCTTTACAAATCAAAGAAAAGAATAAAGCAATAAAAACTACCTAGACAGGCAAACCCATTGAACAACAGTGAAAAAACCAAGTTTTTCATGGACCTAAAACCACCAAGATAAACCAGACAAAGCTCCCCAGGTTCTACAAGGACCTGAAACCTAGACAAAAAAACCAAGCTCAACGACCTAAAACATAAACCCAAGTTTTACAAGGACCTGAAACCTTTTTAAAAAAAACCACGCAATAAAGATCTTACACTTTACAAAGCCACATTACCACAAGGAGGGGTTTTTGGGAGCCACGTTAACATCTGCCTTCAGACCCCAATCCCAACCAAGCAAACCCCAGAACCAGCACCGCCATTGCCCAAGCCGTCCATTCGATCGTCACCCCATTCACCCCCTCTGCAAAACACAGAGGCAACACCACCTTGGCAATCAAAAATTCATCAAAAGACATCTTAAATCACTTCTACATGAGTAATGGCCCCATAGACGGAAGGCAATGGCGAAAAACTAGATCTGAAACAAACCATGATAAAAGATCTCATCATTTCAGCCCCAACACCATGGAACCCAGAAAAAAACACTGCCTGTAACTGACAGCACCACCAACAAATCCCCCAAATTCATAGCCACCACCATCCTTTCCAACCACCCAAGAGTCTGCTAGGTCACCCCCTTGCCCAAAGGAAACACCGCCATGGCTAGCAAAATATCACATAAGAAAACACCGACCTGCGCAGAATAGGGTCCTAGTCCATATGGCAGCCAGAAACCAGAACTTCAAGGTAACAAAATAGAACCACACCATAAAAAATAAACACTTCAGATCTGCACAACCACACACAATAGGTTATACAAGCCGTATAACTATAGTGCCAACTTCAAACAACTACCTTTAATCCTCAACTGGCTCTTCTTTAAGCATCCAATCATAAGGATTAAGTAGTCAAGAAATGATAGTGCTATGCCTCAACAAAATGTGATGAATGTTACTCCACCATAATAGGTAATGAATAACATTCCATAATAATAGGCACCATCCAACATACACACACAATAGAGGTAGAACATTTTTCTACCTCAATAAGAGGAAATCAATGTTCTACCTCACTAGGTAGTGATGAACATAGCTCTTCAGCCATAAACCAATATGCCAATCAATGACAAATGATGTCTAATCAACAACATAAAAATATTTTTCAATGAAAAATGTTGAACCTTCAACATGTGTCTACTTCCCAATAGGGTTTCATGTAACCAAGAGGTTCCAATGTTTCAAAAATACCAATTAGGCAATAATTGCCTTTTATTCCCAGTGTACCACAAACTCAATGATAAGTCCTTGGTTCACTAGTTCCCCTTAATCAACCAGGTATGAATAGTTGATAGTAAGTCCCTAATCAACTTTAATAGGTATAATATTCCAACCTTAGCCATATCTTTCCATCTCAATAGTAATTTCCTCAAAACTAGACATACATACCCAATCCTAACTAGAATATCACCCCACAACATGTACAATTTCAACATTTACATCCTAATCCATGTATGCATATTGTTTGTCAATTCCATATCCAAACCAATATTCCCAAATAAATGCCTCCACTATATCTTGATCAAAGTAACCCACTTTTGATTGCCCAACCTCCATATCAAGTCAATGTTCCCTCTATTTTCCTCACACAAGAGCTGTAATAAATGAAAGATGAAATTTGCCTCATCTAGGCTAGAAATCAAACCAAGAAATTCATGTTGGATAATGTGAATTCTTACCCTTTCAACATGGAGTACTTACAAATATCATTTCCTCTGGGGTATGAACCACCAAAATTTTACAAATATGAGAGGAAAGGTGACCCCAAGGCCCATTTAATAAAATTATTTATTACATGACAACTAGTGAACTGCAATGTTATATACCTCCTACTATTGTTTCCAAGGAATCTAGTAGGAAAATAATTGGAGTGGTTTCTAAATCTATCTAATAATTAAGTTTCTAATTTTGATGATCTTTCAGACAAGTTTGTGCAACATTTCTCCTATAATCTCGAACAAGAGATTTTATTGTTAGATTTTATGAAATCAAAACAAAAGGATTATGAAATATTTTCAAGTTATCTATAGTGATGGAGAGCCCTTACTATCTGATTCACCCACAATCTACTAGATAATCAACAAGCCATCATGTTTACCAATAATCTACATAGTGAGATAACTTACCATTTAGAGTTGTAGTGTACACACACTTTTAAGGAAATCATTGACAAATGTTTATTGATAAAAATATCCCTTATTGATAAATGTACAATTAAATGTACCTCATCAAATCATAGCAATAATCAAAACTAAAGTAATGGCCAAAATCAGAACCAAGTCTAAGTGCAAGCATCACAACTAGCCCAAACCAATAATTATGATAAATACAAGTAGTTCATTTTCAATAATAATGTTTTTGGTAATAGATTAATCAATTAATGACATGTAAAAATGGTGCAAAAACTATTTTCTCAACCTATGCCACATATTAAAATTACTCCTAACCAACAACATCTTCAACAAGTAAAATAGCCTAGATCGATGCAATAAATGTAACAACATTTGCCTTTACAAAACCTTCCTCCAAAGAGAATTGTGATTGTTTGTTGAATCTTTAGTGTCCTTAGAGATCCCACTAAATCCATATTTCACAAGCTTACTACCGCTAATCTAATTAACTAGCCTATTTTGAAGCACTATCTTGACAACATTGACTATCTAGACTGGTATAGGCAAAATGAGTTTTTTGAGTATCATTGAGTTAATGGACATAATTTTCATTATTGTGTGAAAATTAAAAATTTAATCAATAATAAGTTAGAAAATGAAGAGATCACATTGGATCATCTAGCTTTCACATCCAATTAGAACCTTGATATTTATCAAAACCCCTTTCCCCAACATAATAAGTAATAAGAACAACAATAATGGCCAAAACAACAACAATACTATCAATATCCAAGATAAAACCAAAAAAATTAGTAGGAAAACTAACAACATCAAATTAATAGACATAATCAAGGCTAAAATGATGCCAATAATCAATAGACCTTCCACATAGTTGCACATGACTATAAAAAATTTGTAGGCCATATAGTAGGAGGTTATATTTCTAACATCTCCATCAATCTAAGACCAAATACCAATCAAAATAGACCATTTATAATCAATTTAAACCAATAAATCCATGCTGATGATCCTTCCTTAAACCATACAGGCATACCAAAAAGTAGGCATTACTACTTTTGGACCTTATACTGATATTATCAACATTAACCTGTGACCACACACAAGTGCATTGATAATTAAGACTTATCATATCTAGTCCCCCACCACCATTATTTGTTAGCAATAATGGTCATGTATCTAATCCTAATTATGTAATCACTACTTGATAGTCAAAGATTAAAATATTAGACCCATAATCATCTAACACTTCACCTATTCAACCAATCATTCTATCTTAGAATAAGCCACTTTCTAATATCCAAGAAAAGATGTTCAATATTGTGGAAAAATTATAAAAGATGCCTGTACAAATATATAATTTGGATTTGTTTCATACATCCACCATCCACAAAACTATCTTGACAAATTTCCCTGGCCAATCCCAAGTTCCTAATGACATATCTATAGATAAATTTCAAGATTTTGTTAGACATTTAGCTCCAAGCCAATAATTAACCTTGGAATAAAATGATATGTCATCCCATATCCCTCTTCATAATAACCTACACAGCACAAAGTGAAACATGTCCTCATAATAATGGATCAGGTCTAAATATTATATCTCTAAGCTCATCATGCTTCTCAGATATATGATGGTTGATCTCCAACTATAAAATATCACCATCAAATATTATGATAATGAATAATGAGAATCACAAAACACCATCAACTTGCCAATTATCATTGGGTCCTTGACCCATGATATATTATGCCATGTTTTAGACCTCAATTTGTCATATAATATGTTTTTGGGTAGACCTTGGATACATGATATTTGTGTAATCCTTTTGACATTGCACTAGTGTATCAAGTTCTCTCATTTAGGTATGGAAGTTACTATCCATGGATATTTTTATCCATACAAACATTTTAATCATTTAGAGGTTGAATATGAAATCTATAACTACCATTTTGGCTTGAATTTAGTTGCCAAGAAGAATGAGGGAAAATAAATACTTGTTGATTCACCAAAGTCCAACTACATTGACCTTGATACCCTTGATTGACTTTCCCACATGCCACCTCCTAAAATATATAATCATTATACCATCTTAGCTAATGTCCCAAGAAAATATTTAACCCATGATACATTCCATATTACCAAGCTTACACAAAACCCAAAGTCTTATAGAAGACCTAAATCCAAACTACATAATCCAACACCTATCATTTTTACATCGATCACTAGCCAAAATTAGGACCCTCTTGTAAATGATGAATCTTGGTTATACAATGACAATCTGAAAAATTACTATAAGAATCCCATGTATCCCATATGTAATTGGATCATAAACAAACATGATTATTAAGGTGGAGGCCTTAGGCACAATTAACAAGGAATTATTGAGCTAATTTTTTTCACTCGATATAAAGGAAATTATGGACTTGGATTTAAACTACTTGGGGGTGACCCCATATACCTTATTAATGTTCCATCATTAGTGACTAGTGATGACCATGCTGACAACAAAGTAGAGTCTGATCATAATCCTTTTGATGACTTGGCCAATACTAATTTATTTGATACCGATGCCATTTGTTCCCTTTTATTAGCTATTTTCCATGATCCACTTCCATTATATTAACTCAACTAATAGACTAAGGCCAAAAAGAATCAATATTAATAATTAATGAATTTGAGAATGATGAGGCCTTCTATGATTTTCTAGGCATGAAGGACAATGTTCTATTGGGAGACCACAAACAAGGTTTCTCAATAAAATTGGATCCTATGGCATATTTTGGAGAATAGGTGAACACCCTTAATGACAAAAATTAATTAAAACATTGAGGTCCTAAAATGAAAACATCTTCGAGGCAATTTTAGACTAGGGAAATAGTAAAGAGAAAGTCTAGTCTAGTGGTGAAAACCTATTTTAGTTTCCATTAGATGGGGGGTGTTCAACATTTTGTCAAGCATAGCTTAAGATACCACTAATGATGAACTTACCTATGGGTTTGAGTTTAGTTTTGAAGAACAACAAGCATTCAACCAAATCATCCAAGAGTTTCCAATAGTATTTATCACATGGCCATCTATACTATTGGGGAATTTTGATTCATCATGCCTAGGATAACTTGAGGAGCCAATCTTAATAGAGGATTCTACCATTTCAGGCTAGTTTAAATCTTTGCTAACCATGCTAGAAGATGGTTTAGCCTTTCTTGTAGAGGACATGACAAAAGTTAAGATTAAGACTCTAGATGACCCAAAATGGATAAAATTAGGTGCATCCCTTACTGAGGAAGAACATGAAGTATTTATAGCCTTTTTGAGGGAGTTTGCTGATATATTTGTTTGGGCCTATTCTAACATGCCTAGTTTGGACCCCACCTTGGTTTTGTACAACCTTATGGTACATCCTGATGCCAAACTTGTAAAATAAAAATTATGCAAGATATATTCTCACATTATTCTATTAGTGAAGAAAGAGTTGTAAAAACTCTTGGAAGTAGGATGTATTATATTGATTGACTACTCAAAGTGGATTTCCAATGTTGTGCTAGTCAACAAGAAACCTAAAGGAATTAGAAAATGTACTAATTTTAAGGACATAAACAAAGCCTACCTCAAGTATAGCTTACATATTATAAACATTGACATGATTTTTGACTCCATAATGGGTTATGAAATGCTTTCATTGATGGATGAATTCTTAGGCTATAATTTGATCTAAATTGCACTAGAAGACCAATATAAAATAACTTTTACCACTCTATAGGGAACATTCTATTATCAGGTTATGCCATTTGATCTCAAAAACATTGGGACCACTTACCAAAGAGCCACGACCATCATATTTCATGATATTATGCATGATATTGTTGAATACTACATTAATGACATACTCCATAAATCAAAAATTAGGGTTGATCATCTGGCAGTGCTATGATGGATATTTGAGTGACTATGTGAATACAATGTCCACCTTAATCCTAAAAAATGTGTTTTTAGATTTAATTAAAGAAAATTTATTGGTTTTATTGTGTTTCTTATGGTTATTGAAGTAGATCCAACCAAAGTATAAGCCATAACTCAAATTTCACCACTAACCAATCTGAGGTAGCTTCATAGTTTGTAGGGTAAAATATAATCTATTAAATGATTCATCTCTCAATTGTTTGACAAGTTCCATCCTTTTACACACTCCTAAATAAAAGGAATGAGATTTCATTGGGATGTTTAATTCTATAAATATTTTCAATTATTGAAATAATATCTAGAAAATTCACCTATTTATTGCCACCAATGCTGGGAAAACCATTCTTACTATACCTATCATCTATCAATAAAGCCCTAGGGTCACTTACAGCTCAACATGATTTTAATTGAAAAGAGAATTCTATATACTATTTAATCCATACACTAGTTGTGTATGAGCATAATTATACATCCATTTAAAAATCATGTTTATCTATGGTCTTCATAGCTCAAAAACTATGACATTACATGTTAAATAATAAGACCATGGTCATTTCAAAATTAGATCCACTCATGTATTTACTATCTAAAACATCTTTAAAAGGCTACATGGCCAAATGGATTATTCTTCTAATTGAATTTGAGATAAAATATGTCAACCAAAAAGCCATCAAAGGATAGGTTCTTATAGATCATATTGTGCATTACCTCTTGTAGATACAAAACCACTAAAATTCTAGTTCTTAGATAATCCATTATGACCTTAATTGAAACACATCTTGAGGAGAATAATTAGAATTTATATTTTTATGGATCATTCACAACACATGGATTGTGGGTAGACTTTTTTTTCATTACACCATAAGAGGATCTACTACCTAAATCATTCCAAATCAGATTTCCTTGTACCAATAACGTGGTTAAATATGAAGAATTCATTATAAGACTTCAATAGGTAGTATAATTAAACATGAAACACCTTAAGATTCATGGTGATTCTTAATTAATCATCAATTAGGTTAAGGACCATTTTCAAACCAAGTATGATAAGCTATTGTCATATAAGGCCATGGTTAACACTCTTAAGTAGTAGATTGATGATGTATAGTTTGAAAATATACCAAGAGATAGTAATAAAACAATATATGTCATGGATACCATTTCATATTTGATTCAATATAAAAATATGCCTAAGGAATACTAGTTTCTCATTAAAAAATTGCTAGTGTCAGTTCATGAACCTTCAACCATCATAATGATCTATGATATTGTTGTTCCCAACTCTATTTGGAATTCAGACCTTTATGACTATTTTCATAACCACATTCTACCAATAGATCTATCCTACAAAAAATCCAAGGTCTTTATCCACCATGCTACATGTTATCCTTACTTGAACCAACCCTATACTATCATAGTTTTGATGGAACTTTGCTTCATTGTTTAAATTTGATAGAATATACATTAGTGTTATGGGAAGTTCATGGATTATGTGGAGCCCACACTAATAGGTCCATACTATCTAAAAATATCTTGCATACTAGTTACTATTGGTGAATGATGGATGTAGATGTAGTTGCATATGTTAAAAGGTGTGATAAATTTCAAAGGCATGCTAATATAATTCATGCCTCGACCAAGACTTTGAAACCAATGCTTACACCATGGCCATTTTGTACATGGGTCCTTGATCTTATTGGTAAGATAAACTCCACCTCATCTGATGACCATAAACATATTCTTACCATAACGAAATATTTCACTAAGTGGGTTGAAGCTATACCCCTCACTTACATGATTGGAAAGAAAATTTTCAAATTCTCTTCAACCATCTCATTTTTTTATATGGTATCCCCTCTAATATATCTGATAATTATGGATCCTTAATAAATAAGGATGTCAAATTTCTATGTGTTGAGTAAAAAATTACTCAACATTTTTTAATTGTATATTACCCACAAGGTAATGGCTAGGTAGAAGCATCTAATAAAACCATTATCAATATCCTTAAGAATATCGTTAAATATGTTAGTCATGATTGACACCTCTAAATATTTCATTCCCTCTAGGTATACCATACCAACCACTGTACTCTAATAGAAGCCACTCCATATTCACTTGTTTATGGCACTGAGGCCAATATTCCTATTAAGGTTTAGTTACCTTCTTTGTGCATCTCTCTAAAGCATGTCTTGGATGAAGAAGAATATCAATTAGCTCACCTAAAAGAGCTAGATTTACATGATGATAAACACATGGACATAATAAATAATCTTCAAGCATGCTAAAACTAACTTTGTGGCCACTATAATCAACGTGTTCTACATAGAGAATTTGATCTTGGTAATCTTGTTCTTAAAGAAAACTAGTAGAATACCATAGTTGAGTAGAAATACAAAGTCAAGTTAAAACACAAATGGATAGGATATTTCATCATTATTGAAAACTATAGTGCTAGAGAATGCAATCTTACCACACTAGATGGGGATGAACTTGATGAACCAATGAACATTATACACCTCAAACATTACTTTACTTGAAAGACCTAGTGTATTGTCTATGAGGCTTATTTTAGTTATACCATAATATCAAATTTTTTAATCATACTGTATCATTAATTTTTTTTTCCACCATTCCACTCTAACATACCTTTTCTATTGACCAATTTATTTTTCACCTTGCCTACCTATCCCTTTAACCTTGGTTCCATTCCATTAGTTACATGGTTATTTTTAGCACAAAGATTTTGATCAAGTTTTAGTAGTTGATTCCACATTTTAGATAGAGGTTATATTTCAAATACTTAGTGGTTTGGTATTCTCATCCTTCATTTCTTGTTTTTCTCTATACCAAGTATGCCTAATTATAACCACCTTCGAGAAAATTAATTTTTCACTATCATGGTACTAATTATAATCACCTATGGGTAAATTAGTATCAATGACCTATGTCATTTTCCCCTAATGATAACCACATATTGGAAAATTAATGGAAATAAGTTTTTATCATGCCTTGAAGTACCACCTTGCCATGTTTACGTCATATTATGTCATTTACCAACTTTACCTATTTTGTTTGATTTGGCTACTACACTAGTCAGATTTTGCCACTATATGTTAGAACTATAGTGACTTCAGGTTCCATCCTAGGTCTATGTAATTAGTGATAAATTCATGTTAAGGTTATCTCAATCACATTTTCCCATGCTCTCACCATTTTATGAACAACCTAAGCCACACTCTTGCCATTTTGTGAGCAATTTTTAGTTTGAATGATCTTGCCATTTTATAAATAATTCTAAGTTTGAAAGCTCTCATTATTTTATGAGATTGGACCATTTAATGTCTCATCATTATTTATTGAGTTGAGATGCTCCAAATTTCCAAAAAAAATTGTAAAAACACTTTATAAAATCAAAACATTGACCACTTTTTTGCCTTATGGATTCTGGGAACCCTCACTAAGTCACAAGAAATCACTTGTCATTTAGTTTACCCATCCTTCCTGGACTTGTATCTCATTCTCTTTCCATTTTAAAATTTCTTCCCCATATTATTATATAACAAAATCAAGTTTTATTTTTATCATCATTTTATTCTATCTCATATCCTAGGAGAACTACACTTGACCTGAAGTTTTTATTGGATCTTGCATCCTTGGAACTATGTAGGAAGCATCCACTTGCTAGTGCATCTAGAACCAACTTAGCCACCCCCTTCCTTTCATTCTATTCACACATTTTATTTGTTTTATTTCATTGTATTCTATGGTTTAGGTCCAATTTTTGTGTCATGTTATTTGTACTAACATTGTGATTAGCCATTACTTATTTGTTGTTTCTCTTTATTTTATTTTTATTTTTATTGTGTATTTATTTGTTTATTTACCTATATTTGTTTTAAATTTTTGTGACTTTATTTATTATATGTACATTCATTCAGTGATTCCTTATGCATTCTTCTTGAATCCACCCATATTCATATGTCAACATTGTCATCATGGTCTTTATCATTGGTGCATTATTTTCACTTGATTATTGAATCGCATGTCAGTCCTTATGAATATTTTGGAAAAGTTATCATGGTGTTATATCATGATTCCTATCATCACATGTTACCAATAAAATTAGATCTAGGAATCTACATTGCAATAAAATAATGATATATCTCCTTGGCACCAGACACATTCCTGATGTAATCCAAATCATATCCCATATAGAATAATTACATCATGAAATACTTTTAACCCTTGTTAGTTCATATGAACATCTCCCTACTAGTAGGTTCATCTAATTAATCTTTATCCTCCATATAAATTTGGCATCATATTTCATATCATATTTCCTATAATCAAGGTATAATGATTATAACTGCCTTTGGGCAAATCACTGTATACCATCCCAATTGCATTATCAATGATTCTAACCACCTTTGGGAAAATATTTGTGGTTCCTTAAATTTGAAGGCTAAATATTATAACTACCTTTGGGAAAATCATTCACTTTCTTCTACCCAGTTAGGGAACATTTTCATCATGTTAATGCTTATATCCACCTTTTGGTAAATCATTAACCGTATCTACCCAACTTGGGCATGGCTTTATCCTACTGATGATTATAACTACCTATGGGTAAAACATTATTTTCCATTCTAATAATTATAGCCACATTTAGGCAAATTAGTCTCTTATTATCCTACACCTTTTTCAATGATTATAACCTCTCTTGGATAAATCATTGCCTTTTTTATCCCACCCATGTTGATGATTATAACCTCGTATGGGTAAATCATCCTATTTGTCTTCCATAACTAGGGTAACTCTATATGCCACTAATTATATCCACCTCTGGGAAAATTAATCCCTTCCATTCCATTTTATCTTTTTGGTCTAACCATTTACTCCTTTTGAGGGACTGATTGCTAACCCCTTTTCCAACCACTCCCTCGAGGGGGAACCTATAGGTCATCCATTATCATTATAGTTATAAGCATACATGAACTTTTCATTATTTAAGAAGATGTTATGATTCTTTTAGATTTAAATTATTTCCCAAATAGGGGAAAACTATAGACATCTAAAAATAGCCACCAATGGCCTTTGATCAGACTTTAGATTGATTCCTACCAACCATTATAAATTACGTCTAAGAATCACTAAATTTCACAAATTTAATTTTACATCATTTGTAAAAGATTAGAATAATGTTGAGACATCCATGATTTGGGTATTCCACTGTATGCAATAATAACCTCTCATGGTTCATCCCTAATCAGCCTATGACATCACAATAATAAATTTGGCCTATGGACCTATTAAGTGGAGTACTTGCATACATATATCAAATACTAAAATAGCTAGATGACTAATTAAAATTAATTAAACATATAAACCAAATAAAATACCTATTAAATTATCCATGTGCAATTAATTAATTACTAAGATATAAAATTTAAAAATAGGAAAATCCTAGCTTTTCATGATTAGGTTTTATGAGTTGTCAAGCCTTTATAAATGTATCAAAATATCTCACCCATGCCTATTAATTGAAAATAATTATTTATTGACACCTTTTAACTCTACTTGGATTATTTGAATCATTTAGGTTAGGTTTGAACCCATTCCATGTTAAAAATATACTTTAACTCACATTGAATTGGGATAAGTTCCTAAGCCTATAAATACAAGCCATTGCCTATTGAAAAGAGATATTGGAAATTGAAGAGTTATAATGTAGGTTTTGTAGCATGATTTATATCAATAGTGTTATAATTAAAAATATTAATCCAAGCAAACATGAGCCACATCAAGTCAACACAATCCACAATGGTGCCAAGGAGAGAGGGATCCACACAAACTCCATTTTCAAACACTATTTGAGTAAAGCCACATAATGAATCATTTGGAGCATTCAATGAAGCTAAGTAATTTATCATTATTTCAATGTTAGTTATGATTTACATCTAGTTTTTCTCATTAAGCTCCTTATATGATCTAGGCTTAGATATGTTATCATGTTAGTGTGCTCATTTTGAGTTTTGTTTTCTTAAACTAACACTTGATATAACCTACTCTCTATTGTAAAATTATTATGTTCACAAATATTAGTGGTAGGGTTCTCCTATAGTGTTTCCATAGCATAGTTAGTGTATAGATAGGAGGTAGTGGTTACTATTTCATATTCATATTACACATTTTATTTTTATTATAGGGTTATGGACATATTCTCATTGAAGTGGATTGTCATTTATTCATATATTCTACTCTGTTTAAATCATATTATGATCTACTACTATTATTCTACTTTGTTTATGAATTAATTTTAAGTGGTATTAAAGATTTAATTTAGGAAAAAGTGTGAGTGAAACCCTAATATTGAATATTTTATTATATATTACAACTAATTTAATTTTTTTATAAAGCATTTTTGATAAATTTAGAGAATCTTTCAAGGAAGCTAAATTTAAAAAAATATGGTTTGGTGATCATTTTTAGTAACTTATTATGGTTTTATATTTTTTTTGTAAATTCACTCTATAGGCCACATTTAAATAAAAATCCAGATTTATTTACATCTTTTGTAAATATCATAAAAATATAATGGGAATTAGTTCTTTAAATTTCCATCTTTAAGGCATACAAAAGCCTGAAATCATTTGATCAATGTTTGATCAAAGGTGAAAAATAATTTTGCATTGTCAAGACTTTATATGTTTTGACCACAAACTAGGGGTCAAGACAAGGGATTTAAAACTCTAGGAAAAACTCCTAAAATATAGAAATTGGATCTATAAAAAAGAATAATTGAACCTCATATTCTATGGGCTTTTTCAAAATATCACAAAGTGATCCATATTGAGTATAGTATGTCAAACATACATTCTAATATGGATAGAAAGGGAGATATGGAAAACATAAAAGGAAAATTGAGCACAATAAAAAGAGATATGAGAAACATCATGCTATAATTGGAAAATATTATGATATACTTGTGAAAATTTATAAAAACTAGCTACCATTCACCAATGAAAAACCCAACTAGGGTGGATCTTCTAACCAACCTAATATAATTCTACGTACATAATGGCTTATAACACAATTGTTTTTAGTTGAAGAAAATAAATCTAATACTCAAATACTACCATATTTTTAGGAAGGGTGAAAAGTATTAATTTATTGTTGAGTATTCTCCAATATAGAGATTTCTTAAGAGAGATATGTTTCTTCCAAAAGGTCTCCATTTAGGGAATTTTATGATTACTAGTATCCATCCAACACATATTACTTAAAGGTACAACCTCAAGTTTAGGTAATCAAGGTATATCATCAATACAAGATTCCTCAATCAATAAACATACACCTAGTTCATCATGTTTCAAATTTTGGATAGAATACTCTTATCTATATAGGGTTATCAAAGGTTAATGAAGGAGGATTAATCACCTTGGAACTAGAATATATTTTATCAACTCAATTCAATAAGATTCATAAAATATAAATCATTTAAACCTACTATCAATTGGAAGGACATGAAAAGGGAGGATATGCCATGGGATGACAAAGAATTTATATGGAAGCATCTAATGGTCATTAACATTTATGAAAATTTTTGTTTGAATGGAAGTATCATATTATGCCCTTAGCCTATAACATGTATTTGTATATGCATATACAACTTATGGATATCATAACCTTTAATTAAGTTGTATGATCATCTATTTATAAAATATTATTAGTGGTGTCAGCATGGGAAGATTACATAGCATATTTAGGGTAAATAAAGGAAGTAGGGGTTACTATTTCATCATCATATTCAAAATTCTATTCTTATTGTAAAGTTGTGAAGGTATCCCCCTCAAAATAGATTGTCATTTATTCATATATTCTACTTTATTTCAGTCATATCTTTCTCTATTATTATTATTCTAATTTATTTGTGAATTAATTTCATTACAGGGTGAGGTTTAGGACAAACACAAGTGATGGGGATTTTAAAGCATATTTAGGTGGGGTACTTGAGATGAATGTGTAGGTAGGGAGAACATGTATTATGTTTAAAAAATTATGGATTTTAATTTGTTTTTCTCAAAAACATAAGAACATTATGATGTCACAATCATTTGGATAAAGGATCCAATGCATTTTTATCTACGTATCTATTTGAACTTACTCAAACCTTCTCATCCTAAACTAAAACTCAACTCACTCCAAAGCACCACTATGTTTAGTGAATCTATTATTTATTTCAAGTTTCATGCCTTGAAGGTTATTACATTTATTTTTATATCCTTTAATTAATGATCCAAAGTTTAGTTCAAAAAAAGGTCCCAAGTTATGACAAAACTTATTACACATAGAAGAGTTCATCGAGAGCTTTCTGGTGCTTCTTCTAGATCATAAAATGGAGTCTGGATGCCCAAGTTATAGGCTAATAAAGTTATTTTGTGATAGGTAAAATAAGGATGTATCTCAATGCATGGCACAATTTATATGTGACAAGAACACAAATCATCCATTGACATGTGGTAGTATATTTTTGTATGTTTGTGCAAAAAAATTGGTTTAGTGTTTTGGTTTGGTTTCAAGCTTTGGTCTTTGATAGGCAGTCATATGAATAACTATGGGCCTTGCTATTAGCTTGCTAGGGGCCCTCAGTGAGGGTTGACACACTTGGTTAAGGAGGGGTGCCTTGGCCTCCATTTCACAATGCAATGCATTTGAATATTCTTTTAACTCATTATATTCTACCCACTGAATGCATGTGGGATAATTAAATTATATGTTTTAAATAGCTTGTAATATTTCCTTGGTAATAATTTACAATCTATTATTACCAATCCCTATTAAGCCACATGGGAGAACCAACACTTGCCATGCCACAAAGGCCCTTGCTGAGTCAAGCTCAAGAATATATGCCAAGTTTGGAAGATAAGTGATCAAAATACATGGCACATCTGAGTCCACATAGTTTGTGATTATCTTCCAAATTACCATGTCACATGCCATGAGAAATTCCACATCCACATAACTTGTGACTTATCTACCAAGTCAAATTCTAAGTTTGGAGACCATGAGAAGAGGATATGCCATAGTTAATATGATAAGTTGGTACAAAAACCAATGTACATGCTAAGTTAAGTTCTTTGAGCCCACCAAAAGGGGTGCCAACCTTATCTAAGGTGGATGCCAGCCTTTAAAAATTCATAAAGCCAATTAAAACTTGCCAATGTGGGACTAAAGCGATAGCCCAAGTG
The DNA here is from genome assembly GCA_037957365.1 of Torreya grandis. Lineage (NCBI taxonomy): Eukaryota > Viridiplantae > Streptophyta > Pinopsida > Cupressales > Taxaceae > Torreya > Torreya grandis. Next base: position 3,409,554 of record JARHVA010001189.1, read on the forward strand.
CCCAAAAAGGAAGGCCGAAGACTTGAACCTTTCACCTATCATGAAAAAGTGATAATATTTGACTGACCATGCTACGGGCTAGTAAAAAATATAAAAGGAACGAACTTTTATTTAAAGGGAGCAGGTTCTAGATTGTGTATTTTTTTTAAGAGGCTGAGAGTTAGATTGACGCTTGGAGATAGCTTGAAAATGGATTTTGATCCATTATCTAACCTATTACATAGAGGGTAAGCATTTTTAATTATGTTTTGTAATAAAAAAGAGAAGTTAGAATTATTATTTTTATAAATTAGATAGACTAATAGCTTAAGTAGAGGAACTTAGTGTACCTTCGGAAGGGGTTGAAGACTGAGGAAGGATTCTATGTTGCTGAGATTGAGTATATCAGTGAAGGTGGAGTTATTGTATAGAGATCAGACTGGAGAAAAGTTATGTATAATTTTAAAGAATTTGTAATCCATTTGTTGCATAAATTTAATGAAAATAGTCTTCACTATTGGGTGAACCCAGAGACGTAGGCAAGAGATACCAAACTCTGTTATCAATGTCTTATGGTAAATTTGTCTTTTATTTGCATATTTTTAATTTAGTTTTCTAAATTTTTTAATCATGAATGCATGTAAAGATTAAAATTTGACATTTTATGCCTTTTTTAAAAATCAAACCAATTTAATTGGTGAATGGAAGTGAAAAGTCATTTGACAGCTCCAATCCAATTTGATAACCAAGAACACTTATTTGCCAAACAAATTATAAGTTCTTTTTAGTATTTCAAGAATTTGATAAGTTTGAGAAATCTATTATTCATATTTTAAACTTCACTTTGAGTTTATCAATGTAGTTTACAAATCAAATTGGTATCAGAGTAGTTAAAAAGTAGAGTAGCTTTTGATTGTGTGATTTGATAGTTACTTCTAATTTATCAGTTTTCAATATCACTTGATTAGATTGCAGTGTACAGTTTTGGAATTAGTGTGTTTGTAGGAAACCATGGGAAAGTTGTCACATAAAGCCAAGATGGAAGAGCTTGAAAGCATCAATACCCAAATTCAAGATGAGAATGCATTCTTGAGATGCAAGCTCTTAGCTCTTGAAGAACAAGTTACAAGTTTGAAATTAGAGCTTGAATCTAAGGATGAGCTCTTGATCAGATTGTAGTGTGGTGAACCAAAGAAGGCCATACCTTTTACTAGACTATGATTGAGTGCACTGTAAGTTATTTACCAAGTAATTCATCTTCTTCTTTCCACTTAAATTCAAATTCAAGTAATGATGCTTTTCTTAGTTTTGAACATCACACTAAGGGGATATGATCTAAATTATTGAATAAAATGGGATTTAATGGAAGGGGTTTTGGTTGAGATGGCCAAGGAATTACTAACCCAATATATGTAGAGCATAGATCTCTTCATGTAGGTTTGGGTTACACTAGTGAGTAGGTGGATATTGGAGAAAATTCTTCCATAGCTAAAGGAAGACAAGATTCTGATAGCAAAGGTTTGAGCCCACTAGTAGAGCATGTGTAGTGTAAGAAAATAGGTAAATGAGGTATTGAGATTCCACCTCCTATTTCATACACTAGATTTAGCACTAAATCTTTTGATCCACTTTTTATGTTTAAGAAATTTGGATTTAACATTTAGAAGATCATGTAATCATTTCCTTGTACTTTTTTTGGGATGCATAACCATAGTGTTACATTTTTTGGAAGAGACATGCTTTGATTAAGCAGATTGTAGGTGTTAGAAACCATTCTCATCATGGAAAAGTGAGAAGAGGTAAAAGGGAAACCTTACCTACGAAGGTTTATGCACTCGTTGCCATATGAGTGGACATCAGATTGATCATTGTTTTAAAATTCAATCATCTTCTCATTCTAGACATGGTAAAACTAAGATGATTTATCAACCTATTAATAAGGTCAATGAATTTAAATCAATCCATAATGATGTTAAGGAATCCACTAAGGAAATCAATTTAACTAGGTATAAAATTTGATTAAGTGGATTTATAATGCATTTTTTTCAAAGCATTGTTAAAAATTTTGTTAAGAGAAAGAACAAGATTTGATGATACATTAGTAGAGCATTTGAGAACACTTCAAGAAAGGTTTATCATTTTAAGTATTTCAATTCTCACCTTATGTCGAATAGCTCTATGTTTTGGAAACTCCTATTTATGCTGAGTGAGTTATCTATGGGACTTGAACTCATTTGATCAATTGGAGATAATAGTAGAATGCATGTTTTGGGTTGAGTTAATTTCCTTACAAAACTTGTCTCATATTTAACTTCTATTTTGAGAATGTATCTATTTTTGGCACATGGATGCATAGATGCATTATAAGATCCTATGGGTATGTTTGGATGTTAGAAAATATACACTTTGTGTTGTTTTCATTTGCTTAGCATTGTAAGTCCCATACCAGGGCATTGTATTGCAACATGTCAACAAAATTTATTATATGTTTTTGGCATTAACAAACTTGCTTTTTAGTTACATTGGGAATTGTTTTAGTTTATTGATAGTTCACCACTTTATAGGATGTGACATGGGTAGATAGTTTTGGTATGTTGTGATCAATTTATTGGTAGTTGTAGATTCCTTTACTCATGCCATGTTTTAGGCATTTTTAGTTGAGTTTTGAATCATTTATTTTTCTAGTGTTTGTCTCTTGCTATGATTGGGTTCTATTTGATGTGATACAATAGACCAATTATCAATTTTCAGGAGATAGTAGAATTTTGGAGACCAAAAGCCTCTTTTGTAGGAAGGTGTTATCCAGAGTTTAGTTTTAAAAAGGTCCCAAGTCATGATGAAACCTATTACACACAAAAGATCTCATCAGGAGATTTTTGGCACTTCTTCCAGATCACAAAATGGAGTCTAGATGCCCAAGTTATAGGCTACTAAAGTTATTTTGTGATAGGAAAAATAAGGAGGTATCATAATTCATGGCACAATTTGTATGTGACAAGTGGACCAATCATCCGTTGACATGTGGAAGTATATTTTTATATTTTCATGCAAAAAATTTGGTTTGATGTTTTGGTTTGGTTTTAGCCTCTAGTCTTTGATAGGTAGTCATATGGAGAACTGTGGGCCTTGTTATTGGCTCGCTAGGGGCCCTCAGTGAGGGTAGACACACTTGGTTAAGTAGGGGTGCCTTGGCCTCCATCTCATAATGAAATGCATTTGAATTTTATTTTAAATCATTATATTCTACCCACCGAATGCATGTGGGAGAATTAAATTATATTTTTTAAATAGTTTGTAATATTTCCTTGGTAATTCTTTACAATTTATTATTACCAAGCCCCATTATGCCACATGAGATAACCAACACTTTTCATGCCACAAAGGCCCTTGCTGAGTCAAGCTCAAGAATATATTCCAAGTTTGGAAGATAAGTGACTAAAATACATGCCATGTCTAAGTCCATACAACTCATGATTATCTTCCAACTTACCACATCACATGCCGTGAAAAAAGCCATGTCCACATTGCTCATGACTTATATACCAAGTCAAAGGCTAAGTTTGGATTCCATGAGAAGAGGACATGCCATAGCTAATATGTTAATTTGTTACAACAACCAATTTACATGCTAAGTTAAGCACCTTGAGCCTACCAAAAGGGGCGTTGACATTGTCTAAGGTGGATGCCAACCTTTAAATAGTCATAAAGCTGATTAAAACTTGCCAATGTGGGACTAAAATGATATCCTAAGCACCTAAAAAGGAATGCCAAAGACTTGAACCTTGCACCTATCATGAAAAAGTGATAAGCCTTGACTGACCATGCTACAGGTTGGTAAACAATATAAAAGGAATGAACTTCTATTTGAGGGGAGCATGTTTTGGACTGTGTGTTTTTTTTAAGAGGCTGAGAGTTATATTGAAGCTTAGAGATAGCTTGAAAATCAATTTTGATCCATTATTCGACCTATTACATAGAGGGTAAGCCTTTTTAATTATGTTTTGTAATTAGAAAGAGAAGTTAGAATTATTATTTTTATAAATCAAATAGACCAATAGTTTAAGTAGAGGAACTTAGTGCACCTTCAGAAGGGGTTGAAGACTAAGGAAGGATTCCATGTTGATGAGCTTGAATATATCAGTGAAGGTGGAGTTCTTGTATAGAGATCAACCTAAGGGAATTTGTGTAGTATTTCAAAGAATTTGTAAGCCATTTGTTGTGTAAATTTAATGGAATGGTCTCACTATTGGGTGGACCCAGAGACATAGGCAAGAGATGTTGAACTCTGTTATCAATGTTGTATGATAAAATTTTCTTTTGTTTGCATGTTTTTAATTTATCTTGCTAATTTTTTTAATCATGAACTCATGTAAAGATTAAAATTTAACATTATACAACTTTTTTAAAAATCAACCTAGTTTAATTGGTGAATGGAATTGAAAAGTCATTTGACATTTCCAATCCAATTCAATAACTGAGAACACTTATTTACCAAACAATTTGTAAGTTCTTTTGAGTATTTCAAGAATTCGATAAGTTTGAGAAATTTAGTATTCATATTTTAAACTTCACTTTGAGTTTATTAATGTAGTTTATGGATCAATGAATATCAAACCACTATGTGTTATTATAATTGATATGGATTATATTTTATAAGCTTGACATCTTTGATTGTTATTGCTAAGAATGGAATTGTCTCCTCCCAGACATGACTTCTTGAGTCAAAAGTAAAATATTTGAATAATAATTTAAGATATAATGCTAATAATTTAAATATATAAATGTATATTTAAATTGGGATGAATGTTTTGACATAGAAGTCAAGGTGGGTGTATAAGGTTAACCATTTGCATTAGATGTAAATATTTGAATCATTGATTAACATGGCCAAATTGTGACATTTTGAGATGCATCATTGGTGAGGATTGAGTGAAAATAAGGGAAATAATAATAAATTGGGTAGTCTCCACTAAAAATTATACCACCAATGTATAAAATTTTACTCATTTATTATTATCTCCAAGCCCATTTCAAAATAATCCACAAAGGATGCGATAGTTTTGTTTTTTGTGTAATTTCTTCCACAATACCATAGTTATAAATGTTAGATTTTTTAGTTACTTTCATATGCATGACATACTCTAGAATAATAACTTGTTGAACCTTAATCCTTGTATTAGGTACAGCATGGGATAAGTCTTATTTTATATTTTATGGTAGCATCTTTCATGACTTAAAAACATTGCAACTTTTGATTATTATTCTTCATCTACATCTCTTTATTATTACCATGATATTATTATATACATTCTAAATAGGATTTATCCATAACCAAGTCCTATGCTGGTATTGGAATTAACACTTCATACCCATCATTTTTAATTTTCATCATCATATTTAAATAAAATCATAGATATAAAAATGAGAGCAAGGGGTGTCAACCAAGACAAAGGTTTAGGTAAGAAGAGGAAGAAAGGATTTGAATAGTTCCAAGGTTGATGAATCAAATGGCATGGAAATATTTCACACTAATGAATTTATTGGAAACACACATAATATAAAATACAAAAAATAAAATTAGAAATAAAAATTAAAAGGGATATGTATAGGGGAGCACATGTTGGGTGAACAGTTACATGAAGTCATTTGATAGGTTTATATAAATAGTTGCCTCTATGTAATAGTGATAGTTTGGTACTATGTGGTGTATAATTTTACACAACTCAATTTAAACACTACTTTGACCAAATTTTAATTTTTAAATCATGACCATGTGGGATAACTTTCCTTAGGAGAATCATAATCAAAAATATAAATCACTTGACACAAAGGTGCATATATAAAACACAATAAATTATTTCCTACTTAAAATGTAAAAAATGATTGGAGTTGAGTGATGTAATTACATTTAATAGGTTGTCACAACAAAGTATTCAATTTTTTTTGAAAAATACAATCATCTATAACATTTCTCTTTTGAGCCCCTTCATCTTCACCTTTATCAAGAACCCTAAGAATTAAATATCTTTGTTGTATGTATGTAAATATAAGATGTTATTCTCATCCATATCCATAGCCTCAACTATTCAAGGATATATTTCTTTAATTTAAGACAATTAATTTTAAGTTCATCAATATCCTTCATTTATTATTGTCTTATTATCTAGATTTTTGTCATGTACATGTTCATTTATCTTTATCTTTAGCATATTATCTAGGCCAACAAGTTATATACCAAATTACAAGGTTAAATATTCCATTTATGGGAGTGAAAAGGGATGATAAAATTCATTTCATTGAAATTCACCTTCAAAATCTTCCATTAAAGGTTGCATCTTTAGGGAAGAAAGGGACATTGGCAAAGCATCAATCTTGGTTTATTATAATAATTACTTAAAATAAATGTCATGGAATGGTTCCTAAATATTTTTTAGTGAAGAAGTATGGAATGCCATTGGGTCATAAAATTTAGTGTAAAAAGTGTCATTATTTTTACATGGAACTAAAATAGTATCATTATCTTATTCACAAAGAGACATTTCATATTCATCATCGCTTTCCTCATAGTTAAGATGGTATTTTTCATAAATTTTTCCCACTTTAATTACAACTAATTACTCCTAAAATAAATACTATTCATTTAATATTGTAATATTGAGATAGTTGTGATGAATGGTTTGTAATATTGCTTCTTTATTATGAATTTTTTGTGCATTATTGATAGTATTTTCTTGAACTTTTTGTTGTAAGGGATGAATATGATTCATTATTATAATTTTTATTTATTACAATCCTAATTATGTATTAATATTTTGAATAATGGAAGTGATTTTATAACATTTTTATTTAACATTCAAGATAATATTGGGTTATCCTCATTTTAAATTTCTTGTTATTTTGTAATCCCAACATCATACACTTTATTTCTCTTCAACATGGAACTAATATTTGGGTATAAATCATAAACAAAGAAGATTTTTTTTTTTTTTTAATTTCATGCTTGGTTTTTTAGCATATGGATTTAATCCAAGCATCTTATTGAATATTATCATAAACTCTCTCATCTTATCCTCTTCTTTCTTCTAAATTTCAAAAAAATAAAATAATAATTCATGGATTTCCAAAGCATGTTTGAATCTATTCATAAACTTCATTTTTAGGATATTATAATCCATAATATATTTATTCTCTAAATGATTTAACTAATTAGTAATAGGTCCCTTGATGGTTTTAATGAATATTATGATAGAGACATCATCTTTTATAACTCCCAAAATACATGTCATAATGAACGTGCAAATACGATGATCAACATATTATGAGCTATATCTCAAAAAATAGGATTATTTCTTAAAATCTAAGTAAAATAACTATATTAGTCCAAATCCAAAGGCCATAAATGGTTTCCACATGGTATGGGTAAAATAATTGGTTTGGGAAAAAATAATACCATTTTTTTAATCACAAATATAAAGGCACTAGGTACCTTATTTATTAGAATGGTGTTGTTCCTACAAACCATTATGTCAAATTTTTCCTTGAAGGTGGAAACAACACTTCCATTTATGGGCCAAAAGAATGAGAAAGTAAAAAACTTGAAAATATGTATTTATTTATAAGATTTGTAAAGATAAGTGGTTGTCCACATCTATGCTTTGATATTGGACATGGCCAATTGGCCCATCCTCTAATAATGTGAAGATGTAGACATGGATACCCTCAAAAGATACGCCTTTACATCTATGTGTTATAATAAGATGTAGTGGATGACAGTTGGGATGTCCTAAAATAAAACACATAGACATGGATACCCGTAGTAGCTAAGCCTTTACATCTATGTGTTCTAAGAGGATGTGGTAGATGACAACTAGGCCCTCTTGAACATACACACACAAATGTGGATGCTTATTAAGTCATTATATAATGTAAGTGCATGTTTTAAGGATGTAATGAATGACCTCAATTTCCTCCTAAACATGCATGTGTGATCCCTGACCATGTAATCTATTATGTGGTGTTTTTCTAGGAAGAGTTATCTATTGAGTCTAGGGCTCATTTCACATTTCTAAACTGTGCTCTAGAGATATTGAATCCTACCCCGCCCAAGATCCTTCTATTTTTGAATCCCTATTATTTTTACCACTCACTTTGTATAAAAACTTACAAGATAATTTTCACATTTGTATTATAATCTTTTTCCCACTTTACGAAGTTATACCCCTCTGTCGAATATCATTCTAAGAGTCTTTTCATGATAACCCAAAACACCATATGTCTAATATTCTAAATTATTTCTAATTGATTCAACATTTCTTACCACTATACCCACTAGACATCCTTGCTCTTTCTTTCTAAATAACCTTTACCAACCTAAAAAATAGTGAGATGAAGTACAAATACATTAGGTATAAACCACTGTTGGTTCTAGATTATGACATCTTGAATATTTCTAATTCCCAAATTGGGCATGTGGATATAAAATATTTCCATAAAATATTGAATACTAAAAGTCTAATTTTTCTCATTAAACACCTCCCAAAAAATGGCCTACCATAATCAAATACCTCCCCCACCTTATTATAATGCTAAAAGTTGGTATTTACCTATTAAAAACACTAATATCCTTAAACAAGATAAATTAGGATGAATTTTGGAGATCTCATGACAAAGGTAGATGGAGTATCTATGGGTACGATAATAAGGATCCCACTTCATGATGAATGTGTCAGTATCAGTGTCAAGAAAGAAGAGGACCATTGGAACAAATACCCTATGAAATGTTTAACCATAATCAATAACTCATGGTTGAAGGAAAAGAGAGAAATACCCTCCAAGGTCTCTAAAAACCTATTTAGGGATGATTTCAAGGAAGAAATTTTAGATATGATCATCCTATTGAACTAGATAATAAGAAACAAATATATCAAGAGTTCTCATCACTATAAGTTCTTACCAATGAACATAATTTTTCATGATAAGTAATTCATATATTTGTGTGAGATGATTAGTGATGCTTTACATGATCACTTACTAGATGTTCAAACCTCAAAATAGTTTTTCATGACATCCTATCTAGTGTACCCATTGGACTCACAAAGGGTATACCCAATAATTTCACATCATGGGGTGATCACACCATTAACATAGGTACATTAATGATTTCCCCAATTTACATTGTGGCAAAATAATAAAAAATACACCATAATCAATGATGCATTCACAATGAGAGTAGTGTAGTGTGTATGCAAAGTGAAATACAACTGATCTATTAATCAATCTTAGCTTAGAGAAGATAAATCTTACTTACACTTCTAGTTATTGATACATTAAATATTCTAATTTATTACCAAGATGTGTCTACTAGACCTAAACAAGGGATCTCTTATCACAATAACATTACTGGAGAACATTATAAAGCCTCTAGTCAAGCAACACTATGTAATAACCTAGCTAGGTCCTATGTTTTCATTTTCACAAAGTATATGCAAAGTAAATTAAAACAATCTAATGATCACCAAATATTGTGGCAAAAAGTGGGGGTAATAAACATAAAAATCAAACATGCATAGAAAAATCCTAATTAATCTATGTATAGGTAAACCCTAATGCATGGGAGAGAAGTACAAATTCTAATCTATCTACTCTTACAAAGGAGGAATAAAGTTAGGAATATTTACTATTGAATAATTTAACTCAGTCAAATAATTCAACCACCATATAATTTTAAACTTCCATAGGCCCCCCTAGGTTGATAAATTCCCACCATAGTCTTAAAAGAGGTCAAATAATATGTCTTAACCTTAATCATGCTTGTATAGTTCACCTCATGTCATATTATATCACTTTTGGGTCACTTTAATGAAAATGTATGGTTCATATGGAAGGAAAAGTGTGTCAAGGTGTTATTAAATGTCTAATATGTCAGATTTTGTTAGATAAGTAAATTTTTAATTGACAATTTTAGGTTCCACATTGAAAATAAGGAGATAACTATAAAAAGAGGGAGTTTATTAACTTGTATAGATTGTAAGATAAGTTCAGCATGTGGGAAATATTCATACGTTTATAATCCCCATAGTTCATATCTATGATTTATAATCTTTGATAGGTCTAAAAATGGTGAAAAATGGTTTGTTTCTCTATTCGCTCTCTTATGCAAGTTAAGACTAGTCAACTAGTTTCCCTATTGTGCAAACATGATAGGTAGATTTAGGGTGAATGATTTTGGTGGATGAAATTAATCTATTTTTAATCTTATTACATTGAATTAGTTTTAAAATGTTTGAATTAATCTTCATGGATCATCTTCAATAATTCTACTATCTCAAAACTATCTTAACATTCTTATTACTTGCATGTTTTCTCCTCTTTTACATTAATACAACTTTTCCAAGTGTTGAAAGAATTATTTTATGGCATGTTATTCATCTTCAGATGGTTTCAATTTTTTTTGTACATGTGGATATGGATATTCAAGTATAATCACTCTCCTTATGTTGGAATTACAAAAACAGTGGTTTGCAGAGCATGTTTCCACAGTGGTAGTGTTTATTTTTTGTACATGGTTTTAGATCAAGGTAACACACCTAAGTTTCAACTTATTAGAAAATGGAAGGTCATTTATCCATGAATATTTTACATTTGAATAACTTTAGGTATATTTGAAATAGGTTTCCAAGATCATGAACAAAGACTGTTCATAACTCTCTAATGTACAATCATATACAATCACACATATACATGTACGAATCATGAAAGATCATATAAAATCCGAGACACATGCAATGTTAAATTTCATGACTTGAGTAGGTTTTATAAATTAATAAAATATTGGTGGTGATAATATAACTATCATATAGTCTGCAAGATAGTTAGAATTGGAAATCTTTCTAATGGGAACATTTACCTTATTTTCTCCAAATAAGGTTTTTGTCTTATGTAAATGTCATATGTTAGTGAAGATTATTAAGGTTAGAGTAAGTCTAATTGTCCATGATATTAGCCTAATCCTATAAGTAGCTTCTTATCATGAGGTAAATTGGATATATCAAGAATAAAGTAAGATTGAGAGACTCCTAAGTTAGGTAAGTTTTCACTATAGGTATTCAGTGAAACATAGTGTTTTTGAGTTCAAAAAAACTAGTAGCTCATAGTGATGTATAGCCTATTGATGTTTATGATGTGGAAACATGATTTAAATAATGAGATGGATTTAATCACATGAGTAATATTATAATATAAATATATGTGAACCAAGGATATAAGGTCAGTCAAGCATATGACCACCTACATAGATCTCATGAGATTGCATTGATCCTAGAACCTGAAATACAAATAATGCATTATAATATAGAGAATGGTGCATAGTTTGTAGGCATGAGATAAGTTTTTTTAGATGAAAATATAATTTATTAATCTCAAATAAATAAAGAGGAGTAAAACATAGTCTTCATACTAGTATTAAAACCTATAGGAAAATGTCAAACTCCTTCCTTAATGGTCACCTACAGGTGACACAATCAGACTCATATTGCAAATTAAGTCCTAGCTCATGAAAGATGCAAGTTTAATAAAGTTATAGAATATATAGGTTTGGGAATAATACTAAGTACATATTTAAGGTTTATGACATCATATTTTGTGTGATTCTTAGAAATAAAGGAATAGGGGTCTAACCCTATACTTAGACTATGTGAACATTACACACAGTCACATACACAAAAACTAGTCTTGAGGAGTTTGAGGTGTAAAAGGTGTTAAAAACATAGATAGTAATTGAAATTGTCTTCATAGGGTATTTATGACCTAATAAAAATCTCCATAACTTCAATTTATTTATATGAATAGGGGAGATGCCCTCTATTCTATCATAGACAAAGGGTACTCAACAGGTAGTCTAACATGTAGGCAGAGTATATGGATGAGAAAATATGAATGGGTAGAGATTTGAACACAATATTTAATGATATTAAAGGTTTATATAAATATATAATAATTTTTATAATACTCCATAGTCGTTGGAAGCACTTACAGTGGTCAAACACACAAAAAGTATAGTTAGGCTCATTAGGCCTAATACTAGGCCTAAACCGTCATGAACCCTAACTTGATCTAGATGATCACATGAATCTTCAAAACCATTTGAGAAATTTTTTGGGACAATAAATGGATGTTAATAATCATTTTATTTTAGGAACCCATTCAAATTTGGTCAATTTGACCTAAAACTATCTTAGACCCATCTAGATTGCATTACAGGAGCTCGATACACCAATTTCATTCACTCACACCTATATGGGGTGACTACATGATCACCCAAGGAGTTTGGAATAGTTTAATGGTGTCCTTATATTTATTTAAATGTAATATTTTTTGAGCTATACATCATGATTTTATGAACAATCTTTAACAAACCAAGACACTAGAAACCCTCCTAAAACCCTCATTCAAACCCGTTGGTGAAGACACGAATACATTTACAGTCAAAGGTGATGAAATTATCAAGAAATTGATATATAATTTTTTATGAATACTATAGGCTCTTTTACTCCCATTTGGTCCATACTATCTTCTGTACAGACAGACCTAATATGGGGTTTCCTACAAGTTTTGACTAGTTCTACAGATTCAGGGGAGAATTGTTAAATGATAACCATTTAAAAGGGTATATAGGGAATTTTTACAACCTCCCATGCTCAGTTATCATATTTTTTTATAAATAAATGACCTTTATTATCTCATCCACTATAGGAAGTCATAAACAAGATAGTGAGAATGAAATGGCTGCCTAGTGAGAAAAGTTAGAAATGTGACAATAAAGCTTTGAAAGTCTATTCAATAGACCAAAGGAAAAAATTATCTTCAATGGGTGTCTTAAAATATATAAAACACATCCTTTTTGAAAATTTTAAATCATTTTGATGACAAATGTGAAGAGTGAGGCCTAAAGGGCTAGTAAGTAGTTACTAAATAATGATGACAAGTGGTACAAGAGAAGCTATCATTTAGGGAGGCTTATAATGACTATTACCATCAAGATTCCATCCTCTCATGATATTTAATATGTGTAAAATATACCTATATTAGTTTAAAGTATTCAAGTGGATGACTCATCATCAAGGTAGTTTCAAAGAGGAAGATGAAGAGCCCCTATGCCAACTCAAAGGAGATTGATACATCTCTGATGGACACTTATCCAAGATCATTTCTTGACTTATTTTCAACTTCATTCTCTCATTTTATAATTGTTTTCTTCATATTGACACATGCAATTTTTAATCTTCCACTTATTTTCTTCTCTCTCTTCTCCTTTACTTTATAAATGCATGCATTTTTGGTAATTATATCTAGTACACACCTAGTATGATGAATCCCTGCTAGTTTGTCACCTTATTTTATCCTTTGAATAAATTTATGAAGATGATTTATTCTCTAAACATATTTTATAAGTACATAAATTGGTGTATTTGAATGACAAGTGATGAATATTTTTTCTCCTTTCTTTCACTCTTCCTTTGTATGCATTATGTGAGTGGCATCTCTTTTATCAGGTCTCATAAAGTGTATTATTTTTTAAGGTATACTTAACATGTGAGAGGGACTAGTAATTATATTATCGGACCTTATTTTCACCTACCTCTAGTTATACATAGCAATTTACCTCATGATAAATACTTATGGTAGAAGGTCATAGAGTTGAGCTTAGTTTTAGAAGTTTTCTTTCTTAGTGTATATGAAAATGTGTGTGTGGACTAATAATTTAGTGTATCACCTCATTAGTATAAGTTAATTTCTATTACCTTCTTCCCTTTTCACCCCCAAGTGATTATACTAGTGTAGTGTGTGAGCTTAAAATAGAAATCAAGGTAGATACCCCTTTAACCTAGAGGTTTACCTTTACTATAGGCAACTCATAGACCTAGAGCTAATACTATGTTTTCCAAATATTGGAGAGGCTTGAAAAACCTCTCCTTGGGTGAAATATTTTGATACAAAAATTTGAGCATGCTTGATGGGACCAAGTTCTAAAAGAGTAAAAGAATTATTGGTGTGTTCTTCCTACTATCAAATTTTGGAATCATGTAAGTAAACACCAATGGCTACTCCAAATGCATCATATTATGATAAGTATATATAGGTACCTATTTGAAAATATTTTGATCATATTTTTTTCACTTGAATAATGAATATAATATGGATAGATATGTTGATAAATCCTACTATACATAACCCTATCAAATTTTTTATCCATCACATAGTCAACATATTCTTCCTCCTTATACTCATGAAGTTGTTGAAGAGTATTTTGAATAATAATATGAATAAGTATATCAAGGAGATAAGTTTAAGGCCCTTGAAAAACTGATCCAATCTCTTAAGATGTAAGTTATCAAAGAGGAAGTTAAAGCTCTTAAGAGGCAGATTCTTGAAAACCTTCTTCCCCAATAGCCATGCCCATCCTACCAAAATCCTACACAACATCTTAAAGGTCAATACCAAATATCCTATACTCCTCCAATAACACCTCAAGATAATTCCTTGATATCACTCATGCTTGAATTTTTAAGAATCAATAATATTGATGAAGAAATGGGATCAAGAGCCTGTTATGATGCTTAGTCATTCTATAAAAAATTTGAGAAAAGTAATTCATTTCATTTTGAGTAAATGGATAATAGTTGAAGAACCTAAATACATAATTAGTGAAGAATTTAATGAAATGAGATTATATATACAATGGTAGATTGATAGGCTTTCAAGGTGGGAAAACCAAGAAGTTAAGAGGCAACTTGTAGTTATTAAAAGACCTCATGAAAGATATGGAGAAAGTGAAACTATGTTTTAAGATAAAGTTTGTCTCTCCCATCCTCAAGTGTCTTCCTATGTTTCATGTTAGTCCTCCCATATTCCTTATCCTCATGAAGATCCTATAAAATCTCTAAAATATCCTAGTAATCTCAAAATTCCAACTTAGAACAAAGTATGTAATGATAAAAATATTAATTTAGTGTATTTTCAAACCACATTTCCTTCTCTTCAAAAACCTACAACTACACCATCTTGTAAGTCCATATAATAATAGTTTAAACATGAAAAATAGGCATTGGTTGAGGAAATGAAATTTGAAGTTATAGTTGTGGAGGAGTTTCAAGAAGATGATGAGAATCATGAGGTACTTTTTAAAGAAAGTGACATGTTCATGGCCCAACAAAACCTTCTCTCCCTTCAAGAATTCTTTCAAGTGTTTCCTTACATCCCAATGCCCATTAATGATCCCTATATTACACCTCATTTTCCCTCTCCAAACCATCAACCAATTTACCACCCTCCCACCTTTTCTCCTCTTGAAGGATAACCCATCTTAAGTGAGTCACACAAGGAAGATCAACCTCAATGTGTAGCTAATGAAGAGGATAAAACAAGTGATTGTAAAGAATAACTTATCATAATAATTGTACTTGGTGAGAATAATCATAATGCATCCTTATTGAGCCAAGAAAGAGAAGATATAAAAAAAACTTGTAGCTATTCATAAAGAGCTTGATTAAGTTATGTGGTAGACATATAGATAGATGTTTAAAGAGTATGATTTTTCCTTGAGAACATTGATCATGAAAGAGAGCAAGATGAGGTTATGGAGAAGGAATGAAAAGCTAATATTGAACAACCATGTATTGAGGAACATCATGAGGTAACATATGATGACTATGATATTCATGAGCTTGATTAAATAGATGACCTTGAAGAGGTGATGGTTCTTAAAGAGAAAGAGAGAAAGGATGATTGGTTTCAATAGATTGAGTTGTTTTAAGAACTTGAATAACTTTGTAGAATAGAAGGTCAAGTACAAAATATTGTAGATTGAGATGTCCTCATGAAGGAAAATGACCAAGATTGGATGGACTATATAAATCTCCTTGATAAGATTGAGGAGATTACAGTTGATGATCAATCTAATCCCGTTAAAAGTAACATGGAAATTAAAGAGATATTATTTATTGAAGCACCATTGAAAGTTAGAGCTGAGGAGTATCATGAAAATATTGAGATGGTTGAAATCCTAAAGGAATTCACCTTTATAAATGATCTAATTTAAATAGACCTTATTCCATTGAAGGTCATGCCAAAGAGGTTGGGAAACATAAAAAAGATGAAGACATAAAATCCCATGCTCAATTAGAAACTTGCCTCATGCATTTCTTTATCACATGGAGAAATATATGGTGACAATTTCCCTTTTGATCTAGAAGGAGAAACTTACTTTAGGTTAGTTTGTACAAATCTTAGTTTGATTAAGTTTTATGTGTGTTTTCCCTATGCTCGTGAGAACACAAGTGTGTTTCTTATGTCTTGATTTTTATGTTCATTTCATTTTAAGTCTAGTGTGTTTTTGTGTATGAACAAAGGATTTTCATTTTCAAAATTGGTGTATGTATTTCTCCATTACCCAAGGATAGGAGAAGGCATATGGTCCTTATCATAACAAGCATGCTACCCCTAAAAAATCATCAAAATTCTAACTATTTTAACTCCTTGGTCAAATAATTTAACCTTACATGTAAGTTCAAACTTACATAGGCCCCCTAGGTTTATAAATTTCCACCATGGTCTCAAAATATGTCAAATAATATGTCTTAACCTTAGTCATGATTATATAGTTTACCTCATGTCATATTCTATCACTTTTGGGTCAATTTAATGAAAGTGTATAATTCATATGAATAGAAAAGTCTTTAAAGGTGTTATTAAATGTCCAATATGTCAATGTTAGCTATACAAGTAGTTTTGTAATTAATGATTTTAGGTTATATGCTAAAAACAAGGAGATAACTACAAAAGGAGGGAGTTTATAAACTTGTAAAGTTTTCAAGACAAGTTTGGCACATGAGAAAGCTTCATCAATTTCTATTCAACTCCCCAAATGTCATATCTATTCTTGAATAACTTTGACATGCCTAAAAATGGTAAAAACTGGTTTGTTTATTTATTCATTCTATTGTGTAAGTCAAGACTAATCAACCAATTTCCCTTCTATATAGATGGGACAACTAGAGCCAGGGTGAATGATTTTGGTGGATTAAATTAGTCTCTTTGTACTATCATTCCATGTCATTAGTTTTAAAATTGGTGAACTGAGATTCATGAATCATCCTTAATAATTATACTATCTCAAAATTGACTTAACATTCCCATCACCTGTAAGTTTTGTCATCTTTTGCATTAATATGATGTTTCCAAGTGTTGAAAACATTATTCCAAGACATGTTCTTCATCCTCAAATGGTTTTTAAGGTTATATTGTACATGTATATATGGATATGTAAGTATAATCACTATCCTTATGTTAGAAGTAAAAACACAATGGTTTGTAGAGCATCTTTCCACAGTGGCAGTGTTTGTTTTCTATAGATGGTTTTAGATCAAGATAACATACCAGAGTTTCAAATTCTCAAAACATGGAAGGTTATTTCTCCATGAAGATTTTGCATTTAAATAAATTTAGGGTTATTTGAAATAGGTTTCCAAGATCATAAATAAAGACTATTTATAACTCTTTAATGTACAATCATCTATAGTCATACACAAACATGTATGGATCATGAAAGATCATCTAAAATCCAAGACACACATAATGATAAATTTCATGAATTGAATGAGTTTTCTCAAGTAATACAAGATTTAGGGTGGTGATCCTATAACTATCATATAGTCTACAAGATAGTCAGAATTAGAAAACTTGCTAATGGGTAAATTTAACTTATTTTTTCCAAATAAGGTTTTTGCCTGAAGTATATGTCATCTATTGGTGAATATTCTTGAGGTTAGAGTAATTTTAACTATTTATGATAGTATCTAAAGCCTGTAAGTATATTTTTATCATGATTATAAGTGATAAAACCAATAATAAAGGAATATTGAGTGATTCCCAAGTTAGGCAAGAATTTACTATAAGTATTCAGTGAAACATAGTGTTTCTAAGTTCAAAGAAACCTATAACTCATAGTGATCTATAGCCTATTGATGGTGATGATGTAGAAACATTATTTCACACATGATATGGGTTAAATAACATGAGGAATTTCCTAATAACAATATATGTGAACAAAGGATATAAGGGTAGTCAAGCATATGACCACCTAGAGGAATCCCATGATACTGCATTGAGCATATAACCTAAAATACAACTAGTGTACTATAGTATGGTGAATGGTACATAGTTTACAAGCATGAGATATGTTTTTTAAGATGAAAATATTCCTTATTAACCTCAAAAAAAGAAATAAGATTTAAACATATTGTTTATACCAGTATTAACACCTATAAGAAAATGTCAAACTCATTTCTTAATAGTCACCTACAAGTGACATAATCATACTCATATTGTAGTCTAAGTCCTAGATCATGAAAGATGCAAGTTCAATGAAGTTGGTAAATATATAGGTTGGGAAATAATATTTAATACATATTTAAGGTTTTTGACATCAAATTTTGTGTGATTCTTTATAATAAATGAATAAGGTTCTAACCCTACACTCAGCCTTTCTAAAAATTGCACAATGTCACATACCCAAAAACTAGTCTTGAGGAGTTTGAGGAGTAGAAGGAGTTATAAAAATATATAAGCCTATAAATTTTGTGTAGAGGCTATTCATGACCTAATAAAACTCTCCATTACTTTACTTTAGTTAGATGAATAGGGGATATGCCCTATGTTCTATCTCAGATAGTGGGCACTCCATATGCAATCTAACCTGTAGGTAGAGTATATAGATGAGTAAAGATTGATGGGTAGAGATTTTAACACATTATTGAATGATATTAAAGGTTGATCTAAATATATAATAAGTTTTATAATATTCCAAAATCATTGGAAGCACTTATAGTGGTCAAACACACAAAAAGTATAATTAGGCTCATTAGGCCTAAACCCTCATGACACCTAAATTGATCCATATGATCACATGAAAAATAAAAACCATTTAATAAATTTTTAGGATAATACAAGGATGTTAAGAGACATTTTTTTGTAGGAAACCATTCAAATTTGGTCAATTTGACCTAAAACTATCTCACACTCATCTAGAATGCATTGTAGGAGCTCGATAGGCTAGTTTCATTCACTCACACATGTATAGAGTTAATACATGATTCCCCAAGGAGTTGATAATATTTAAATGGGTTATGTATCTTTATTTTAATGTATTTTTTATAGGATTTAGAATTAGGATTTTATGAACAATATTTAACAGTCCAATACACCAAAATCCCTCCTAAAACCTTCATTTAGACCTAATGCTAAAGACATGAAGACATTATCATTAAAAGGTGGTTAAATTATAAATAAAGTGATCTAGACATGTTTAGAACTATTATAGGATCCTTGAATCCTATTTGGTATGTACTATCTTCTATATGAATAGACCTAATATGGGGTTTACTACTAGTTTTGACTAGTTTTATAGATTTGGGGGAGAATTTTTGAATGATAACCATTGAAATAGGTATATAGAGACTTTTTCCAACCTCCCATACCCATTTATCATCTTGTTTGAGAAATAAATGACCTTTGTTGGCTCACCCACTATAGGTAATCCTAAACAAGATAATGAGAATGAAATGACTGCCTAGTAAGAAAAGTGAGAAGTGTGATAATGAAGTTTTGGAGGTATTTTTAATAGACCATAAGACAAAATTATCTTAAATAGGTATCTTAAAATCTCTACAACACATCCTTTTGGATAACTATAAGACATTCTAATGACGAGTGTGAAGAGTGAGGCCTAGAGGGCTAGTAAGTAGTTTCTAGATAGTGATTGTTGGAGAGTTATTAGTGATGTCATAAAGGTGTCCTAGTGAGTGGGTGAAGTGCTTTGATATCCTAATAAATAATGACAAAGTGTGAAATGTGCTTGTTCTAGTGTGATTTATGTTGGCTAGGTTGATCTTCAAATTTGGCATGATTAGAGATGTTTAGGGATGAGTATGGTGATTAGAGCATGTGCAAGGGGTTCTTAAGATGAATTCATAAACCAATGTGCTTTGAGATCTTGTGTGCATAAGTGGAATTCATCTGGTTATCCATATTTTTCATCTAGATAGTTTGGTCTAGTGGCATAAAATTTGAGCAGGCAATTTGATGACATCACCATTGCCACGTGGGAATGAATGAAGAGGAGTTGATTATATGGTTTTGATCACATTAGTCCCTAGTTGATATGTGTCATATATTAAGTCATGAATCGAATCATGATCAAAGATATGAGGGTGAAAAGTTGGATTCTAAATTAGAATTCATTATTTTTCCATACTTAGCCAAATTTGCAATGTGCCTAAAAAGAGCTGAGTAATCATGTTGATGAGGTCAAAATTTGCATGCATGGAGGTGTTAGGATAAAATGATCATATGGGTTTATTTATTTTTGTTCCTAGTTTATTTTTTCTAATTATTATATCATGTAGTGTAGAGTATCAAAAGATATGCATATGCAAAGTTGGGATCCCAAGTATTTTGACTGTGTTTTCTCATATTTAGCCAATTTTGCAATGTGGCAAGAAGATCCAAGTGAGCATTTTGATGGTGTTATATCTTTCAAGTGTGAATTTTTAAAAATAAACTAATCATATGGGTTTGTTAACTTTTGAGCATAGGTGATTTGCACTAAATTCTAGATCGTGAAATGAAGCATATAAAAATTTATGAAGGAGCAAAGTTGGTCTCATAGATAAAATTTAGACATAGTTGGCTCTATGATAGAAGAATTTAAGAAGGATTTTTAATGGAATTATATCATATATGCATTAATTTTTTAGGATTTATTTGTTATGTGGTTGGATTCTCCTTTAAGAGGAGATATTCTAGTCCAAATTTAAGATCATGTGATTAAGGAAAAAGAAGTTATTGAGGTGCAAAGTTGGCCTTCTAGGAAAATTGAAAGGGTACCTATACTTAGTCATTTTTGAAAGAGTTATAGCTCAAGTAAGATCAATGATTTGCATTACTAAAAAAAGTCAAGAAGCATTGAGATGAGGACAAGTGCATGATGTTTAATTATTGAGTAAAGGTACAAGATAAGGATCCAATAGTGAGCAAGTGTTCATTTAGTTTTATTAAATGATGAGAATTGATCACTAAAGACTTGACTAATCCATAGAGATTGATGGAGCACATTGAGTCAATATTTCAATATTGCATGAGATGAGTTCAAAGTGATAGAGGTTTAACATTTGAGAATTATCACCTATGTGTTAAAAATAAATCAAGATCAATATAGCATATTTTATCTAAGTTGAGAGCACATGAGATGCAAGCATAGTTTCTAAGGTTTAACTGTGACCATTGTTATTCAAATATTTGAATTTAGAATAGGGAAAAACCAAAGTTCTATGTTTTGTCCATATCTTTTAATAAATTCCAAATTTTTTGGTGTTGTAAAAAGAAAAGATGAAGAGGACTCCATGGGACATCTAATGAACCTAATTTGAATATCTATAAGTGTCTATAGTCAAATATATTAATGTTCAAAGTTGATTATGTGATCATGCTTATTATGCAAATAACCTGAGAAGGATAATTGAGCTCATTTTGATGTTATTTTGATGTATCTCGATGTTTTTACTATCTGAGAGTGTTGTAAACTCCATGAAGATGCTATGTGAGTATTTTAGAGGTGTTATCAATCTATATTGAGTATGAACAATGCTTAAGAAGTTGACTTTATCTTCAATAATGGTGATCCTATGTATAAGGTATCTATTTGAGTTAACTGAGCACATGCATATTTGAGAAAAAGTGACTATGATCATTTGAGGATGTCCTTAGGGACATAAGGATTGGACCTAACTAGTTTTAATTATCCATGTGTTCTTATTATGTTCAGATAAGTGTCAAAAAGTTGATTGGATCTCCATAGGGCCTCAAAGTGACTTAGGCCTATTTTGAAATGGGATTGTGCTTAAGTGTGACCCATATGAGATGCCTTAAGGTTGAAGGCATGCATTATGGCTGAAAATTATTATTATGGACTTGATAATTCATGATTTCTCTATATATAGTGAAACCAAATCTATTGGTTTCTAGATTTGGATGTGAGATATTTGGGAGAGATTAGAGAGAGGCTTGTATGTATGTTTTATGGAGTAAAGGAGGGGTAGAGTGCCCTAAGTATGAATTGAAGAGAAGAATAGATTGAGGACTATTTGTATGACCTAAGGTCATAATTATATTGGTATAATAGTGCTCTTGTAGATTGAGTGTGAGTGAAGGTGAAGAGTGAGAAATCGAAGATCCATCATTAGGTGTTAAAGACATCAGCTCTAAGGTTGTAGTGTTATTATCAAGGAGGGTCTAAAGGACTTGATATTGCATAGGGGTACTAGGTCCTTATGAAAAAAGGTTTCACTAAATACCTTTGATCAGAAGGACTTGATCAAGGTTGTAGGTCATAAGGACTTAACCAAAGGTTCCTGATGAGAAGGAATTGATTAGACTCTTGTTTTTGATAATCTTATATGATAGTAGCCCATGTGTTTGTAGGATTGAGAGTGGGTTTTATTCCCCAAGAGGGTTTCCCATGTATATCTTGTATTATGTTCATTTTTCATTGCTATGAATGATCTATATGCTTCATGAATGATTATGTTGAATGCTTAAGTATTTTTAAGGGTTTAGAAATTGAATTAGATTGTTTGTCACTAGTTATTCACCCCTAACTCAGTGGATTGTACCTCTAATAATTGGTATTATATCAATGTACTTTGGTAAAATATTGATAGCTTGAAGGTAATCTAAGGTACAATAGATAGTCAAAATGTGCAAGGTGGTTTCTCTACTAAGCAAGCACTAATGTTCAATGGATCCAATTATGCTTTTTGGAGTGCTAGGATGAGGGAATAAATTATGTACCTATAGTTTGATGTATGGTAATATATTTTTGATGCTTATGTTTCTCCCCTTAATCTAGTGTTATAGGCAAGAAGCTATTTGAAAACAAATCTAAGGCAATGAATACCATCAATTTTGGTCTTATAGAGACTGATTTCACTAAAGTAATCCATTCCACATCTACCAAAGAAATATGGGATAATTTGAAGAATTTTTTTGAAGGAGATACAAAGGTTAATATCACTAAGCTACAAACTCATATAAGGCAATTTTAAAGTCTCAAGTTGAATGAATAAGATAATGTGGCATCCTTTATACAGAGAGTTGATGAGATTATGAACATCACCAGAGGTCTTGGAGAGAATTTTGAAGAGACTAATATTATTAAAAATGTATTAAGGTATCTATCCCCTAAGTTTGATCCAAAAGTATCTACTATAGAAGAGAGTCATGAACTTACTCATTTGAATATGGATCAATTGCATGGCACCCTTACTACCTATGAGATGAGGAAGAATGATGATATACCACCAAAAAAAGAAGTAGCTTTCAAGACTAAAATGAAGACAAAGAAGATGTTCCAAGGTAATAAAACCAATGAGGATGACATTTTTGACATATATGAGGATGAAATAATTTCTTTGATTTTAAGAAAATTGAGAATAGGTTCAGGAAACTATAAAGATAAGCTACTCCTCAAATGCTTCAATTGTGGTGAGATAGGACATATTGATAATAATTGACCTCATAAGTATAATAAGGATGATGATGAAGAGAATGATCAAGATCATGATGATGGTAAGAGAACATTTAGTTATGATTAAAAAAAAGGGATTCAGAAGGTTTAATAAGAAGAAGAAGTAATTCAAAGACAAGATGAGTCTATACACTAAAGAATATTATAGCTCATCAGATGAGAGTGAAAAAAATGACTTAGAGTATGATCATGAAGATGCTGGTTCTATTGAAGATGAATCTCTTTTCATGGTTATAGAAGGAAGTTGTTCACATTAGAAGGTGTCTACTTATATTTATTTAGATGAGGATGAAGATGAGTTGGACTATGAGACTGCATTGACTAATGCTCATGAAGAACTAAAGATTGGAAAAAAGATAAATAATAGATGAAATATCAAATAAAGGACTTTGAGGATTAATTCAGTGTGTTTGAGGCAATAATGGATGAAGATGAAAAGGAACATGAAGATATGATCGAACATCTTAGTTGTCAATTGGAAATCTTGTCTACAAGCTTAAGAGTTGAACAAGATGAATGTGCAAGGTATTTAATTTAAAATGAGTCATTAAAATATGAGTTAGAGAAGGTATGTATAAAGGTTATGTCATTTTTGAGATTTAAAAATATCTCAAGTGATCTAGACAACATTTTGAATGATCAAAATCATGCAAGTGATAAGACTAGTCTTGGATACAAAGAAGAACTAGAGACTACAACTTAAGATAAGATAAAGACTAATAATAATAATGATAATAATACTTCAATGATAAATCATCAAACAAGGATTGAAGGTATTTATAGGATAAAGACAAATCAAATTAGACAACTAAATTTTATGAGGTATGCAAATTTCAATGGTTATTGCTATACTTATAATCAGTTTATGCATAGAGATAGAGAATATAGAAGACCTGTTAAGAATGAATTTGCTTGGAACTATGATGGGGGTCATTAGTAAAAAGGTGTAAGCAAGGTTGAGTTTCTCAATTATCATGATGTGGGACACTTTGTAAAGCATTATCCATTCAAGGTAAGACAAGTTGAGTTTCCTTCAAGAGATATTGAGTGTTATAGTTATTATGAACTAGGACACATTGCAAGATATTGTCCAAATATGGAAAGGTAGAAAGATATTTTTTGATTTAATTGTGAATAGAGAGGTCACATTTTAGGTTTTTCGAGTAAAGGCCTACAAGTCAAAATAGGTTTTATCAGGCTCTTAGAGTGCAAGACAGAAGGCAAGTGAACTCATAGAGACCAAAGTTGGTAATTAGGAATTATGATGAGGCTTAAGGTCCAAGTAATCTATTAGATATGTTGGATAATGTTTTAGAAGTTGAATATTCCCAAGAGGTCTCATTATCTACTCATGTTGAGAATGAAGAGACTAATCTCAAGAAGAAGACCAAGGTGTTGTTTGAAGCTAGTTTTGAGGTATGTATAGATCTAATTAAACATCCTAATATTGTTGAACAAGTGCCTAGTTATGAGGATACAAGATGAAAGGAATATTATTTAGATGAAAAGGTATGCCATGAATCTATGTTGTATTCATGTAATGATAATCCAATCATAGAAGAAAAGGAGAATATTGCAATAGTTGAGGAAGTTGTTTCTCTAAAGCCTAAGAAGAAGAAAAAGAAATATAAGTATAATTTGAGATAATAATAGGATGAATATGAAGAGTTATTTTCTATTTTAAATCATTGAGGTGTAGAGGGTGTCTCTATCTATGTTTCTATTAACCAATTTTGACTTTTAGGTCAAAATAGGGCACCCCTAGTAAAAATTTTACTTTTAGGAATTTAAAAGGGTGAAATATATTGTTATAAGGTGTTTCATAGGTCAATTAGTGTTAATAAATGTTGTAATAATTTTTTTTAAGTGTTCTCTAGGTCCATTTATCATTTTTAGTCATTTTAAGGGGTCTAAATGGTGCATTTAACACTTTATATGGGTTTCTTTGGATTTGTAAAAGTTAAAAATGCTGATGTAATACCACATGTGCCATTATAAGTCTTTATTAATTTACATAAATGAATAAATTATAAGTTTTTTAGAAAAAGGCAATTTTCTTGACCAAAGAGTGAGAAAAAGACACTTGTACAACACATTGAGAAGTGTGCCACATGGAAAACGTGGTGGTGTGACTATTAACCTCAAAAAAGGTCATATCCACGTTTTTTTTTCATTTTTTGCACAAAAAATTACATCTAAAACTCATTTTTATCCCATTTCCTCTTAGCATACAAAGAAGAGGCAACTTCCAACAATTGGTATGAGTCATAAAATTTGAGTCATAAAGAGTGACTTTATAGGTGGATATTACTTGGAGTCATCTTCACATAAATAATATGAACTTTATATTTGGTGCTTCCTACTTCATGAACCATTAGTTTGATCCTAGGTAGCTTCTTGTGCCTATTCAACCAAGAAGGGGTTTCTTTTTTAATTTATTTCAAGTTATCTTATTTTGGATTGATGTGTGTGAGTGATACAAGGGATTCAAATTGATTTTAAATATATTTACATTCTCCTTCTTACTTGCAGAGTTCATTAGTTTGTGAAAGCCTCTTTTAGGCTTGTAAAAGGCTTGAATTTACATTGAAAGTCACTTCACCTACTTTGGAAATGTTGTCTTCACATTAAGAGTGTTTTGATATTTTTGGGGGATTATTAATACATTTTTCATGAATATAAGAGTTGAAATCTAGTTTTTTGGTGCTTGGATAGTTTTTTCCTTGTAGTTTCATACTTCATATGACCTTCTTGCATAACCCAGTCACAAATCTATACCTACAAGAGTATGTTGATCTCATAAATGAGATCTGAAGGTTATGACATGGTATTTAAAGCTTAGGAGACCTCTTTAATGCATTGAAGTGTTATAAAATAGCATTTAGATGCTATAACTAGCATGTTTGAGGAGTGATGTTAGTCTGCCTATGTAAAGGGAATGCCATCCATAACTGAGGTCACAAATGGATCTTCTGGAGATGATTCTTGTGCATGATTAATCCACTTTGAAGTCCATTGTTATAGATAACACAAAACAAACATCTTAAAGAGCTTATTTTTTAAATGGAAGATGTTTGAACAAAATTTTGGGTATTGAAAGGTGATTAGGCATGCTTGCCTTGAAATGATCAAATAGAGGTTTGTAGGGTTTTTGTGGACTCTTCCAAATGGACTTGTTAGAGTATTTGAATCATAATATTGGGTAGGGGTGTTGTCCCTATACCAAAAAAATACTCCCTAAATTTTAAAGGAAAATAGATAAAGTGGAAAGTGGATTTTGAACCCCTCAAAGTTGCCAAGAAATCACTAAAGGTAGACAGTGATATCTATAGTATTCCTAATGAGCACCTATCTTACAAGACACTTGACTAGTCCTAGGCCTACTCTTGGAAGAGGGAACATTTAAAAATAACTCAATAAACAATCCTAATCCTTAGACCATTAATAAGAGTGGTGACTACATGAAATGACCTTTCTTGGCCATCCCCTATCCATACATAGGGCAGATAGGTAGTGGAGGCAATGTTTCAATGTTTAGCATAATAGTGAACTAGAATAGTGAACACTTTGGAAAGTGGTGAAAATAAATTATGGAGACATTTTAATGGTTTTTTCTTCAAAATAATGGTATGGGATAATTTTATAAGTTTCATTCCCTCTTGTTAATAGATTAGTTATGAGAATTGAGGAGTTTAGGATGCCAAGTGGAGAAGGTGCATGGAAAGGAGCCTTTTAGAAACTACCATTGATGATTTTGCATGTACACAAGAATAAGGATGGTCAAGCATCAATAAAATTCATGTGGGAATTTTTTTAACCCCTCTTTATTAGACCAACCATCAGCCCTGACCATTTGTAGTGATAGGGAAAATTTTGGAAGGTAACTTAGGTGGGTAGTTTTTTAATGTCAAATTGGCAATTTTGTGCCACTTTTCACTATCTTTATGACTTGTTTTGGACAATTATACACTATGAAATGGAATATCTCAACCCACCTCTTTTACATATGTAATTATAATTTATTCGATTAGATGGACACATGTCCAAGTGACTCTTGGAATTCCCTTCTCTCTACCTTCTTAATTCTTATATAACTTATGGCCATTTTGGCATTGTTTAGATCTCTCTACCTAGGTATGGTGAAGCCTGGACAAAATTTTACCTTGAAGTAATAAATATAAGTGTTTTAACTCATTAAAATATTTCACTAAGTGTATATTCTTGGTTTTAGTCTTGTACAAGTGTAATTTCCTTTACCTTCACATGTTGATTCCATTAGTACCTAGTGTATTGTGTTTTCCTTCTTTTAGGTCAACAAGAAGTGTTTGAAGAGAATGTCGGTGTAAGTGAGTATGATGATCAATAGAGTGTCTTATAATTCCTATTTTTATATCCTCTTAACTTATGTCATTTACAAGACCCCATGGTAAAACATTGATGTGAGATAGGAGATTGATGTTGAATGATGTGTATGATCCATTTGTCATTAGATTCAAGTGTATGCTAAAGGTAAGAGTAGATATAAAATAAATTTGGTGCATAAATTATAGTGGAATAGGTTGATTTTTAGTTGTTCTAACCCTTTTCATCACCTGTAATTTGTTATTATTAGGAACATGAGCTTAAATGATGCATCAAGGGGAGCTAGCCCCTAATCTAGAGGTTCATCTCATGAATTTACTCACCCACAAAAAGTGAGATGTTCCCATTTTTCCACTTTGTTTAGAGGCATATAAAACCTCTTCTCATAGGGTGAATAAAAGTGAAAATAGTTTCTGGCACACTTGATGGGACTATTGAGTCCATTCTTTCAGGAGTTTTGGTGTTCTCCTCAAGACATCAGCCTTTAGAGGTAATTCACTAAGCACCAATAGCGACTCCAAGTTCATATCTACTATTTGAGCACTCCAAGTTTACCTATTAAAAGTTTTTTCTTATTTTATATTATTTTTCTGAAGTAAATCATGGATAATTGTGCATTTGAGATTATTTTGACACAAGTTAAAGAGTTGTGTCCAGCTTTGCCTCTTCCTCCTAACTATGAGCAAGTTCTTAGCCAGCTTTGTCATGATACTCATCAAGCATATGCTGTTAATGACCAGCCTCATAAAATTTTTTCTCCATATAGCTCACCTATCTTCTCTTAAATCCATTCCATTATTAGTTTTTAAATAACTCTCCTTGATTATCAAAACTATATGTTAGAGCTTGACACTAGGTGTGGTTGTGGTCAAAATATTCCTAGTGTTTGTGTCAAGAGTGTGAAGGAATATTTGGAGAAAGTAAAAAGGGAGTGGATTACTATATAAAAATATAGTTGGCCATGTCTTTCTAATGATATGATTGATGTTTGTTGTTTGATCTTCCATTTAGAAGAAAGTTTGAGAACTTATGAGCAACCTCTATCTTGGCAGCCTTAAGGTGTTCCAAATTCCTTGTCCTTTCCCAAAAACTTCTCATCTTGGGAACCCATACAATAAAGTATTCAAGGAAAGGAAGATATCATGATGGAGAAGTCTAGTACCCTTGGGGAATATTGTGAAGAAGAAAAAATGAGTTTTGAGGCTCATCTTGAAAGGGAAATTGAGTTGGCAAATTAGATGTGGATGAAACCTATCATGGCAGCTGAAAGTGAGTTATCTAGACCTACTCTTACATCCTCCAATCAAGCTACCAATCACAAAGGAACTCCAAGTTTCCTAGATATATCTTTCTCCCCTTCATCAGCCCCTCAACTCCATGAAAATACCCTTGAACTAACCTTCCCAAGATGGAAAGATGTGATGGAATCTCATGAAGGAGGGAGTAAATCATGCCTAAGTGGAGAATTTGTTAGGGAAAAAACATTTGGAACCATTAAAATCCATCTTACCCCTCCTCAAGAATCTTTTGAAACTATCCTTCCATCCCTTCTAAATAGCCAAGTTTCCCTTCGTAATTTTGAAAAGTGTATTACCACTTAGGAATCCCCTTTAGATAAACTATCTATTTTTGAAATTACTAAGGTGGATGTCACTAAGAGGAAGGATAAGATTGAAATCTTAGATTGGATTAAATATGTAGAAGAACTGAAAGATGGTGAGAAAGGATTAGGTTCTGAGGATATGAAGGAAGATTTACCTTGTGTTGGAAAAGATGTATTAAAACAAGTTCTCTTGGACTATAAGAAAGAGGAAGAAATGGCCCTTTTTATCTATTATTCTCATGATGCAAGCCAACCAAATGATGATAACCAATGGAAAAAATTGGAGAGCATATGTAATGAAGTGGAGGCTCACAAATAACCTGCAAATACTTTAGAGTTGATTAGTCATGACAAACAAGAAGATGTGTCTAAAAGAGAGGATATGTGGTAGATTTACATGCAAATGTTCTAAGAGTATGAGGATTAAAAGGCCAATCTCAAAGAAAAACAAGCTCAAGATGAGAGAGGACAAATACATGTTGAATATTAGCATCATGAAGAAATCCTTGATCATACTAGAGTACTCTATGATGATTTTAGGCCCTTTGAAAGTGATTTAGAGTTTGTTCCCACATCCACACTTACATCTACCTCCATAAACTTCCATAAAGAATGTCAACAAGAAACACTCCCAAGTGGGTCTGATACAATGATCCTTGAGGAGTTTGAATATATTATGAGAATGGAAAATGATGATTAAATCCTTCAAGGAGAGATAGACTAACAATAAGCTATCCCTTATAGAGATTTTTAGACTTGTCATGATAAGATAAAGGGACAATAGTTTGTAGCATGATTTGAGTTTCAAGAGGACCTCACCTACCTTGAAAATACATGGGAGATGACTCCATTGAATGGTGTGCAAAATAAAAGAGTAAAGAGAAGACAAGAGTCATCCAACACCCCATCTAAGAAGAAGCATGCTTGGGATCCTCACTCATATAATGAGGAAGGAGACTTAAGATACTTCCCTTTTTATCTAAGAAGGGAGGTATGAATAAAATGTATATACATATTTGTTTCTTTTTTTTGTGTTTATTTTTCCCAAGTGCTAAGTAACACAAGTGTGTTTGCTTTAGTCCTTGTTCTGTATCTCTTTCCTTTATATGTTTGAGGTAGTTAATGGTTGTCTTGTTGATCAAGGTTTGAGTCAATGGTCAATTATCTTACTTGTTTTAGTCCTTAGATGACTCCTAAACCCAATTGAATAATAAGTCTACTTGTTTAGTTAGTATAGTAGGCATACTACCCCCATGGTCACCAATTTGTTGACCAATTTTGACTTTTAGGTCAAAATAGGGCACCCATAGTAAAATAGTTTACTTTTAGTCATTTAAAATGGTGAAATATGTTGTTATAAGGATTTTAATAGGTTAATTAGTGTTAATAAATGTTTTAATAACTTTTTAAAAGTGTTCTCTAGGTCCATTTATCATTTTTAGTCATTTAAGGGTTCTAAATGGTGCATTTAATGATCTATATGGGTTTCTTGGGATTTTTGTAAGAAAAAAATTCTTATATCATCCCCCATGTGTCCTTAAAAGTCATTAGGAAGCTGACATAATTGAAGAAATGGTAGGTTGTTTATGAAAGGGTAGTTTTGTTGACCAAAGAGTGAGAAAAAGACACTTGTACGACTCCTTGAGAAGTGTACCACTAATAAAACGTGGTGGTGTGACTATTAACCTCCCCAAAGGTCATATCCATGTTTGTTTTTCATTTTTTTCTCAAAAAATTGCATCTGCAACTCATTTTTATCATATTTCCTCTTGGCATACAAAGAAGATGTAACTTCCATTAATTGGTATAGGCCGTATAATTTGAGTCATGAAGAGTGATTTTACAAGTGGATATTAATTGGAGTCATATTAACATCCATAATAGGAACTTTAGATTTGGTGATTCCTACTTCCTGAACCATTAGTTTGATCCCATGTAGCTTTTTGTGCCTATTCAACCAAGAAGGGGTCTCTTTTAGAATCTATTTCAAGTTATCTGATTTTAGATTGATGTTTGTGAGTGATGTATGGGATTCCACTTAATTTTAAATATATTTTCATGCTCCTTGATTTAATATTTCATTAGTTTGGGAAAACCTCTTTTAGGCTTGCAAAAAGCTTGAATTTGCACTTACAGTCACTTCACTTACATTGGAAATGTTGCCTTCACATTGGGAAGAGTGTTTTGATATATTTTTGGGATGATTCATATATTTTTCATGTATATAAGAGTTTAAATCTTGTTTTTTGGTGCTTGGATAGTTTTTTCCTTGCATTTTCTTACTTCTTCATGACCTCCTTGCATAATAGGGTCACAAATTTCTACCTACAGGAGTATGTTGATGTCATAAGTGAGATGTGAAGGTTATGAAAAGGTATTTAAATCTTAATACACCTCTTTAATGCATTAAAGTTTTATAAAAGGGCATTTAGATGCTATAACTAGCATGTTTGAGGGTGATGTTAGTCTACCTGTGTAAAGGGAATGTCATCCACAATTGAGGCCACAAATGGCTTGTCTGGAGATGATTCTTGTGCAGGATAAATCCAATTTTAATTCCATTTATATGGATAATTTAAAAAAAACCTCTTAAGTATCTTTTTTCATAAATGGAAGATGTTTGAACAACATTTTGAGTGTTGAAAGGTGATCAAGCTTGCCTACCTTGAAATGATCAAATAGAGGTTTGTAGGTTTTTTGTGGACTCTTCAAAATGGAATTTTAAGAGTATTTTAATCCTAATATTTGGTGTGTATGTTTTAATTATACCAAAAAATTACTCCCCAAAGTTTCAATGAGAAAAGAGAAAGTGGAAAGTGGATTGTGAACCCCTCAAAGTTGCCAAAAAATCACTAAAGGTAGACAATGATATCTACACGATTCCTAATGAGCACTTGCTCTACAAGACACTTGAATAGTAATAAGAATAATATTGAAAGAGGTAACATTTAAAAACAACTCAATAACCAATCCTAAGCCTTAATCCATTAATAAGAGTGGCGACTGCATGAAATGACCTTTCTTGGCCATCCCCTATTCGTACACAGGGTAGAGAGGCAGTGGAGCAGTGTTTCAATGTTTAGCATAAAGGAGATGGTGTTGAGTGTTAATAAGAAGGAAACGATTCATAATATTAATTATAAAATAATTTATACAATCTAAAAATTCCATAGATAAGTTGAACATGATCTAAACTCATCCATGAAGCCTATAGATGAGGAAATTAGACACCTACAACCTTTTTATGAAGGTTGGTCTCAGTCAAGGGTTAATGAGGTTTTTGAAACTCAATAAAATAATGTAGGAATATTTAATTAATAAAAAATGTGATATAAATACAATTAAAATTCCTTATGTAGTTTTTTTAAACCATTTTGTCACATGAAGGCCTACAGGTAGGCCCTAGGTGCATGAAACACAATCCCTCTAAATGATTGTTGAAAGAATAAGGTGTATGAAGTAAAAATTTGAGTTTTGACCTTATTTAAATATTAAATGAATAATATGGTGTTTTTTGAATTTTTTAAAATTCAATTATGATCAAGTCACTTGTAAATAAGTTTCAAGCTCCCAATATACACCTACAGGTCAGACAGTGAGCAAAGAGCATGGTTTCATAAATTGATGATTTATAACATGATTTCATGAGTCCCAAGTATGTAATAATAATAATTAATGATGGTAGGATATCCCATGAGATATTTAAAAGACAACCTATAAAAAATAATAGAAATAGGGGTGTTATTCAATTAAAACTCAGTCATTCTCCCTCTAACCCTACAGGCAATTTCTCAAAAAACTCAATCTTGGGTTTTGAATCATTTGGAGTGTCATACCTCAGATTAAAGAGCTAAAATTTGGTGGAGTTCATCCTAATAACATAGGGTATAATATAAATAAATAATTTTTTTGATAATAACAAGGGAAGTTCCCCCTATTTCGACTCAGACAGGGGTCACTTTTCCCTTTCACAAACCCTACAAAATTGAGAAACATGGTCAAAACCACACACCAAAAGTAAAGGAATGTTTCCAAGAAGGTTTTTGAGTTTAATCACACCTATTAACATAATTAAATATTCACTTTAGGGTTGGAAACCATAAAAAATTCTTGGAACTACTAGGTTTACAGGTGTAGCTAGTTATACAAGCAAGGCGTCTAATGTCAAATAGAGTGTCATTCTTAGTTCTAGCTATTGGAAATTCCTCTAATGTATTGTTACATTTTTTTAAAAGCATATTTTATGTGTATAAGCTATATAAGGCAAGGAATCATCAAGAAAGAGTTGATTTTGAACACAAGGTTATAGGTAGACTCGTTGCACAAAGTTTAGGCCTAATCCTAAATAGGAATCATTATTATTTCTATCTCTTAATGAGATATCCTATCAGTTTGAGGAGATTAATGGGATATATATAGAGGTGATACAAATTTAATTTTATAGAGGGACTTCCTTATAAGTCATTTTAAACATGAAAGGTGCTCAAACCCCTACAAGAGGCAAAAAATGACTTTTATTACTAGTTTGAATTGCTCACATTTTTCATAATAATTTGCATGGAACCCTGATAAAATTATGCATGTTATGGAGGGTAATTAAGGAGATATTATTGTAATTTTTCAAGGGTTTCAATGTTTGACCTTTATGAACAAAGGTTAAGAGTCTAGGTCACTCAAAACCCTTGTAAAACCCTCACAAAAACCCGATTGGAGAGAGGGAGCAATTTGAACACATAAATGCAATGGGGTTGACATTAAAACACATAGAAGTTGTATAAGACTCTTAGAGTATCTCACACATGTACTTTTTTATATAGAATTATACAAAATAGGGGGAAACCAATCTTGTTTTGGACATTTTGAGTGGTGTGCAAGCTATAAGAGGATTTAAAGGATGAAAAAAGTTTTGTAAGGAAGATATACACTTGAGATAACTCTAAATATTAATATAATCTTCTAAATTAGAGGTTAAGTATCCTAACCAGACTCAAACTTTCAGCTAGTCTAGTGAGCTAGAATAGTGAATACTTGGGAAAGTGGTGAAAAGCAATTAAGGAGACATTTTAAGGGATTTTATTGAAAATAATGGTATGGGAGAGTTTTAAAAGTGTCATTGCCTATTTTTCACATATTATTTATGATAATTGAGGATTTTTAGATGCCAATTAGAGAAGGGGCATGGAAAGGAGTCTTTTGGAAATTGCTAGTGATGATTTTGCATGTACAGAAAAATAGGGATGGTTAGGAATCAATACAATGCATATGGAGACTTTTTTTTTAACCCCTCTTTCTTAGAACAACCATCAGACCTAACCATTTTTAGTGATAGGGGTATTTTTTGAAGACAACTTAGGTGGGTAATTTCTTATGTCAAATTGGTAGTTTTGTGCCACTTTTCACTATCTTTATGATTTGTTTTGGAAAATTATACACTATTACATGGAATATCTTGACCCACATATTTTACATATTAAACTTTAACTGATTATATCAGATGGACACATGTCCAAGTGACTCTTGGCCTTCCCTTCTCTCTACCTTACTAGTTTTTCTATAAATTTTGGCCATTTTGGCATTGTTTGGATCTCTCTGCCTGGTTATGGTGAATCTATACAAAAATTTTACCTTGAAGAAATAAATATAAGTGTTTTACCTCATTAAAATATTTCACCAAGTGTATATGTTTTTTTAGTCTTGTGCAAGTGTAATTTATTTTATCTTCACATGTTGATTCCATTGGTACCTAGTGTATTATGTTTTCCTTCTTACAGGTCAACAAGAAGTGTCTGAAGAGAATGCAGATGTAAGTGACTAGGATGATAAATAGAGTTTATTATAATGCTTATTATTTATCTCCTCCTACTTTATGTCATCTACAAGACCCCATGTTTAAAAACTAATGTGAGAGAGGAGATTGGTGTTAAATGAAGTGTATGAGCCATTTGTCATTAGTTTCAAGCATATGTCAAATGTAAGAGCAGAGAAAAATATTTTTGGTGTATCACCTCTAGGATAATAGGTTTATATTTATTTTTTATAACCCTTTTCATCACCTTTAAGTTTTTAGTAGTAGGAACATGAGCTTAAATAATGAATCAAGGGGAGCTAGCCCCTAATCTAGAGGTTCATCTCACAAGTTGTTCACCCATAGTAAGTGAGATGTCCCAATTTTTCCACTTGGATTAGAGGCTTGGAAAACCTCTTCTCATATAGTGCATCTAAGTGACAACAATTTTTGACACACCTAATGGTAATATTGTGTCCATTATTTGAGGATTTTTGGTGTTCTCCTCAAGACATCAACCTTTGGAGGTAATTCACTAAGTAGCAATGGTGACTCCAAGTTCATATCCACTAGTTGAGTAGTCCAGGTATACCTATTGAAAGTGTTTTCTTGTTTCATACTCTTTTTTTGAAGTAACTCATGGAGAATTATGAGTTTGATCTTGTTTTGACACAATTTGAAGTGTTGTGTCTAGATTTGCCTATTCCTCCTAACTATGAGCAAGTTCTTGGCCAACTTTGTCATGATCCTCATCAAGCATATGTTGTCAATGAATATCCTTATAAATTTTTGCTCCATATAGCTCACCTAGCTCCTATTTAAGCCATTCTATTATTAGTTTCAAAAGAACTCTCCTTGATTATCAAAATTATATGTTAGACCTTGACACTAGGGGTGGTTGTGGTCAAAATATTCCTAGTGTTTGTGTCAAAGTGTTAGGGAAGCTTTAGAGAAAAGAAAAATGAGTGGATTCATATAGATAAATATATTTGGATATTTATTTATAATGATATTTTTTATTTTTGTGGTTTGATCTTTCATCTAGAAGAAAGGTTGAGAACTTATGAACAACCTCCATCTTGGTAGCCTCAAGGTGTTTCAAATTCATTGTCCTTTTCCTAAAATTTCTCCTCTTGGAAACCCATACAATAAATTATTCAAGGAAAGGAAGACATCATGATGGAGTAGGATAATACACTTAAGCAATATTTTGAAGAAGAAAAATTGAGTTTTAAAGCTCACATTGAAAGGGAAATTGAGATGGCAAATCAGATGTGGATGAAACCTATCATGGTAGCTCAAAGTGAGTTATATAGACCTAATCCTCTATCCTAAAATTAAGGTAACAATCACAAAGAAACTCTAAATTTAATAGAACTATCTTTCTCTCCTTTATCATACCCTTAAATCCATGAAATACCCTTAAACCCACCTTCCCAAGATGTAAAGATGTGATGGCAGCTCATGAAGGAGGGAGCAAATCATGCTTAGGTGGAGAAGTTGTTAGGGAAGAAACATTTATAACCATTCAAATCCTTCCCACCCCTCCTCAAGAATATTTTGAAACTATCCTTCCATCCCTTATAAATAACCAAGTTTCCCATTTTAATGTTGAAAAATGTATTGCCACTTGCAAATCCCTTTTGGCTAAACTCTCCATTCTTGAAATGCCTAAGGTGGATGTCACTAAGAGGGAGGATGAGATTAAATCTTAGATTGGATTGAAGATGGATAATATCTTAATGATGGTGAGAAAGGATTAGGTTGAGGATATGAAGGAATATTTCCCTTGTGTTAGAAAAGATGACTTAAAACAAGTTCTCTTAGACTATAAGAAAGAGGAAGAAATGGCCATTTTTGTCTATTCTTCACATGATGTAGACCAGCCAGATGATGATGACCTATGGAAAAAAAATTAGATCATATATAATGAAGTGGAGGCACTCAAAGAACCTACAAATCCCTTGGAGTTGACTAGTCAAGACAAACAAGAAGATGTGTCTAAAAGGGATGATATATGACAAATTTACATGCAAATGTTCCAAGAGTCTGAGGAGGAGGAAGAGGCCAAGTTTCTAGACAAGAAAGCTCAAGGTGAAAAAGGACAAATACCTATTTAAGAGAAGCATCATGAAGAAAGCATAGATCATACTAGAGCAATCTATGATGATTTTAGGCCCTTTAAAAGTTATTTGGAGTGTGTTCCCACATCCAAACATACATCTACCTCAAAAAAAATCCATAAAGAATGTCAACAAGAAACACTCCCAAGTGGGTCTGATACAATGTTGCTTGAGGAGTTTGAATAGATTATGAGAATGGAAAATGATGATCAAATCCTTTAAAGAGAGATGGACTTACAACAAGTTGTCTATTATATGGATTTTTAGACTTGTCGTGATAAGATAAAGGGACAATAGTTTGTATCATACTTTGAGGTTTAAGAACACCTCACCTACCTTGAAAATACATGGGAGATGACTCCATTGAATGGTGTACAAAATAAAAGATCAAAGAGAAGACAAGAGTCATCTAATACCCCATATAAGAAGAAGTATGCTTGACATCCTCACTCATCTAGAGAGGAAGGAGACTTATGATACTTACCTTTTGATCTAGGAAGGGAGGTATAAACAAAACTAATGTACATATTTGTTTATTTTTTTATTTTGTTTGTTTTTCATAAGTGCTAAGTAACATAAGTGTGTTTGATTTAGTCCTTGTTGTGTGTCTCTTGATGAGGCTAGGATATGCCTGATAAATGTATAATAAATGACCTCATCTTACTCTTTCTTTCTATTAAGTTTGATTGCATTTTGTAAATTTTATTTTGATCTAAGATGAGTTAGGATGAAATTATCCATATTTTGTTAATTGTGATTATAAAATTTAAAAACCCTATAATTCCTAACAAGTGTGTTGGAAAATTCATGTTTTGTAATAAAATAGGTCATCATCAGGCTAAAGAACAAATATGAAGTGGATTGCATGTTTTTAGAAGCATTGAAATCAATTTAGCTTAGTTCTGGAACTCCACCATACTATTTCAAGTTGTCACATTTTTAGACTTAGCTCTATAAATCTATATTTAGCCCATAATTATCTGAATTAGCTTTAGTACTCCTACAAATAAACTCTATAACTTTCACGGCTAGATATAGAACTGATAAGGATCTATTCCAAAATGGTCGGTGATTTATCAGTTCAATGATCCTATTAAATCAAGAGCAGATCCCTAATTTCCATATTTATAGATCTAAGATATTTATCACATAGCTAGACATCCAACCACATCTTGATTTAGCATCTATTCTGGGTGCAATTCCATTCCATCGTATCTATGAAATAGTTACAGCCATCAAAGCATCTATATATGCAGACCTAGGAATTTAGGATATAGATACAAGAAGATCATTGAAGAATAGAGAGAAAAGAATAGATTAGTAAATTTTTGTAATACAAAACATTTTATCAATGAAATAAGCCATTTTTGTTTTGAAATCAAATTAAATTGTTCAATTCTATTTCTAGGCGAAGCAAGGGCCCACTCCTCCAAAGAACTAAGATCTTCATTTTTGGTCGATATTTATATTTTATTCAAGCAAATAGGTAATGCTATTAGATTTATAAATTCTTCCAACTCCTTAAAGTTAAAATTTGTTCCTACATGCATTTTAGATTAAATTCTCATTTTTTTGCAATCATTTTCTAGCAATATATTTTATTCTGCAAAAATGTGTTTATTTCTAGCAATCTATTTTATTTTTCAAAAGTGTGTTTACTTCCAAAAACTTCATTTCTGCAAACATGTGTTTACTTCCATCAAATTCATTTCTAAAAATGTATGTTTAATATCAACAATTTTCATCATTTGATTCCAATAAGGTTTTGACCAAGAAGTCTTTAAGACATTAAAAATCCCCCCCCCCAAAAAAAAAAAGAAAAAATACAAATACCTACAATCAATTACTAAATCACTACAATTCCTCTTGTTGCATATAGCTATAGACATAGCCCTGGTTAAATATGACATCAACAAAAAGTTGATTAAATGTAGGGAATAATGACACCCAACATTTTTGGCACCATTGACAAGGACTCACTAGTTGGAATTTTCTAATTATGTGTCAACAAGAGAAACAATCATTCATTTAGTAATTAAAGAAATTTTCCCTAATTTATGAGTAGACCACAAGACTCCAAGGGTAGATTTATCCCCAAAATATTTGAACAAAAATTTCCATCATCTTCTAGTTTAAGTAAGGACATTGAGCAAGAATTGAAGGCACCATTATCTCCTACAAGACAAGAAGAAAAATTGCCATTTTTAGAATTTTTGGATCAGTCACCAAAACCAAGTAGAACCTTAGGGAGGAAGATTAGGGAGGGAAATTTTTTATTCTCAATTGAGTAGTCAATCTCCTACTCCTGACTTTTCACCATCCCCAAAACAGATTGCATACCACATTGACTGGGAGAAGGGACTAGAAAATACTACAGATAAGGGATGAGAAGCTGGAAGAGAACTTAAGAGAACCTTTACCTATCCCATTCAGATCAACGATGATGAAACCACTATGAAAAACATCTCACATGCACACTTTCCCACATTTAGAGGAATGTCATCTGAGGATCCTAACCAATTTTTGTTTAAGATTAAAGTAATATGTTAGACTTATGATTACAAGACAGATAATCAAAAACTAAAGTTGTTTCCATCTACTCTGAAGGATGCAAAAATGAGGTGGTTTATGGGATTAACATCTAATTCTATTACCAATTGGAAACAAATGGAAACTATCTTCCTAAATAAATATCAAGATTATTATAGAGGAAGAAATCGAAAGGAATTTTTTTTCAAAATCAAACAGGAAGAAGATGAAAATATGGAAGATTATTTGGATAGATTCCTCTTTGTGAGTAAAAGATGTGGATTTGTACTTCAAGAAGATTTAAATAAAACCATTTTTCTTAAAAGTCTAGATGATGAATCTAGGGAAACCCTTGATTTAATTGGCAGAGGAAACATTGCTCAATTAAGAATGGATGAAATCATAGAAATTTGTAAAAACTATTCAAGGATAAGGGGTGGACCTAGAAAAGGGAAAATGGTTAAAAATTAAAATCTAGATATGAAAAAATTGATGGATGAATTGGAAAACTTTAAAACAAACATATTAGTTCAATTAACCTCCACCATGGATGAATTGAAAGCTAAAGCAAATGACCAACTTGAACCATTAGCCATGTATTGTCCTAGATGCAGGAAGAAGCATGTAATAAGGGAATGTCCTTTGGATAAAACATAAGCATGTCTTGTCTTTGAATCTAAATAACATGATACTCACACTTGTTCTCTTCTTCCACTCATAAAAAATCATCTCAAACAAACCAATACATCATCCACCATAAAAGAATTGAATTTTGTTCAGAGACAACCTAGCCAAGGACAGTTTATGCCAAGACCAGCTCCTAATCCCTCGATGATGCCATGGGAAGCTCAAATAGTACCACAAAGTTAGGGATAGCCACCTTGGGCCCCTCAACCCACATGGCATCCTCAAGATTGGGCAAGTCAATCTTGGTATACTGAAGGTCATCAATAACCTTGGGCTGGTCAAGGAAATCCTTATGTTTGGCCATAACCTAGATGGGGCCCTAATAATTATGTGCAAGGGAAAACATATCCAAATTAGAACCAACAAGCCATAATGGGACCTTCAACACAAAATCCAAAGGTTGAAAACATAGTTCAAACACAAATGCTAGCATAACCAATAGCAAACCCAAGAAGCAAACAAATAACTCTTGTATACAAAATAGAACCAACAAAATTAGTTGATTTAAATACAATGGATTGTAAAAACATTCAAACTAGATCTGGCAAATTAGTTAGTAGTCCACCTGTTATAATCATCGAGATGACAAAAGAAGCTAAAACCCATAGCATAGTTAAACCTAAGGAAGATGACAAAGAAAGAGATAAGGAACCAAAAATAAATTCTACTGAGATTCCATTTCCAGAAAGACTTAAAGAAATCATAGAACTTAAGGAATCTGAATTGGTGTAGGAACTAAGAAGATTAAATATTGAAATACCATTGTTACACAAAATTAAGGATATTCTAGAGTTAAACAAGTTAATCAAACTATTATGTTTTAAAAAAACTTGGAAGAAAGAAGCAGTACCCCATGACTATTTAGGTAGATGGGAAACTTGATGATTTATTAGAAGAAAACTCCTACTACCCAAATATGGAGATCTTGGAAGCCCTCTTATTTCTATTTCTATAGGGAATAAGGATATACATAATGTTTTGACTGATTTGGACATAGCTATCAATGTAATGATAGTGGACACTTTGAAAACATTATCATTAATAGGCATGCAACCTACTAATACCATATTGTAGATAGCAGATCAGTCGGTAGCAAAACTAGGAGTTATTGAAGATGTGGTAGTAATGGTGGAATAATGGGAATATCTAGTTGACTTCATTATCTTATAGCCAAAAGGTAAAACACTTGGTTATCCTATTATTTTTGGGAGACCATGGTTAGCTAAAGTTACTACCTTAATTGATTATAAATCAGGTGATATGACTATTTCAAATGGTAAGAATTCTAAGCACATTTCATTATATCCATGTGCAAGACCTTTTATTGTTAATCAAGTGAAACAATGGGTTGATAATCTTGATATTAATGAGCAAAATCTATCTTCTTTGGCAATGATAACATTGTAGGATCATGTATGAGAAATAGATGATATGGTTAATCCTTCATTAAATGAACATCAATCATTATTGGAGTAGTCAGGATTAATTCTAGAACATGTAGAATATGTTCTGGAACCATCACAGTTAGTTCTAGAACCACACCAATTCTCTACAAATGAAGATAATTTCACTCTAGAGGAACGTGATTTATCTTGGCAAGAGGAAGTATCTATAGCTTCATTTTTATAGATATCAAGAGATGATGAAGAATTTCTAGACAACAACAATAATGAGGAATTTGACCTACAAAAATATAAGTATAATAACTCTTCTTGTTGTCCTTTATCCAACATTATATCTCAAGGAAATTTTAGAGATGTTGCTACATATCATATGTTGTTACCACATGCATGTCCACTATACACCTTAATGGAACCCATTCAAAAAATCAATTCATCATACCCTAGAACCAAACATGTTGATATTCAACTAGGAATTTTTTTGAATATTAATAACTAGTTAAAGACCAATGAAGAAGTCAAACTGTTTGAAGTTTTGAAGGATCATACTAAAGCTTTTGCTTGGGACTATAGAGATATGAAAGGATTCATCCAAGTATTTTCACCCATCACATTTATACTAAAAACATTAGACTAGTTAAGCAACCTCAGAGAAGGATTAATCCAACCTTAAGGGATATAGTCAAACAAAAAATTGAAAAACTATTACAAGTAGGTTTTATCTATCCTATTGTAGATAGACAATGGGTGTCTCCTCTTATAATTGTCCCTAAAAAGAATGGAAAATAGAGAATTTGTGTTGACTATAGGGAACTGAACAAAGCCACCCTAAGAGATTATTTTCCCTTACCATTCATAGATCAAGTCTTAGACAACCTTTCAGGCAAACAATACTTTTCCTTCTTGGATCGATTTAGTGGATACAATCAAATCAAAGTTGCTACTAAGGATCATGACAAAACTACATTTACTTGTCCATGGGGCACCTTTGATTATAGGGTATTGCCATTTGGACTGTGTAATGCTCCAACAACCTTTCAAAGAGCTATATTAGTAATTTTTGTAGACCTAACAAATGACTGTGTGGAGGTATACATGGATGACTTTACTGTGTATGGAGATACATTTGATGATGCCTTAAAAAATTTGGACAGAGTATTAACAAGATGTGAAAAACATCACTTGTCTCTTAGTCATGAGAAATGCCTGATAATGGTTTATGAAGGGATTGTATTAGGACACCATATTTCAAAAAGAGGAATTCAGGTTGACCAAAAAAAAATCAAGATTATTTTAGATTTACCTATTCCTCAAACCCCCACAGATATCAAGTCATTTTTAGGGCATGCTAGATACTATAGGTGCTTTATTAAGGATTTTAGTAAAATCGTTGCCCCCATGTTTAAGTTGCTTACCAAAGACTGTGAATTTATTTGGGATGAACAGTGTCAACATGCTTTTAAAGAAATTAAAGAGAAATTAGTAACTACCCCAGTATTACAAGGACCTAATTGGGAGAAACCTTTTCACATCCAAATTGATGCCTTAAATACCTCAATTGTTGTAGTTTTGGGACAGAAAGATGAAGAAGGAAGAATGCATGCTATTTTCTACCTAAGCAAAAATCTTACTCCCACTAAAATAAATTACACTACCACTAAAAAATAATTTTTGGTTGTGATCTATGCAATAAATAAATTTAGACATTACATTACAGGGTACAAAATATTTGTACATACAGATCACTTAGCAATTAAATATTTAATGAACAAACTAGTGGTTAGAGGTAGAATAATTAGATCGTTATTACTTCTAAAAGAATTTGATATTACCATTATGGACAATCCAGGCAAATCTAATGTGGTAGCTGATTTCTTGTCAAGATTGACCACTACAAGGGAGAAGGATCCAGTCAAGGATAACTTTCTAGATGAACAATTGTTTATTATTTCAACTAACACACCATGGTTTGCTAACATGGAAAATTATCTTGAAATATGGAATATTCCTCCTTTCACTAAAAAGCAAATAAATAAATTAATCAAAACTAGTGCATAGCGGTTTAAATGGTTAAATGGAATGCTATTTAAATGTAGTCTTGATTTGGTTTTATGTAGGTGTGTGAGAGAAGATGAAATATTTGACATCCTTCAGGCATGTCATGATGAACCAAGTGGAGGACACTATTTAGTGAAAATAAAAACTCACAAGATACTTGGCACTAGTTACTATTGGCCATCTCTGTATAAAGATGTGAAGAGATATATAAGGTAGTGTGATCCTTATCAAAGGATGGGATAGCCAACCATTACCAATGAAATGCCTCTACAACCACAAGTAGTGATTGAACCATTTGAGAGATGGGGATTGAATTTTTTGGACCCTTTAATCCTACTTCATAAGGAAAAGAGCACATTCTTGTGTGTACTAATTATGTAACAAAATGGGTAGAAGTGCAAGCTTTAACAAATGCCACTGAAGAAATAGTTGCTAATTTCCTTTGGCACATAATTATGGTAAAGTTTGGAGCACCAAGAATCTTAGTTTCAGACCAAGGACCATAATTTATGTCCAACATGATTCATGCCTTCACAACATATTATCAGATCAATCATTGGAGTCATCTCCCTATCACCCACAAGCAAATGGACAAGTTGAAGTAATAAATAGGGAATTAGAAAACATCCTCACTAAAATAGTTGAAGCTAAAAGAAGAGATTGGGTAAAAAGACTACCTGAAGCTATATGGGCTTACAATACAACTTGGAAAACCATAATAG
Source organism: Torreya grandis (assembly GCA_037957365.1). Classification (NCBI taxonomy): domain Eukaryota; kingdom Viridiplantae; phylum Streptophyta; class Pinopsida; order Cupressales; family Taxaceae; genus Torreya; species Torreya grandis. The sequence goes on from JARHVA010001189.1 coordinate 3,454,440, forward strand.
GGTTTTCACCATATGAGTTAGTCTATGGAAAAAATCCCTTGTTGCATATTGAGTTTGAACTACAGACATTGAGGACAATAGCTAAGGTGGGAATTAAATTGGATGCTTCTCAAAAGGAGTGAATCCTTCAACTCAATGAATTGGATGAATTTAGAATGGAAGCACTTCACTAGAAAGAGATAATCCAAGGTCAAAGGAAGTAATGACATGATTCACATATCAAGGAAAGACAATTCAAAGTAGGAGACTAGGCATTGTTGTTTGATTCTAAGTACCAACAATTCAAAGGCAAAGTAAGAACCAAATGGTTGGGACCTTATCAGATCAAGCAGATATTTGACAATGGTTCTATCTAGTTACTTCCTATTGATGGTAGCAGAAGAGTACTCTTGGTCAATGTACATAGGCTAGAACTTTATAGGAAGCCTCCTACTAAGGATGAATTCTTGAAGAAGATTGAAGTAAACAAAGAATTTGATCATATGGAAGAACCCAGTTCTTCCAAAATGATCAAATAATTAGATGAAAAGATCCAGAATAAAGGGAAGAGGATGAAAACCAGTAAATGACATTCTCTTTTCCCAAAAAAACATATCAATTGAAAACCAGTAATGGCAATTGATCTTCTCAAATAAATGGATAATTTAAATAAAGCTTTTTTTCTAACTATTTTCTAACCACTTTTCAGGAATGATGAGTCATCATGACAAAGGGATTACATCATCAAGGATGGTAATTATGTTTTTAATTTGTTAAAGGTTAGATTGAAAGTTTGCATGTGTGATTAGACTTGATTTAAAAAGATTAGTATGATGAGTCATTTATTATACATCATGGTTAAATGTGCAAAATCATGAGAAGGATATTGATGATGGAATGAGTTGGTGGATGGTCATAAAGAATCATTATTGAACCAAAAAAGTAAAATATAGTTACAGATAAATTTCAAAAGAGATACAACAAATTACCTCTATCAGTTCTGTAGCTGAGTACAGTGATTCCATAGTAAAAATTGCTAAATTCTACAGCTGAGTATAGTAATTCTGCTACTGAATTCACCCAATCAGCAACCAAGTCCACTAGTTTCATAGTTAAAATCATCAATTCCACCGATAAGAGAAGAAATATTCAACTAACCTATGTAATATTTAAGAAGCATGAATCATGGGAATCAAAAAGAATTCAGAACTAAAAAATGATACCCAACTCCTTTTAGATGAAGAAGTAGCAACCATCTTTCAACAGGCAGGTTGGCTGGAGTTTCTAAGGAAATTTCCCAAGTATAATGATGAACTGGTAAGAGAATTTGTTATCAATTTAGAACAATCAATCACAAAAATTAGGAAGGTTGTTATTTCTTTTTCGATGAATGTAATAAGTGAAATGTCTAGAATACTAATAGTGCATGTCCCAAACCCTGTCAAGGGGACATTAAAAGACCTGGCTGAAACCCTATTGAAATAAGGAGAATTTGAACCCCAGTATATTTATAATACAAAGAAAATCATTAAAAGAGTCAAAAGGGCCAGCCTACCCAAACCCTTTAACAAAGTAGTATTTTGGATAGTTAAGTATTTAACTTGTGATGGACAATTTGGGATGGTAGGAAAAGAAGTCCTAAAAATCCTTATACACCTTAGATATGGAGCCAAAAAACTAGAATATATAGTAAACCTTCTAGGGTTTCTTTTTGAATCCATCCATACAATGGCCCAGAGGTATTCTTGGGGTGTAGGAACAATCAGACATCATGGGTTAGTGCATTTGGTATGCTAGCACCATTTCCTTTCAAAGAAAAATGGGGAAGCAATGTGGGACAAATTTCTTGGCAAATTTGGGCAAAACCTTGGTATTTTCAAAAGAATAATAGCAACTCCTCCTGTCCCTTTAGTTCACTTGAAAATTGATACCATTTTTGAAGAAAAGAAAAGATTAGGGGAAGAGGAAATACCATAAAGAAGAAACTATGAAAGAAAAATTAAAATTACAGACTATACTATGCCTTCTCAAGACATTTCTTCTTCTACAAAAGCTATAGAAGAACTGATACCTATCTTTGATAGTGATAGTTCATCTAAGCTTGAGAAAAAGGTGAACATCAAAAAAAGTTATAAAAGGAGACCTATGTCTGCACATTTTGAGGCTCCTCAAGAAAGAAGATGTCATAAAAGGTCTAAAGAAAGTCCAGAGGAGATGGAAGAACAAGAAAGGCTAGAAACTGAAGCTGCTGATATTTTGGGTAGCATGGCCATGACTCCTCCTAGACCAAGACAAATAGAAAAGGAAGAAGGGGATTGAAGATTTGAAGAACAAGCTTTCCAAGAAATGGGTGAGACATCAACACTATCACATGAAGAAAATGAATAGGCATCCTGGAGAAGGAAAGGGAAATCCCCTATGGTGGAAGAGGAATGTTTAATTCCCCAAGAAATTTTAGAGAAAGAACAAAACCAATAGATTAAACAAGCTCTATTTTTTCTAGAGTAGAACTCATTATCAAGGAAAAGGATGAGGAATTAAACTTCCTCAAACTTAAATTAGAATAGAAAGAAATGCTTCTTAAAGAATTAACAAACCAGTTCATAGTCAAGAATGAGAAATTATCAGAGATCAAAAGGAAACTAATGGAGAGTGAGGAAAAATGTACAATATAAACCTCTATGTCAACAGTCTCTGCATAGACTAAATTGACTTATCTACCATTTAAGAAGTTATGGGATGATACATGTAGAGAACTCAATGTAATCAAGGCATCCAATATAGACTTGAAAGGCAAACCAGCTTTAGAAGAGAAAGCAAGGAAGGAATGGGAAGACAAATTTTACGAGGAAAATGATAAGTATAAATGTCTTGTGAAAATACAAATAGTTTGTATGTTGAGTGAAAAACTATGTACATGCAGAAGACCTTCTCTTGTTGATAGCATGTTTTTTAGAAGAACAATTCATTTGCTAGAAGTTGGCAAGGATAGCATGTGGCCTTCCACATGAAATAAAAGTTGAAGTTGATTTCTCGGCCACCTACTCTTTAGCTAATACATAATAGAAAAACCTTCTTTGTGAATTTAACCTCTAAAATTTTATGCTAGAAAGAAATACAAGTTTTATGATCAATTTGTATGTAGGGGAAAGCCAACTTAATGCATTTGTCTCTGTTCTTCAAAATTAGATTGCATGGCAAGAAAGGGAGTTAGAGCATTGGTTAAAGGCTTGTTCATCTGGTCTCTATATGAGAATTCATTATGGTAACCCACTCACCTTTGCTACACATTTCCAATCCCATGCATTTAATGACAAATTCAAGGGACCTTATCTTTTCAATTTATAGCAAAGCAGGGATGTCTTCACCTCTTATGAGAAGGCAAATTTTGATAATATCTATGATGCATGTTTAAAAATATGGGAATTTCTTTCAGTGGCATTGAAAATAAGTAAAGTAATATCCCCTTCAAATTTGATATGGAATCTAGAAAGGGTAAAAACTTTATGCACAATAATTCCTCATATCAATGAAACTCCCCGGTGCATATGGATAGGCATGCGGACAAGGCCACCTCTAATTCTCACTCCTATATCTCCTTGGAAAAATAGAAAACTTCAAAATCCCACTCAATTTGTGGAATGGAAAAGAAAAGTAGAAGTCAGAGCTGGGTATAGCACATCTGAATCAAAGCATTGGGATATTCAGTTCTAGCCATTTGATTTGAGCAATCAAATGGAATGCAGGATATATAATCCTAAATTTGAAGAGTGAAGTTTGTAAAGGGACTTACAAACAAGTAAGTATGGGGGAAATGATGAGGCCAGGATATGCCCGATAAATGTATAATAAATGACCTCATCTTACTCTTTCTTTCTATTAAGTTTGATTGCATTTTGTAACTTTTATTTTGATCTGAGATGAGTTAGGATGTAATTATACATCATTTGTTGATTGTGATTCTAATGTTTAAAAACCCTGTAATTACTAACAAGTATGTTGGAAAATTCAAGTTTTGTAATAACAGGTCATCATCAGGCTAAAGAAAAAATTTGAAGTGGATTGCATGTTTTTGGAAGCATTGGAATCAATTCATCTTAGTTCTAGAACTCCACCATACTATTTCAAGCTATTATATTATTATACTTAGCTCTAGAACTCTATATTTAGCCCCAGAATTATCTGAATTAGCTTTGGTACTCCTGCAGATAAGCTCTGAAACTTTCATGGCTAGATATAGAACTGATAAGGATCTATTCCAAAATGGCCGATGATCTGTTAGGTTAATGATCCCATTAAATTAGGAATGGATTCCTAATTTTCATATTTGTAGATCTAAGATATTTATCACACAGATGGACATCTAGCCACATCTTGATTTAGCATCTATTTTGGGTGCAATTATGTTCCATCATATCTATGAAATAGTTACAACCATCAAAGCATCTATATATGCAGACCTGGGAATTTAGGATATAGATAGAAGAAGATCATTGAAGAATAGGGAGAAAAGGATAGATTAGTACATTTTTGAAATATAGAACATTTTATCAATGAAATAAGCCATTTCTATTTTGAAAACAAATTAAATTGTTCAATCTTATTTCTAGGTGGAACAAGTGCCCACTCCAAAGAACTAAGATCTTCATTTTTGGTCGGTATTTATATTTTATTCAAGAAAATAGGTAACTCTATTAGATTTATAAATGCTTCCAACTCCTTAAAGTTAAAATCTATTGTAAATTTGTTCTTGTAGGTGTTTTAGATTAAATTCTCATTTCTTTACAATCATTTTCCAGAAATCTATTTTATTCTACAAAAGTGTGTTTATTTCTAGTAATCTATTTTATTCTATAAAAGTGTGTTTACTTCCAGAAAATTCATTTTTTTAAATGTGTGTTTACTTCCAAAAAAATTTATTTTTGCAAATGTGTGTTTACTTTCAGCAATTTTCATCATTTGATTCCAATAAGGTTTTGACCAAGAAGTCCTTAAGACATTAAAAATCCCCCCCCCCAAAAAAAAGGAAAAATACAAATACCTAAATTCAGTTACTAAATCACTATGATTCCTCTTGTTTCATATAGCTTTAGACACAGCCCTGGTTAAATATGACATCAATAGAAAGTTAATTAAATGTAGGGAATAACGACACCCAACATCTCTTTCCTTTATGTGTTTGAGGTAGTCAATGGTTGTCTTATTGATCAAGGTTTGAGTTGATGGTCAAATATATTACTTGTTTCAGTCCTTAGATGACTCCTAAACCCAATGCACTAATAAGGCTACTTGTCTAGTTAGTATAACATCATACTACACCTATGAGTCAAGAATTTATTGTCAAGTTTTGACTTTTAGGTCAAAATAGGGCACCCCTATTAATTTTTTTTAATTTTAGGTTTTAAAAAGGGTGAAATATGTTGTTATATGGTTTTTCATAGGTTAATTAGTGTTAATAAATGTTGTGATAACTTTGGTTAAGTGTTCTCAAGGTCCATTTATCATTTTTAGTCATTTTAAGGGGTCTAAATGGTGTATTTAACACTTTGTACATGTTTCTTGGGATTTTTTCAAGATGAAAATGCTTATTTAATCCCACATGTGTCCTTAAAAGTCTTTAGGAAGCTGAAATAACCTAATAAATGGTAGTTTTTTCAAAAAAGGCCATTTTTCTTGACCAAAAAGTAAGAAAAAGACACCTGTAAAGCTCCTTGAGAAGTGTGCTTCTTAGAAAACGTGGTGGTGTGAATTTTAACTTCCACATAGGTCATATCCAAGTTTTTTTTCATTTTTTACACAAAATATTTCATCTTCAACTCATTTTTATCCCATTCCTCTTGGCATACAAAGAAGAGGAAACTTCCAACAATTGGTATGGGTTGTAAAGTTTGAGTTATGAAGAGTGATTTTATAGGTGGATATTACTTGGAATACTCTTCACATAAATAATATTAACTTGATATTTGGTGCCTCCTACTTCATGAACCATTAGTTTGATCCTAGATAACTTCTTGTGCCTATTTAACCAAGAAGGGGTCTCTTTTTGAATCTATTTCAAGTTCTCTTTTTTTTTATTGATGTATGTGAGTGATGCAAGGGAATACAATTTATTTTAAATATATTTCCATTATCCTTATTTCTTGAAGAGTTCATTAGTTTGGGAAAGCCTCTTTTAAGCTTGCAAAAGGCTTGAATTTGCACTGGCAGTCACTTCACCTACTTTGGAAATGTTATCTTTAAATTGGGAGGAGTTTTTTGATATGTTTTAGGAATTATTCATAAATTTTTCATGAATATAAGAGTTGAAATCTAGTTTTTTGGTGCTTGGATAGTTTTTTCCTTGCATTTTCTTACATCGTCATGACCTCCTTGCATAACACAGTCACAAATCTCCACCTATAGGAGTATGTTGATGTCATAAATGAGATGTGAAAGTTATGACATGGTATTTCAAGATTATGAGACCTATTAAATGCATGTAAGTGTTAGAAAAGGGCATTTAGATGATATAACTAGCATGTTTGAGGAGTGATGTCAGTTTACTTGTGTAAAGGGAATGCCATCCATATCTAAGGCCACAAATGGCTCTTATGGAGATGATTCTTGTGCATGATCAATCCACTTTGAAGTCCATTTCTATGGAGAATTAAAAAAAAAAACCCTCTTAAGGATATTTTTTGAAAATGGAAGATGTTTTAACAACATTTTGAGTGTTGAAAGGTGATCAGGCTTGCTTGCCTTGAAATGATCAAACAAAGGTTTGTAGGGTTTTTGTGGACTCTTAAAAATGGAATTTTAAGAGTATTTGAATCCTAATATTTGGTGGGGGTGTTTTAAATATACCAAAAAATTACTCCCCAAAGTTTCTAGGATAAAATAGCAAGTGAAAGTGGATTTTTAACCCCTCAAAGTTGCCAAGAAATCACTAAAGGTCGACAATGATATCTATAGGATTCATAATGAGTACTTGCCCTACAAGACACTTGACTAGTCCTAGACATACTATTTCAAGAGGTAACATTTAAAAACAACTCAAAAACCAATCTTGAGTCTTAATCCATTAATAAGAGTGGTGATTACATAAAATGACCTTTCTTGGCCATCCCCTATCAGTACATAGGGCAGAGAGGTAGTGGAGGTAGTGTTTCAATGTTTATCATAAAGGAGATGGTGTTGAGGGTTCTTAATAAGGAAATAAGTCCTAATATGAATGATAATATAATATATAAAAGATAAACAAGTCCCTATACAAGGTGAACATGCTCTAAACTCATCCATGAAATCTACATCCAAGAAAAATAAACACCTATAACTTATTTATGAAGGTTGGTCTCAATCAAGGGTTAATGAGGTTTTTGAAACTAAAGAAAAGCATGTAGGTAGATGTAATGAATAAAAAAATTGTGAGAAATAAAATTCAAATGCATTATACACTTTTTTAAACCATTTTCTCACATCAAGGCCTATAGGCAGGCCCTAGGTACATGAAACATAGTCCTACTAAATGGTTGTTTAAAGGATAAGATGTATGAAGTAGAAAGTTGAGTTTTGAAATTATTTAAAGATTAAAAGAATAATAATGTGTTTTTATATTTTTAACCATTAAATTATGATAAAATCACCTCCAAACAATTTTCAAGCTCCCCATATACACCTATAGGTTAGATACTGAGCAAAGAGTTTAGTTTGGTAAATTAATGATCTAGAGCATGATTGCATGAGTCCCAAGGATGGAATGATAATAATGAAGGATGGTATGAGATATCATGAGATATTTAAAATACCTAACCTATAAAAACAATATAAATATGGGTGTTATTCAATTAAAACTCAGTCATTCTCCCTCTAACCCTACAGGGAATTTCTCAAAAAAATTAGTCTAGGGTTTTGAATCAGTTGGAGTGCAATCTCTCATAGTCATAATATAAAATTTGGTGGAGGTCATAAAAATGACCCAGGGTATCATATAATAAATTTTTTTTTGAGAATAACAAGGGAAGTGCCACATATTTTGTCTTAGCTAGGGGTCACTTTTCCCTTGTACAAACCTTAAAAAAATGAGAAACATGGTCAGAACAACACGCCAAAAGTAAAGGAATGTTTAAAATAAGGTTTGGTGAGTTAAATAAAACATATTAAAATCATAAAAAATTGAATTTATGGTTTTAAACCATAAAAAATGCTTGGATATACTAGGTTTGTAGGTGTAGCTAGTTGTGCACGCAAGGGGTCTAATGCAAAATAAAGGATCATTCTTAGTTATAGCTATTGGGAAGTCATATAATGTATTTTTATATGTGTGTAAAACAATATTTTATGTTTTTGATATATCTAAGGTAAGTAATCATCAAGAAAGAGTTGTTTTTTAACACAAGGTTATAGGCAAACTCCTTGCACAAGGTTTAGGCCTAATCCTAAATAGGAATCATTCCTATTTCTAGCTCTTAATGAGATATTATATTAGTTTGAGGAGATTAATTGGATATATATATATATATATAGGTTATAAAAATCTCATTTGGTAGAGGGACTTCCTTTGAATTCATTTTAGACCTGAAAGGTGATTAAACCCCTGTAAGAGGCAAAAAATGGCTTTAATGACCAGTTTGAATTGCTCACATATTTCATAATCATTTGCATGGAAACATGAGAAAATTTTAAATTTTATGGAGGTTACTTAAGGATATATTAGTGTAATTTTTAAAGGGTTTCAACATTTTACCTTTATGAAAAAAGGTTAAGAGTCCAGGTCACTCAAAACCCTTGTAAAACCGTCACAAGGACCCGATTGGAGAGAGGGAGCATTTTGAACATATAAATGAAATTGGGTTACCATAAAATAACATATAATTTGTATAATAATCTTATATTATCTCACACATGTAATTTTTTTGTAGGGAATTATATGGAATAGTAGAAAACCAAGCTTATTTTGGCCATTTTGAGTGGTGTGAAAGCTAAAGGAGGAGTTAGAGGATGAAACAAGTTTTAAAAGGAATATATACACTTTATATAACTATAAAAATTAATCTCATATTTTTAATAATAATATAATTTTATTAAATAGAATCACACTTTCAACCAGTCTAGTGAGCTAGAATAGTGAACACTTGGGAGAGTGGTGAAAAATAATTAGGGGGACCTTTTAAAGGATTTTTATTGAAATTAATGGTATGGGAGAATTATAAAGTGTCATTAACTATTTTTCATAGATAATTTATGATAATTTAGGAGTTTTTGATGCCAAGTGGAGAAGGTGCATGGAAATGAACCCTTTAGAAACTACCAGTGATGATTTTGCATGTCCACAAGAATAAGGATGGTCAGGCATTAATAAAATTCTTGCGGGGACTTATTTTTAACCCATATTACTCATAAAAACCATCAGACATTACCATTTTTAGTGATATTGGTATTTTTGGAAGGTAACTCAGGTGGGTAGTTTCTTATGTCAAATTGGCAGTTTTGTGCCACTTTTCACTATCTTTATGACTTGTTTTAGACAAGTATACACTATTAAATGGAATATATCAACCCAATATTTTAAATATGTAATTTTTATTTATTTTATCATATGTACACATGCCCAAGTGACTCTTGGACCTCCCTTCTCTTTACCTTCCCAATTCTTCTATAAATTCTGGCCATTTTGGCATTATTTGAATCTCTCTGCCTGGGTATGGTGAAGCCCTACCAAAATTTTACCTTTAAGAAATAAATAGAAGTGTTTTACATAATTAAAATATTTCACTAAGTGTATATTCTTGGTTTTAGTCTTGTGTAAGTGTAATTTCCTTTACCTTCACATGTTGATTCCATTGGTACCTAGTGTATTATGTTTTCCTTCTTGCAAGTCAATAAAAAGTGTCTGAAGAGAATGCAGGTGTAAGTGAGTAGGCTGATCAATAGAGTGTCTTATAAATTCCTATTTTTTATTTCTTCCTACCCTATGTCACCTGCAAGACCCTATGTTGAAACACTAATATGAGAGAGGATATTGATGTTGAATGAAGTGTATGAGCCATTTATCATTAGTTTCAAATGTATGTCAAAGGTAAGAGTACAGCACAATATTTTTGGTGAATAATCTATAGTATAGTATGTTTATTTCCAGTTTTTATAACCCTTTTCATCACCTATAAGTTGTTAGTAGTAGGAACATGAGCTTAAATGATGCATCAAGGGGGCTAGCCCCTGATCTAGAGGTTCATCTCACAAGTTTGCTCACCCACAACAAGTGAGATGTCCTCATTTTTCCAATTGGATTAGAGACATATAAAAATCTTCTCATATGGTGCATCCAAGTGATAATATTTTCTTAAGAGACTCATTTCAAATGGAGAAATAAGTGTTATGTTTTTCAATTAGAACAGTCTAAAGGGTTAGATTGAAGGTTCCCAGATGGAAAAGGAGGATTTATGTTTTGTCAATTTAATATTTTTACATATAAATGTTTGTTTACCTTATTATATCATGATCTAAGTGTTTGTGTGATCTGAAAGTATGCTCAATTCAAATTGAAGATTTTTGTTTCCTCTCAGGTTTCCTAGTTTGTGCTTGTGAATATGCAAGTCCTAAAAAGGTTTAAAGGAGGTCAAGGTTTCCAAAGGTTTGAAGGTTCAATTTTTGGTCCAAAAGTGTGTGATTGGTGTCTCTAGGTGTCAAATAAGTTTTAGAGATGTGCATTAAACAGAAGGAGCTTTATTAACCCTATTTTATTTTTAGATTCTAGGGTTATGGGCTCTACTAGAAAATTGGTATGCCTTATAAGTTGAGGTCTAAGGATTTTGAATAAGTTGAATGGCCCAAATGGGTTATTAAATAAATATTCATAGATATTGGAAGGTTTGTGGTTCTCAATTTATTCTTGTTTATGTCAATATGGAGGGCCGATTGGGTAGTAGGTTTGTGATGGAAATATATTGTAGAGGATGATCTTGTTACTTCAAATTGGTGTGCTCAAAGGGTCATATGAGTGTGGTCTAGATATAAGTTTTAGGTCTTGAAGTTTTGTCTATAGAAATTTGTGGGATCTTCAATTTTTAGGTAGGGTTATAAGGAGGTTAGATAGGCCTAGTAATAAAAATAGTGTTTTTGTTCAATTTCTCCAAAAGAGCAAAGAATGAATATTTCAAGGCAATATTTCAATTTTGTTTAGAACATGTTTTCCTAATTGATGAGTGGTATGATGCTCTGTTCATGGTCATGGAAGTGTCTTGAGAGAGAAGGCTAGTAATCCTATGTGGTGGTTCTTCATGGTGTATGGATATCTGAAGATGCTCAAACAATGTAATTGCTCAAAAATCTTAGGGGGAGTCCCTCTCAGATGTTTTTTGTACTTGTTCAAAGAGAGTGTTGGCATGCATGAAGAGGATGTTGTCAAGGCAAGCTGAAGTAGGCTCAAGGTAAGGGGGAATTTGTATCATATTTTTAAAATGGTCATTTCTTATTTGTGATGATTTTTTTAGGTCCTTAGGATCAGTTGGTGCCCACTTTGTCATTTTTTCAAAGGGGGAGAAAGTTCCTATTTTGGGAGTTTTTGAGAAAGAATAGGTGAGTTGTATATTACTATATATGATGTTCATTGACATCAATGACAAAGGGGGAGATTGTTTGAGAGTTATTAGTGATTTCATGGTGATACCATGGTGATGTCATAGAGATATCCTAGTGAGTAAATGAAGTACTTTGATAGCTTAAGTAATAATGACAAAGTATGCAATGTGATTATTCTAGTGTGTTATATATTAGCTTGGTTAATCTTAAATTTTGGTATGATTAGAGACGTTCAAGGATGAGTATGGTGAATATAACATGTGTAATAGGTCCCTAAGATGAATTCATAAACTAATATGTTTTGAGAGTTTGTGTTTATAAGTGGAATTCATCTAGTTATCCATAGTTTTCATCTAGATAGTTTGGTTTAATGGCAAAAAATATGAGTAGGTAATTTGATGACATCACCATTGCCATGTGGGAATCAATCAAGGGGATTTAGTCATATGGTTATGATCACATTAGTCACTAGTTGATATGTGCCATATCTCAAGTCATGAATCAAGGTACATTCAAAGATATGAGGGCTCAAATTTGGCTTCTTAGTCACACTTCATTATTTTTCCATAGCCAAATTTGTAAGGTGGCTAGGAAGAGCTGAGTAAACATGTTGATGAGGTTAACATTCTCACACATGGAGGTGTTAGGAAAAAATGATCATATAGGTTTATTAATTTTTATTCCTAAATTATTTGTGCTAATTTTTATATCATGAAATGTAGTGCATCAAAATATATGTATATGCAAAGCTGGGCTCTCAGGGAGTTTTACTGAGTTTTCCTGTATTTAGCCAATTTTGTAATGTGGCAAGAAGAGTCAAGTGAAAATTTTGATGGTGTTATATCTTTCAAGTGTGAAGGTGTAAAGATAAACTTATCATATTGGTTTATTCACTTTTGAGTATAGATGATTTACACTAAATTTCAAATCATGCACTGAAGCACGACAAAAGTTATAAAGGAGCAAAGTTGGTCTCCCAAATAAAATCTAGACATAGTTGGCTCTATGACAAAAGATTTTGAGAAGGATTTTTAATGGTTTTATATCTCACACACATGAAGGTTTCAATAAATGTTTGTTATATGGTTAGAATCTCTTAGGAGATGAGATCTTTTGGTCAAAATTTAAGATCATGTGAGTAAGCACATAATAAGTTATTGAGGTACAAAGTTGGCCTTCAAGGTAAATTAAAAGGGTCCCGATACTTTGTCTTTTTTGAAATAGTTATATCTCAATAAAGATCAATGGTACACATTAATCCAAGAAGTTAGGAAGAAGTGAGTTGAGGATAGGTGCATGATGTTTAATGACTAAGCAAAGGTACTTGATAAGGATCCAATAGTGAGTGGGTGTTCATATATTTATATCTAATAGTGAGTGTTTATCACTAAATAATTGATTGATCCATAGAGATCAACAAAGTGCATTGAGTCAATATTTAAAGATTGCAAGAGATGAAGTCAAGTGACATAGGTTCAACATTTGAACATTGGCAACTATGTGTTGAATATCAATTAAGATTGATAGAGCATATTTGATCTAAGCTGAGAGGACACTAGATACAAGCATAGTTTTTGAGGTTTAACTATGACTATTGTTATTCAAATATTTAAATTTAACATAGGGAAAAACTAGATCTGCATATTTTTCCATGTATTTCAGTAGAAGTCAAATTTATTACTGTTGTAAAAAGAAAAGCTGGAGATGATTCCATGGTGCATCTAATGAACCTAATTTAGAGAATTAGAAGTGTGTACAGTCAAAGATATTAGTGTTTAAAGTTGATTGTGTGTTCATGCTTATTCTAAAAATAATCTAAGAAGGATATTTGAGCTTGTTTTGATGTTATTTTGATGTCTATTGATGTCTTTTCTATTTGGAAGTGTTGTAGACTCCATGAGGATGCTCTATGAGTATGGAGGTGTGGTCAATCTATCTTGAGTATGAACAATGTTTAAAAAGTTGACTATATATTTTATAATGGTGTTATTATGTATAAGGTCTTGGTTTGAGTTAACAAAGCATACATAAAGGTGTGAAAAATCTATTGTGATCATTTAACGATGTCTTAGGGGACATAAAGAGTGTACCTATTTCTTTTTAAGTAGCCCTATGTTCTTATTATGCTTAGATAAGTGTCTAAAATATGATTGGGTCTCCATAGGACCTAAAAGTGACTTAGGCATATTTTAAAAGTGGATTATGATTAGATATAACCCATATGAGATGCCTTAAGGGTGAAGGCATGTATTGTGTCCAACAAGGATTATTATGGACTTGATAATTCATGATTGCTCTATACATAGTGAAACCAAATGTGTTAGTTTCTATATTTGGATGTGAGATATTTGGGAGAGATTAGAGAGAGGCTTGTATGTGTGTTTTATGGAGCGAAAGAGGGGTAGAGTTCCCTAAGGATGAGTTGAATAGAAAAATAGATTGAGGACTATTTGTATGACCTATAGGTCATACTTCTATTGGTAGAATAGTGCTCTTGTAGATTGAGTGCGAGCAAAGGTGAAGAGTGAGAAATCAGAAATCCATTATCATGTTTTAAAGACATTAACTCTAAGGTAGAAGTGTTCTTCTCAAGGAGGGTCTAAATGACTTGATTTTCTTTAGGAGTAGTTTTTCCTTGTGAAATAGTGTTTCACTAAAGACCTTTGATCGAAATGACTTGATCAAGGTTGTAGGTCATAAGGACTTGACCAAAGGTTCTTAATTAGAAGTACTTAATTAGTCTCTTATTTGTGATAATATTATAGGATAGTAATCCATGTGTTTGTTGGATTGAGAGTGGGTTTTATTTCCTAAGAGGGTTTCCCACAGAGATATTATATTGTGTATGTGATCTTACATTATGTTCATTTTTCACTGCTATGAATGATCTGTATACGTCATGAATGCTTGTGTTCTATGCTTAAGTATTTACAACGGTTTGGATATTGAATTGGATTATTTATCACCATAATTCACCCCTAGTAGATTATACCTATAATAATGAAGACAAATGGTGCAAGAAAAGCTATAGGTTACGGAGGCATATGAGGACCGTTACCATCAAGGTTCCATATTTTCATGATAGTGAAGACGTGTCCAAGATCCCTATAGTAGTTTCAAGTAGTTAAGTGGATGACTCATCATCAAGGTAGTTTCAAAGAAGAAGATGAAGATCCCATACACTAACTCAAAGGATAATGATGCATATATGATGGAAACTTATCCAAGATCATTTCCTAACTTTTTTTCCACCTCAATCTCTCATGTTGTAATTGGCTTTTGTAGCTTGACACATGGAATTATGACTCTTCCACTTTTTTTCTTCTATCTCTTCTCCTTTGTTCTATAAATGCATGCCTTTTTGAAAATTATATCTAGTACACACCTATTATGGAAAATCCCTACCAATTTGGCACCTTAATTTTTCTTTTGAATAAATTTATGAATTTGATTTATTCTCTGCACATCTTGCCTAAGAATTTCAAGTGGTGTATTTTAATGACAAGTGATGAAGATTGTTTCTCCTTGCTTTCATTCTTCCCTTGTATGCATTGTGTGAGTGGCATATCTTTTATAAATTCTCATAAAGCATATTATTTTTTAAGGTTTACTTGAAGTGTGAGAGGTACTAATGGTGTCTATTATCAGACCTTATTTTCACCCACCTCTAGTCATGCATAGAAATATACCTCTATGAGAAACACTTATGCTAGAAGGTCATATAATTGAGGTTAGTTTTAATAGATTTATTTCTTAACATATATGTAAGTGTGTGTGTGGAATAATATTTTAGTGTATCACCTCATTAGTATAGGTTCCTTTTTATTACCTTCTTCTTTTTTCACCCCCTAAGTGATTAAACTAATTTAGTGTGTAAGCTTAAGAGAGAAATCAAAGGAACCATCCCTTTAACTTAGAGGTTTACCTCTACTAAATGCAACCCATAGGCCTAGATGTAATACCATGTTGTCCAAATATGGGAAAGACTTGAACACCCTCTCATAGGGTGAAATATTTGGCTACAATACTTACATTTGAAGATTAACCCATAAGTCCTCAATCTCTCCCTTGGCCAAGGTGATTCACAAGAGGTTGTTATGCTATGTAAGGATAATAAAGATAAGTCAGCTCTAGGATACATAACTTATCTATGCATCTAAAACACTTCTCCACAAGACAATATTTATATCTCCAAATAAAGTATTAAAACTATAAGATATGTTCCTCAAGTATAATGGTGGATAAGTAGATGTATAATATAATATTATTTTACATCTATTCTCTCTAAATGATGGAAATGGATGTGTATATAGCTGAACTTAACCTAAAACCTTTTTGAAAGTTTAGATTATAGGGTCATCCCAATCAAATTTTTATCATTATTTGGTAAAAACAAGTTAGATCTTTATCTCGATTGGTCAGGAGCCAACCTATACTCTTAACATGTTTTATCAATTTGAATACAGGGTTGATAGGGTTGACAATGTAACATAAACTATCAAAAAGGGTGTTAGGCTTAGAAAGGGGGTAATAAAGGTGGTGAGTTCTTGGAAGAGTGTGAAAGAGAGGATAGAAGGATTAATTAATTGTCTATGAGAAGGTTTTCAATATATAAAATGGTCGTATATGGGACAACAATCCTACAAATCAATATTGTCTACCCACCCCTTTCCACCTTCAAGACATGCACTTAGATTGAGATTTAACAAGTTATTGAAAGAGATAAAGCATCAATAATTGATAAATTTGGAAAATATAATGTGTATACATATGTCTTACCTAAATCTCATCACATGTCATGTAGGTGTAAAAGGGGATGGTGCTTTGGGAAAAGAACATAACAACACATAATGCTGAAGCTGAATAAATGGTAGTAAGAAGTAAGTAAGATAAATGAAAGGACATAATTGAAAAACACATTCTTGTACTTAGCTTAGTGTTGTAGATAAGGAATGAGGTGAAATAAATGTGAAGGTATCCAATGTAGAGAACATTATGTGAGCCTGTATAAATTAGCAAAAAAGAGCGAAAAATTGAAAATTTTGCCAAATGTACATGTAATATGTGAAAACATTCTCTATGATGTCAGGATTCCATAACATCTTAAAATTCATAAAAAGAGATAGTAGAAACAAAGATATGCTTGAAAAATGAAATATGGTGGTAAATATTTGATAGGGGGATAATTTTAAATACTAAATATAAATAAAGTAAAAATAATTCATTTTTTATTTTTACTATAAGAAAATATAGCTCTAAGAGACCTAGTGTGAGACTATAGAGCAATCATGGTGAGGAGATGATACCTAATATGGGGATAATGCTTGGAAGTCACAAAAAGTATAACACATGTAAGGAAGCATTAATTTCAAATTCTTTGAGTAATTTTATTTGAAATTGATCTAGATATAAAAAAATGACTGATAAGTAAAATCTAGGCACCAAAATTGACCCTAGGAAATTGATAGGTAGACTAGGGGTAGAATGGGTTACTAGGTAGGAGGAGGTAAACCCAATAAATACCTAAGGAATTTATGGTAAATTGTAAAAAAGTTTTCATAATTAAAGAATAGAGTTGACCAGGTTAACTTAGTTCATAAGGTGAGTAAAAGACAAGGGGTCAACTACGTAAAAGTGGGTTGGCATAGTATTACTAAAGGTGGATGATTGAATATTAATAATTAGATTTAGTTTGAAAGGAAAATAGGTTTTAATATGTACCATGGGGTCTATATAAGTCATTAGAAATGGTTGATATAGTTTGTTAAAGAGGGTCGATTGTGTACCAGAGGGCCAATGTAGTATGCTAGAGCTAGGAAAGGGTTGATTTAATATCAAACAAGTTGATTAGTCTAAAATAACATGGCAAATTAGGTTTCAAATTGGCATATTTTTTTTACCAAGATAGGTATAGGGCTGATTTGGTATCAAATGGGTTGATTGGGTAGAAAAATTAGAAAACATAAGATACTAAATCAAACCAGCTGATGAAGTAATTAATTTGTGAAATGTTAAGAATGTATTTTAAATATTTATGACATGAATATTTAATACATCCTTTATTATTTGATATTTTGTAGAGACAATGAGGATATTATCACCTAATAGATGCATCATGACTATCGAATTTTTTGGATCATTTGATGGATGTGGATAGAGCTTGACTAGTCGCCTTGGGTTTTAGAGGCAATATGGAGATGAGATGGATCCCTTTGAGTGTTGAACTCATGGTCATGTTCCTAGGATCATGGGAATGGTTCACCAACACTTTTTGATGGGAGTTGGATGGGGACACTATTGAGGTGGTATTAATTTGGAGGACATTCATGCATTGGTTAGACTTCTTATAGGTAGGAGACCAACATCAGAGGATGAGGATGAGAGACAAACATTACCCCAATGGGCTACATACTCAAATAATATTCACCCTATGTTGAGGGTGATATTGTTCTAAATTTATATTACAACCATTTCAAACATCTAAAAGGTGGTGATAGGACTTTTGATAGCATAAGTGTTGTGTCATAAGTCAGATACTAAGGTACTGATATATGAGATAGCCATATAATAGTCTCTATTAGATCAAGGATCACTATAGGATTTTAAAGATGTAATCTAGGTCCAGGTCATGCATGATATGTATGGGATGTTGTAAAAAGGGTAGGAGACCATGGGGCATGTGGTTTTATTGAGTTCATGGATATATGAGAGTTTTCTCATGTATCATCTAGTTGGGTTTCCCCATGTGGTCGATGATAGGTGACCTCAAGTCTTGAGATGTAAATTGGACCATGTAGCACAAATCATGCCCCATGTTTTAGCATAATAAATGATCACACAAGGGGAGATTATGTTCCATCCCTACACACACATAGTCTTTATATGGCATAGTTGGTCAACCATTATGATAGGCTTGGCATGGGTGTGGATCAGGGGTCATTACACATCATGGGTAGAGCCATATCTAGTGGCATGATTACTTGGAGAGTTTGGAATCCCAAACCTATCATCCCATATAGTAGTGTCTACTTATTGGGCATGAAATGATAGATATTTAAGAGGGAGGGGATGTGGAGGGGTGCTTATGGAGATATCAGTGATTAAGCCTCAATGTGTCAGGCCATGGATTAGATGATCATGATAGTAGGCAGCAACAAATACATTAGGAGAAGAGGTAATGGATGTGGATTAATGGGAAAAATAGGCACCAAAGTAGATAAAATAATGACCGTTTTATCCTCATTAGATATAGAGGCACCATCAGTGTAAGGAGACATAAACACTAGTTATTTCACAAGGGGACCTAAAATCCATTCTAAGACACAATTAGTCCATAAAGTCACCCCTAAGGAGAGTTTAAAGGCATGATCAAGTGGTGACTCTTAGGTTTTAATTTCTACATATGTAGCCAATATAGGAGGTGATTGATGGGAAAGTAAATGGAGAGACTATGATCAATGACACCAACACTAGTGAGAATTTTTTTAATTTTGACTTAAGTTTTTTATATAAGATAGTAGTTACATTGTGATTATGTTAGATAAATGATTTTAACACACACACACACACACACACACACACGGTCTAATTCTTATTAGGTTCTAGTTTTATAGATCCTATGATAGAGGAGATCACATGGGGTTCCCTAGTTATGGTTGTGTACCATGACATTTTGGACAAGGTGTTGGTACCATATGACCCCACCACATTAGATGATCATATGGTTTTATCTATCCTAACATAGGTAAGATGGTTTATCTAGTGGGAGAGGCTATGAGGTAGATAAAACCATGTGTTAATGGGATACAACCACTATTAGGGGTTGGATTAGGATAGGCATAGGCCTAGTAGGCCTTGGCATAGGAGAGAGTTGTGCACATGGAGACCACCATCCAACTAAGATAGGTGGAGGCCTAGCTTGTCAATCTATTGGGATATGTTGTTGGATTGAGATCATAGAATACCTCTTTATAATGCACTATTCAGAGGGGATAGTCATAGGCATCTATGGGTAGTGTGTCTAAGCCACAAGATAGACATGATGGAGCACAACCTTAGAGATGAAGTTATTATATTTTTTATTTTGTATAAAAAACATTATGTGTGTGTGTGTGTGTGTGTGTGTGTGTGTGTGTGTGTGTGTGTGTGTGTGTGTGTGTGTGTGTGTGTGTGTGTGTGTGTGTGTGTGTGTGTGTGTGTGTGTGTGTGTGTGTGTGTGTGTTTGTGTGTGTGTGTGTGTGTGTGTGTGTGTGTGTGTGTGTGTGTGTGTGTGTGTGTGTGTGTGTGTGTGTGTGTGTGTGTGTGTGTGTGTGTGTGTGTGTGTGTGTCTATGTATTGATTTGAAATTTTGATTAATCTCATGATTTATACTTGGATTTGGATGTGGATGCATGGATATATTTATTTATAGCATATGTATTTAGCTTCTTTTGTATATGCTATGGGAAATATATGAGGAGTGTTTAATTTTCTATAAATATGTGATACACATGCATGGTTAAAACTAAAAAGACAAAAATTATTTGGAAGAGTATAAAAAATAAATGTACTACTTAAAAATATCATGATGGTAAATGTATAATAACAAGAGATGACTAAATCCAATAAATTTTGGAGGACACTGGAGGGAAGCAATCTACTAGGGATTTTGAGGTTACTGAAGAGTAGGGTGCTGACACTATGGGAACTACTAAAAATAAGGGGAAAATGTATGTTGAGGAAGTTGGTGAGGGAACTGAGAATGAGACTAATTGGAAACATGAAATTGGGGCCCTAAAGGACCGCATTCAGAAGCTGGAGAAGGTCTTTGCCAAAGGGCTTCATAATACAATTCTGTTGAACATGTCTATGCTGGAAGTGGTGGGTAATACTTGGTATGCTGACAATGCAGAGAATGAGAAACTCAATGATCTTATCAAATCAATAGTTTTGTAAGGGGAGACCTCTCTGACTCTGGTCTTCCCATGGCATGTGTTTTGTTTCTATCTGTTGTTCTCGACTATGTCGTCGTCTCTTTGAAGGCATTTTTTATTTGTTTGCCTTCTTGTCTTTTTTGACTGTATAGGGTTTAGCCCTTAGTTTGCCACCTTACTTTATAAAAAACAAAAGATGACTAAATATAATAAACCAAAGATGGTAAAAATGATAACAAGTGTTTTTAAACCATGTAAAAGATATACACCAAGTTAAAACAAATAAAAATCACACTATATCACATTGGAAACTATGAAAATATTGTAATAAAATAGAAGGCACATGAAAAATGAATGGTATAAAAAAATAATGAAATCAATAAATCATACTAAATCATGTTGGAAAGTATAAAAATAAAGACAAAATTGTAAAATGAAATTAAATTGATCACGCTAATTCAAGATGGGAAGTATGAAAAAATGGTTATAAGAATACATACAATTAGAAAATCAGAAGATAAAAGTGAAATATTAATGAAATAAACATAAAACATACTAAATCAAGCTAGGAAGCATGTCAATGATGTGTATCTCATAGTCAAACACTACTTATCTCAAATTTGACACATATAACTTCATTGTGACTTGGGTATTAGAATATTTTGTGAAGAGGTCTTGGTCCTATCCATGGTATTACACTACAACTCATAAATGAAACACTAATGAGATGAAAACAACTATGGGAATGATTGTAAAAGATAGTTTTAATGTGGTAATTTGTGAGGAAGGCCTAGTTATATCCATGGTCTTACACTACAACTCACAAAGGGAAACCCTAGGGGGAATGCTTAATTAAAAAAAACAATATTTCTCAAAGGGAAATATTAAGAATGTTGTAAATGAAAGAGGGAATGTAAAAATCATTACATGGAAATCTATGAGAATACCTTAGGAAACATGAGTCATACTAGGGAAATAAGAAAGACATTAGGAATCTAGTGACCCTCAAAATACATATGATACTTGTTCATAATAATCACAAATCTATATAGGCAAATAGGTGAGATACTAAGATAAAATCATGTTGGTTATATGAAAATGAAAATTAAAATATACATACCTTCCCACAACATGTTCCCCATTCCTTAGGACCTCTTACTGAGCCATTAGTTTATTACAAATATTGGGTACTTGTGTGAGAAAGTAGGTATCAATAAAATATTTTTTTATTCTCTTTTCCCAATAGACTAGCCTACCACACCCCAATGGACCTCGAATCTATCGTGAGGCCAACTATTAAGTTTTAACTTTGATTAAAAAAGGAGATGTGTTATGAATCACATCATTTAGTGTGATTTGACTTTTTAAATTTGTATGCTACCTTTTATATCACCTTTTGTTTAAATGATTTGGCTTTTAAATTTTATGGATTTTATTATTCCTCTTTCATATGGATTTCTAATAACCAACATGAGTGATGGAAGTGATACACATGAATGGGATTTAGACTTTGATTAAAGGAAGCTAAGTATCCAAAGATATAATTGACTAAAAATTTAGGCTTAACTGTGAACTGGCTTGTTATCTCAAGTGTCAAATGTATGTATGCTTATTATGTGAAAGGAGATAAGGGAATAAAGGGAGATCCAATGTAAATCAGTAAGATAAGATTACAATGAGATGTCTTTTTTGCTAACTAATCACATGGTAAAGAAGGATTACTAAGGGGAGTAAGGTTCATATAACCAAGTTATAATGATAATTATTTGAGTTTTTGAGATAAGGTATCAAACAATCATTAGGAAATAAAAACATCCATGAAATAAATGAACTCATAAATATAAATGTACAATCATGGAAAGAACAAAAACAAGCCATAAGAAACAATGGAAAAAAATGAAACCATATACAACACATAATCAATAATATAAAGATCTATGTGAAATAGATAAGTGAAACCAAATTTAACACATACTCAAGTGATATAAGATATGTAAAAGTGGATCAAAAGTCCAATAAAAAATCATAATGAATAATAAAGTGAAGGAACACCATGTTGTGCTCACAAATATTGATAAACTTGTCCACAAATATTATCCATGATATTTGAAATACATCTATGAAGCTATATCCTAATGATAGCTAGATTCTCATCTATCCTCACGGAAAGATATGAAAATACATCTCATTGAATCTCATCAATATAAAATGTATGCATAGCTAAAGTATCATGCTTATGAGGGCTCATATGCATAGAATACTCAAGGAGGTAAATAGATACTAGAATAGGAATGGTATCTGTAGGACAAGAAGGTGACACCACTAGTGGGGAAAGAACCATAGGTGGGGAAGAAGTCAAAGGTGAAGAATGAACCATAGGTAAAGGAGGATCCCTCTTATGTGGGAAATTTGTGGAATGAGGAATAGTGGGCATAATAAATCATAAGGTGATCATAAAGGTGTTACTAGATAATGTAATAATGATTGGTATGATGAGTATTGTATTGGTGCTAAAGATAATATACCTCTCTATATTTTTTTATATACTTAGGTAACAACTTAGAAGGAGGTATAGCCTTGTCTTTGGGCTAGGGAAGGGTAGGATGAAATGTGTCAATATATTTTTGAAGATTTTGACAATGGGTAGAAGAATGATTATTTATGCAATAGAAGTGATAGATACACTTGTTAGTAGACTTTTGGGGTTCTACTAATGGAAGAGGTGGAAGCATAAACTTGGGAAGGTTGATATAACTACCATTCTCTAGTCCAATGACTAGAAACTTTATGAATATCATAGTAAGGTTAATCAACCCATTGGGTGGGCATAGGATCAAGTTAAAACAAAGGAATAAGTCCATCGTAAATGGAGGGCAAGGTTGGTGTAGAGACTAGGCAAGGCTCATCTATAGGTAAAACATAATTAGATATAGGATGAGGCTCAACTAAAGGTAGAGTGAGAGTAGGAACCAACCTAGGCTCAAATGAAGGTGAAGTAGGATGCTCAGAGGGCTTAAGAGTAATAGCTAGCATCTTTGGGGGAAGTAAACCGAAATAATCCTAGTATCTAGAAAAGTGATAAGGATTGTTCATAGCATGATACATGACCATGCTTCCAAGAGATTATACTTAAACTAGAGGTGTACCATCTAATTGATCCATATCTACCCTATAAAAAATAGGAAGAATACTAGAATTAGGGATTATGAAAGAAGGAACATAATAATAAAAATAGAAAGACTAAAATAAAAAAAGTATGATACCAAAGAATCTAAGCATCTGTAGCTTGGATAATTACTCCTAGAAATGGATCATCTAAATTATAACCATCATCATAATTAGGTGTATATAAGTCGATGGTGTAGGTAGGTATGATATTTTCATCATAAGCTACATGATAAATATAATGTCGAGTCTTGGTTAAGACCGTAGGTATGTCATTGATAGGAGGTTGATAAGATCACATATTCAAGGATGGGGAAGATGGGTGGTGAGATGATAGGATAGATCTAAAATTTTGATATTGAGGTTGATCTCATTTCACTCATCATCATAGGAATTGAGGAGGTTAGGTGGTATGTTCTAGATGATTTTAGGGTAACCATTATAACCTTAGGTAGAATTGATAGTAAAATTGAAACATTAAGATTACCTAAATGGGATACTAGGCAAGGGTTCAAGGGTTGGAATTTTAAAGACACCACATTCTTAGAATTGTTCAAAATTCTAAGGGTTTGTATCTCCTTGAATCTTATAGATATCATTATGGGGGAATTTGATGCATTGGCAGGTGGATGATATGTATATATTAATAGGAGGGATGGTAATAGGAATCCATATGTAATCTAAAGGAGGCATTTTCATTCTATCATAACCTTGAAATGTAATACATGTGGACTTGAGATTACACTCAGAATATTCAAGGATTTTATTGAAATCAAGGGAGGTGACACAAATACCTAAACCCTCATCAATTAGAGCATGATTAACTTGGATATCATCGATTTGAATGATAATAAATAGTGGAGGATCATTCATGCAAAGCATAATCTCATTTAGAATCATGGTAGTGAGATTAAACTTAAGGTAAAGAGAGGTGTCCATTATTTCATCAACATGTATGGATATATCTTCAGATTGTTGTAACATATTATCTTCAAACCTAGATAAGGTATCTTCACATCCTACTAGGGGAGTATTAGGGATGGTCATTTCAAATAATAATGTCATCATATGGTTATGATGATGGGGATAAGTTTTCATGATTTCAAAAAAAGGTATTTCATATGAGAGATAATAAAGTTAAGCTATGGGATCCCATTCATCATAACCCATTGGGGGATTGCTAGATAGAGGCACATAATGTTGTAATATCTCTTGGGAAGGAGGATTAGAAGTGCATTCAAAATTTTATTGTTAAGATGTAGTTGGTTTAGTTTGAAGATAAATAGCTTGATTGTATTTATATGGTGGGATAGTGATTTAGGTATTTCTTGTGATTGATTTGAATAAATACTATTGGAAGTTTGGGAATATTGTTGATGTGTGTTGATGTTGGAGGAATGGTAGGGATAGTGTGATAGGTATTATCTAATCGAAATGTTAGAGGTGGTTCTTGGAAATATATAATGTCCTCTTGCCCCAACTCAATTAGATGAAATGGGGAAGAGCCTTGGATGATGTAGAATATTTGGGAGGATTGATGCATGTGTGCTGGATTAGAATCAATAAAAGAAAATACCCTTCACATGTTATTCATATTTACCACATTTTATTCAGTAGTGAGGTCTATAATACTATAAACATTATTTGTGGAAGGAATAGGCTTTTGATTGATATCTTGATGATTATGAAGAGGATAGTTTTATATGTTAATATGGGCATTATCTTGGTTTAAATCTTGATTTTTGTTTTATGAGATTTAAAGGCTATGTCATATTCTTATTCATTCTTGTGAATGAGTGATTCATGATCAAATTTTGGGCCAAGAAGAAAATCCAAGTTAGATTACGTAATTTTATATAAGTCTCATAAGAGTGGCCCCAACTTGTATGAAACCAACAAAATTTGTTTGGATCATACCATGATTTCATAGGATGAGTGGAGTCAAGATATCATGGTAGATGCTTGGGAGTATGTTTTTGAATCTTAGACAAGGATAATGGTTTATGGAAATTAATGTTGTTTGTTTATGAAAATGTAGGATTAGGAGTGTTTTTTGGAGGGGAGCATGCTCCACAATGTTGTTGGGAGTGATGGCTTGAATGTTGTGAATAGTGTCATAAGTATTGATGACACCATCATTGGTAGTATGATGTTTTTTATTTGTAATGATCATGCAAGTGACCATGAGAGGTTAGGATGGTTCAAATTAGTGCATGAGAAAATCTTGGCATTTAGCTTGGTTGAGGGTTTCTTTCAAAGTTCTTGAAGAGAAAGTCCTAACATGATATTACAACTTAGGGTAGAGAGAATTAATGAATAGATGAAAGAGAATATCATCTTTCATGTTATGTTCACATTTATTAGACAAGTTCTTCCATTTCTTGATGAAAGCTTGTGCAGTTTTAGTTTCAATTTTCTTATAATTGATGAAGTGAGCTAAGGTATTCTTAAAGAGATCACTAGTTTTAAATTCTTATGCTAGGGAGATAACCAGATCTTCCAAGTTAGTGATAAAATGGTATTTTAGTTGATTGTACTAATCTAAAGCATATCTTGAGAGAGTTTTAGCTAATAGTTTGGATTTAACAAGGTATTAAGTTTGAATCAATATTTGTATAGGTTACCAAATGTTTTAAAATGTAATGTGGGATCAGTGAATCTATTATAATTTATCATAGGTATGATACCACCTATGTTGATATTGGTAATTTGAGGTATAAGAGGTTCATTTTGGAAATATTTGATAATTTTATTAATGAGGGGTGGTTGAGGAATGAGGTTACCATGAGAATCCCTAGGGGGGTGGGGGGAATTTGGATTTTGTGCTCCCATGAAACCTGTTGGGGTGTATTTTGAAGGTGAATGAGATGATTTTTCATCTAAATAATTTGATTGATATTATTAGTTTAAAAACTGTTCATTTGATTGAGTGTTTGAAATAAGAGTTGATGGGTTTGAACAATATTTTCAATAGTGTGTGTAACATGTAAAGTATTGATATTAATATTTATGGCTTGGGTTGCACTATGAGTAGTGGCATGCACAACACTAGTGTCATGAGAATAATTGGTACAAAAGGAATCACTAATAGCATGATTGGCATGTGTAACAAAATATGCACTAGTGGAATGATTATCTTTTGAAGAAAAAGAATCACTAGTATCATGATTAGCATTGGCACCAAAGGATGCACTAGTTGATTTATTAATAAGGGTCTTTGGAAAAGGCCCACTAGATGTTAAACCTATCATGTTAGTGGACATACTTGGCATGGAGGTTAAATAGGTCATATATTAAGAATTCATGGTGTGGGAAGGAGTCAAAATAAAAGGGAAAGGTTAAGAAGAAAATAAAGTGTCACCCTTAAATCTATGAGAGAATGTAGGGGAGGGTGAAAGAGGTTCTTATACTTGAACACCTATCATTAGATTATAGATAGTTGAAGGGTCATGTCCTCTATGTTGAGGAAATTAGTTAATGAATAAGAGGATTTTAGGTGTGTAATCTAATTCAAGATCATATTATAAAGAGAATAGAGGATTATTAACTAATGATGAATGAGGAGTCCCATTTTTGGTATTATGAGTGGAAATGTGTACATTACTTTCATCTAAAGTAGAAGCCACAAGTTATCTTTGGGGAAACCTATTAGGATGGGTAAGACACATCATTTTGGTTATATTCAACTCTATATTATCCTAAAAAAATAAAATCATGATGAGAAAAGGATGCTAAAGAGGCGATGAAAATAAAATTCAAAAGAAAGATACAAAATTGAACTAGTCGATTATGTTCTATAAATCAGGGAACATAATAGAGACAAAGAGAACACAGTTGTTCAAGTTTATTATGTACTATTGAATAGGGAATAGGTAAAGAAATAAGAAGACACATTTGGATATGTTTTATAATAAGAAATAATAATGTTCTAAAATAGAGAAAAGGTTTTGCAAGATAGAATATAAGAAGTTGAATTTAATCATAAAATTAATTGGATCATGTTAATAGAGTTCTTGGGTTCACCAGAACATGCTAATTATAGGGATAAATTTTGTGATTTGAGGAAGAGCTTATGGTAAAGGAAAATCATTACTCAGTATTCAACTAGGTTTACATAATCTTGATTAATCATATGATTATCTACTTAGATAGATATTTAATGGTATAAATTTAGGTATGATGACATATTTCTCAAAATTTTAGAGAAAATACCTTTTTTATTCATTAACATAATAAGATTTCTAACAGTTAGAAGTAATTTGCAGACATCTAGAAAGGAAGATTATCAATTCATAGAATTATTATGAAATATCACCTAACTTCATGTTGAGAAGATAATATAAAATAGAATAAAAAACCATTTTTATGAGAGATAGACTTGTAATACAAATTAGTACCCAAAAGATATATCTCAAATAGGAAGTGTTGACCAAGTTTGACTTTTTAGTCAAACTAGGGTACCTATAGGCAAAAACTTGATTTTTTGGGTCTATATAGGGTTTAAATAGATGTTATATGTGTATAAAGTGTTAATTAAGGCCATTTCAGGTTATAATACCTTTCATTATTATTCCCCTAATTCTATTTATCATTTTTAGGTCATTTAGAGGTCATTTTATGTGCATTTAATGATTTGTATGGGTTTCTTAGGATTTGTGCAAGTTAAAAATGATTATTTAATCCCCCATGTGTCCTTATAAGTCTTTATTAATCTGAAATAATTTAATAAATGGTAGGTTATTTAGAAAAGGGAAATTTTCTTGACCAAAAAATGAAAAAAGAACACTTGTATGGTTCCTTGGGAAGTGTGCCACTTAGAAAACATGGTGGTGTGACTCTTCACCTTCTCACAGGTCATCTACACATTTGGATTGAATAAATTTCATAAAATTGGCTTCTTCAACTCATTTTCTCATTCTCACCCCTTGGCATGCAAAGAAGGTTCAAATTTAAATACTCACCATGAATCCTATAGGTGGAATTAGGAGGAATGATCTTGGGGGTGGATATCACTCTGAGTATACTTCAATTTCATGGTAATAATTCTTATATTGATGCATTTTTCTTTTTTAACAATCATTAATACTAAAAGCAACCTATTATAAGATTACATTGAGAAGGGATATACTAATCAATCTATTTCTGAGTTTTAGAGGTCCTTGAATCTATGTAATCATTTTTAAGTCATTTTTATTCTGAAATAAATCTCTTTCCATGATTTTTTAATGGCCAACACTCCACCTTTTCATTTCTTGTGAAGGAGTTTTCAAATAGTGCTTGCTTCTTGTAGATTCCAAAGTTGAGTGCAAGTTTTGTGTTTCAAACATCCAAGGAGCTCCATGATGGTAATAATATGTTTTAGATTAATGAATAATTATTTAATTCATGTTTTAATTTAGTGTTAATTTTAATTACTATCCTTTAGAGTTCAATTTGCTCCCCTTTACCATTGTTTGTTGTCCTACCTACTTCAATCAAGTTTGGGCATATTTTATGGGAGGTGTATGGAGGTCATACAGAGATAAAAACATGGTGGAGTCATTTTTACATTTTAAATCTCCCCATAAGTCATAATTCCCATGATATGAAGGCCTAAGGTGATATATGAGCAAGTTTCATTCAAAGGAAGGTTAACTGTGTTTTTGGGTTCTTAGTCCCTAATTTTGGTGAACAGAGTTCCTAGGGGTCCTTTTGGTTTTAATAAAGTTAAGATATTTTTTGTTTTAAGGATTATTATTGTGCCTACCTTATATTCCTATCAATGAGTAACCAATATGCCAAGTTTGAGCTTCATTGGGCAAAGATCATGCATGTTTCAAGACCTTTCAAGATGGTGAAAACCCACTAAAATAGAGCAATGATGTCTACAAGACAGTGATCATAATGTTAACTTTGCATCCAATTATGGTTTTCCTAGGATATGATATCAAATTTAATGATTATAATGACTAAAATGATGCTTTCAATCTAAAGGACCAAGAGAGAAGGTGAATACAGTGTCTCAAACTCCAATGCTTATTTCTCTATCCATACATAGGATTGTGAAGGACATCTACAGGCAAAGAACCAAGATTTGTGAAGTAAGCAAGGTTTTGAGCAAGTGGTTTAGGTTTCATGATTTAAATACAAGACAAGGTCCCTATACCATCATCAAATGATCATTGACATGTTTTAAATGACCAATGGCAACCCATAGGCCTAGGAATGCACACCTATAACTTGCTTATGAAATTAGCTTCAATCAAGAGCAAAAATGGTTTTTGGACTCAAATGGAGTATAATAGTAGGTAAAATTAATATGAAATAAATTCAGTAGAAACAAGTAAGGTCTATATATTTTTTGAGGTGAAAAATCCCATCTTAACACCTATAACCATGACAAAATGGCCACCTATAGCCAAGCAAAAGGGTAGGGGTATGATAATAGTCAAGAACAAGGTGGTCTCTAGAGGAATAATTCATGCATGAAAAAAATTAAATGAGGGTTATGGTATGTTTAAAAAGGAGAAATAAAAGAAATATAATACATTTTTAGGGTCAAAACATACCTTAGAAACCTACAGGCCTGTAGGTTTATGTCTTAGTCGTATAGGGAATGTGATCACAGTCTTGTTCGAGAATGTGATCACAGCATGGGATTTGAGGTTGGTTTAAGGTTTTAAATATAGAATAAAATCATGAATTAATTATCATGACATATTAATATGAGAAATAAGTCCACATCCATATAACAAATCCAAAGGGTGCCTATAAATAAGGTCTGAAAGACTGTCTCAGTCTAAGAAGTAGTGAGCAATTGAAAGGCCTAATAGGCCAAAAGGGGATGGGTTTGAAATATGGTTCACATTAACATGAAAATTTGGTTAAGGAGGGACTATGTAATGTGTTTAAACGTTTCCAAGTCTCCAAGGGAATGCACTTAAAAAAAATAAAGAGCCCCCTGCCCACTAGTCACAGTCCAATAGGGTCATAAGCAAGAAGGAAATCTCTGAGAGTTTGGTGTCCTATCAAGGAAAGGAGGGTTTAAAAAAAATTTAACTAGGTTCCTCATGATAAAATTAAGGAAATAAAATTTATATAACATCTTCAAACCATATAGGGTCATCGTCTCATAAGCAAGGTTACCTCAGCCTAAATAGTTGGTTATAAGGACCTTATTCCAATAGGTAAGTTATGATTCTCAATAGAAATCAAGGTTCCTAAGAACTAAAAAAGATCCATGAGATTATAAAAAGGATTTTAAACATGTTTTAATTGTATTTAGGTATTTGAATGGAATATAAGGAGAATCCACATGGAGATTTACACAAGAACATGCAAAAATAGGGGTTTTAACCCCTCTTTTGGAAAAATTGAGTTGGTTGGAACATATAGACTTGGAATTTGATGAAATAATTTGGTAAAAGTGGCCATAAATAAATTTTGGAGCCAAAAAAACTTTCAATTTTCCCATATAATCAGGCCTAATACTCTTTGTTTTGTCTCAGAGGTAGGCCAGTCCTCTTGTGTAAAAAGTTGGCAGTTATTGGAAAAAGAGTTAGATAATGAACCGGAGGTCCCTATGATCAATTGGTAATGTTTTTACATCTATGGAACATATAGGATGACATTAGGAACCATTATATAAAGTTATTATTCCAAGAATATGGTCTAGATAGGTAGGTTTGTAGGCAGGCCTAGAGAAAAACATGCAAACTCAACCCCAAATGAGGTGTCACTTCAAGTTCTAGCCTTCCCCAAGTACTATAATGTTTTGTGTGATGTTTTAAAAGGTAAATTTGATATGTTATTTCTAAAATTATACATAAAAGGTGATAATTGTCACTTTTTAGCCCATAAAGTGCTAACAGGCTTATTGATGTGGCATAGTCCTAGTTTCAAAGTAGGAGTGACTTCTATTTGGGGGTATTGTTGAGATCTCCAAGGAATTTGAACATTTTTTAGGTAATTTTCAGATTTTATTAAGATTTTATTTGGATTGGAAACTCCAAAATAATCCATATCCAACTCCAAACATACTCAGACCCTCATGAGAAGCATGAAAGCCACTCAAAGATCAACTTTGGACACTCATATCTCTTGAAAAAATTTACATGGTATATTGAGTCAATTGTAAATGTTAGGAAGGTTCCTTAAGTATATATTAGTGAAATTTTTCAATGGTTTCAATGTCTGACCTTTATGAACAAAGGTTGAGAGTCCAGGTCACTCAAAACCCTCACTAAACCCTTGTTGGTACTTGATTGGAGAGATAGAAAATTTTGATCATATAAATTTAATGGGATGGACATGAAACAACCAAGAGGTTATATAATACTCTTATAGTATCTCACACATGTACTTTTTTTGTACATAATTATATTGAACAAAGGAAAACTAGGCTTATTTTGGCCATTTTGAGTGGTGTAAGCTATGGGAAGAGTGAGAGGATGAAATGAGTTTTGGAAGGAATATATACACTTGAGATAAATCTAAAAATTAATGTAATATTATTAATAAGACTATAATTTTTCTAATCAAACTCACACTGTTAGCCATTCTAACGAGCTAAAATAGTGAACACTTGGGAAAGTGATGAAAATTAATTAGGGAGACCTATTAAAGGATTTATCTTGAAACTACTAGTATATAAGAATTTTATAGGTATCCTTATCCATTTTTCATGAATTTTTTTTAGGTTTTTAAGGTTTTGAGTGTTAAGTGGTAAGGGTGCATGGAAATGGGTCTTTTAAAAACTACTTGAGATTATTGTGCATGTACACAATATTAGAAATGATTAGAGACCATAAAAATGCATTTATTATGTTTTTTATAACTCCTCTTATCCTATAAAATCATTATACATCAGGTTTTGTAGATAAAAAAGGATTTTTGGCAGGCTACTCAAGTAGGCAGTTTCTTGTGCAAAATTGGTAGTTTTGTGCCACTTTTCACCTTCCTTGTGATCTGATTTGACAAGTTTACCTCATAACTTTACATGGTTATCATAATAATTATTTCAAATTAAATGTGTCTCCATTTTATATATTTAAATATGTCCAAGTGACCCTTGGAATTTTCTCTCTCCTCTCAAACTCTATATGAGTTGGCCATTTTGGCATTGTATGGATGCTCCACCAAAGTATGGTGAAGCTCTACTCAATTTTAAACCTTCTATATAAATAAAATGACTAATTTTTTACCTCTCTCATATTTTTTCATAGTGTGTTCTACTTGAATGTGAATTTTGCTTAGTGAAAACTATGGATTCCTTAGCTTTGTCCTTCATTCTTCCACCTATTTTTAGTCTCTTCTTACAGGGCATGTGAAGTGTTAAAGAGATTTTTATGGTTTAATTGAGTGATAATTTCATTATTTTCATATAATACCTCTTCTCTAGTTCTCCTAACCTTATATATATATATATATCATCTAGGACCCCATAATGTAGTATTGATGCAAGAAGACATATTTGGGAAAGTGTGTGTCTAGTTTTTTTCATTGGTTTTAAGTGTTAAATACAAGTTGGTTGGAAGTCATCAAACTTAATTTTTTGTATCACCTCTATATTTGAGGTTTACTTCATGCCATTCTTACTCCTTTTCCACCCCAAGAGTTGTTAGAAGTAGGAACATGAGTGTAGACACCGCAAATGTGTCTGCACCTTGGTTCTCCCCCTTGTCCACCTCAAACCCCTATCCTAACCCTTGGCCTTGGTCCTCTCCATCCATTTGATTAAAATAAACTAAAATATTTTAATGAAGTGGCCCCCTTTCCACCTCACCCTTGCCACCTTGGATCCTCCCTTGAATCCCTCCACCTTCCCCCTAGCATTTATTATGGCAAATATCCTCATTATCTTCCCCCCACGCCCATTTAAGCACCCTCATGACCGTTCTTCCCACAATCCCTCCCCCGGCGGCGTGCAAGAATGCGCAGAGGCTATTTTTAGCCTCTGTCCCCATTCTGCCACCACCGACGTCGGCGACCCTTCGGTCGACGTCGGTGAAACTGCCGGCATCGACAGCCTTCAATACCCCTTTCTACATCCGTTGCAGCCCCTAGACCCTTGAGCTCGCAAACGGAACCCTCTTGGCGCTTTGGCATTCGACTCTCTTCTCTCTGGACCTCATGCAACAGCAGCAACAGAGGTAGGGACTCTAGATCAGGGACTTCTTCTTGCAACAAGTCTTCCATGGCTCCAACAATAGCTCCTCCATTCTTCAGTCAGCAAGCCAAAAGGTAAGCAATTTCATTATGTTATTTCATTCTTTTCTTTAAGTTTTCAGTTATCTACTGTCTTCTATTTGCTGTGTCCTTCCCCTGAGAGGCTGAAAAGCCTTCTCAGACCCTGTCCCCTGTCCATCTTCCTCTTCCCTGTCCCCCTTTCAATCTAGTCCCAGACAACTTCCTTGTCCCTCCTGCCAACAAAAGACCCTGCACAGGGCACCCAACCAGACTCAGACCATTCTCCAAACCATCCAAGCACGTCCATAAACTCTATCTCAGACCCATCCACAGACCAAAACCAAACCAGACCCGACCACAGGCCACAACCCCGACCGACGCCGGTCACTTCCCCAACTGACGTCGGCAGTATAACCGACGTCGGCAGATCAGATAACCGACACCGGCAACATTTCCAACCTCGGCGACTGTCATCAGCCCAACTGCTCCTTTCAGGTAATCATTTGTCTTTTATTTTCTTTCTAATTTGTTTATCACTTCTGTATTCTGGCATCCTGTATTTTCTTGCTCTTTTATCTGTCTGTTATCAGTGGGTTGACCTCCCTTGAGGAAGTTTTCACACTTCCAGGAACAAGCTTTCGCTTGGCAACCCACCGCCTATCCATCTAACATTTTCTTGTCCAAGTTTCTTTTTCCTTGTAGGTGTCATTCCTCCACAGCCAAAGAGGAGTGCCCACAAGCGTCTAGATTTACGGTGCCCAGTCTATATCTAGGTACTTCCCATGCCTTGTCCATTATTCTTTAGTTTCTTCTCTCTCTTTATAATCTGAAAAAGCGAATTAGCGATAGAAACATTCTGGCACGCCCGGTGGGACCCTAGGTTCCTCTTGGGTTCCTTTTCTTCTTCATTCATTCAGGAGTATTAGGTTCTTACCTTTCTTCCTCCTTTTCTTCTCAATGACACTATAAGCAGGACTAAAACAAATCTTTCTTCCTTGCATTTCTAGACTAGTCTAAACATCATACTCTCAACCCTTTTTCAAAACTTGTCTTCATAACAAACATCACATTTCGACTTGGGCATTAAAACACTTTGCATTCATTTCTGCTTGTGCTTGCATTTTCTTAGTCCATATCTAGTAACTTAGACGCATATTGAATAAATCGTAGACACTTGATGTTACACTACCAAACCAGATGCACTAAAACAAACGTAAAACTTACTTGAGACAAGGCCCGACTAGGATTTCATTCCCCAGCGGATACCTTACCCGTCCCGATGACCCTACTTGGATTTCATCACCAAGGGGGAAGCCCACTCCATTCTCTGGCGGAGGATAAACTCTAGGCAAGGTATATCTTGGCTAAGCGAGACCAGCTAACCACTGGAATCATGAAGTGAGGGGAGCTTGCTCCTTAGCACCAGGCCACGTACCAAACCTTAACACAGACTTTGAGCACCTAAAACAACACCTGAAACCATCTTTAGACCACCTTCTTCTAGGGCCCTTCTTGCAGCCAACCTCCCCAAACATTCATCTAAGGCATAAGCCACAGCTTCTAAAGTTAATTCCTAGGATTTATCGCTTAGGCTTGTTTGTCTCTCTCTGTTTTCCTCTTCTCATCTGTTTGTTTGAGTGAGTGAGGACGCTTTCTTCATTGTTTTTCCAAGAATCTTCAAATCTTTTGGTTCTCTAGAAAACACAGTCACCGGCATCGGTTCTGCCACTGACGTCGGCTTTCCCTGTTACCGGCATTGGTTCTAACACCGACGTCGGCTTCCTATATTACTAGCATCGGTTATCTGACCGACGTCGGCCATATTTCTTATCGACATCAGTTTTTCAACTGACGTCGGTCTCTGTCACTGTCCTTTTTTTTCAAAACTAGCAGCCTAAAACCTGTCCCTTCTCTGTCAAAGACTCCATCCTGGTTTTCTGAAACTGAGCAACATAGTTCCTGAAATCTGAACCTTCTTTGCCTTGCATGGTTTTGACTCGTAGCCAAGCTAAGGCTCTTGTCAACCATGCCAGCCGTCAACCACTTCCGTCCACCCCGCCCGTGACCAAGCCTACAATGGAGTTCAACTCGGAGACCGAAAGAACTCCTACCCGTCCAACCCCGCCGCAGACTCCTATTGTCTAAGAAGGGGACCAAGATTTCGAACGATTCTTGGACCTCAATGTCAAGGCCTTGCAACACTATCTCGCACATAGCCGAATGCGAGACTCCTTGGGCAATCCAATCTACGGAATGCCAACCTCTCTTGCCACAACTACAGCGGTATCGACAGCATCCGTAGTTCAACCTTTGGACTCTCAAGCCATCGCTTCGACCGCTGACCAGAATTTGACCAATCCTCCAGGTGTGGCCTCTCCTTCTATCATTGGGCCCACTTCCATTGGGGTTCCAGCCCCCTGTCAACCTCAACCCGCTCAACCGCTATCCACTCCTTTTCAGAACCTTGTCATCTTTATTCTGCCTACCCTGGCCCCTATCAACACCAGGGTGGCTTCTTACCCCTTGGCCCCCGTTACCACAGTCCAACCTCTCGTGGCAACATCAGGCCTAGCTATGTCTTCTACTCAACCACCTTTAGCCTCCACTTCTGCCCCTGCGACTAGTCATCCGTACATTGTACAACCGACTATGTCGCATACCTCCCCTAGCCTCTTCCAAGTGCCCTAAAACTTAGGGGGCGTGCCATCCGTCAATCCATCGATAGACATCATTAAAATGTTGATGGACAAGATGACTAGTCTAGAGACATCTGTTTCCGGCTTGCGCAATGCTCTCTCATACGAGCAGATCTGCAATGAGCCCATTCACCCTTTTGTCCCAATCAGACCATATCCTAGCCAGTGGGAGCTTCTGAAGTTTTCTCGCTTTCAAAACAAGGAAGACCCACAGCAACACTTGCGAGCGTTCAGACATGCCTATTACCTCATTGGCCATGACGATGCGTTACTCTTACGCACGTTTCCTATGTCTCTCTCGGGTGCTGCGCTCGACTGGTACAGCTCCCTTCCCAGCCATTCTCTCTTCTCATTCACACAATTGGCTCAGCTCTTCCTCGATCACTTTTCCATCAACATAACCAAGAAGGTCTCAATCACGAACCTCTATTCTATCCGGCAATTCGAGGACAAGTCCATAGCCGACTTCGTTGCTCGATGGAGAGGCCTCATCAATCAACTCTCCTTTTCCTTACCCCAGGTCAAGCTTATTGAAATCTTTTCCCAAGCCTGTGCCAGACATATTTCTTCCACCCTGAGGGTTCAAACCTTCCGCACTTTTGATGAGGCCTTCATGATGGCCCACAAACTTGAGTTGCGTGCCATCGAGGAGAATAAAGTCAAGTTGCAGAGCAAGAATCCCAGCTCTAAGACCAATGACTCTTCCTCTGCTAAGCCATCATCATCCAATTCTAAATCCAAGGCTTCAGCTAATGCCGTGGTTGTTAGACCTTCCTCTTCTTCGACCAATCAGCCTGAGCCATCCACATCTCAGAGCGCCACTCGCCAATTCCAGCAAAGATACGTACAATGATGGTATACTCCTCTCGGAGAATCATACGCGTCTGTGCTGGAAAAGCTTGTTAAACAGGGGGCCCTCAATCTCCCTCAAGCCCGACCTCCTCCACAATTCGATCCCTCACGTGCCATCCCTACGTGGTATAGGGAGCAAGACTTCTGCAGCTTCCATCGTGTTAAGGGCCATGACACAAAAAATTGCAAAACCTTTAAGAACATAATCCAAGACATGCTTGAAAAGGGGGATCTCATCTTAGACAATCCAAATGCACCCCCTAATCAGGCCATTGACATCTTCAAACAACCTTTCCCCAATCATCTGCCAACTCAGAACAATGTCCAGACCTTAATTGATGACAATCATGAGCACAACATTCGAACAATCAATACGATCTCTCCCTTCATCCCCAATCAACCTCAAGAGGTTAGTCCATCAATCAGTCCGTCACATGTGGACGAACCTCTTTCCTTGGCTAGTTCTCCATCGACCTCTCTCATCTTGGAAGACGCCTCGGCTTTACCAGCACCACCGGTCTCGCCATCCTCCTTTCTACTGCCTATGGAGGACCCGACCCTTCCTACTCCTCAGCCGCAAGTGGAGGGCACCATCATCCCTGCCCTTTATCCGCTGGAGGAGCCTCGCTCCCTGATTTCTTCTCCACCTAGGGAAGAACCTGTCTCCCCTTCATCTTCATCTAAATCTGTCATGACTTCACCACACCATGCGTCTAAGACCACTACACCCATCTCGTCTTCAACTTCGCAACCATCAACATCTTCTTCTCAGCCATTTTCCCGATTAGTGGAGAAAATTGAACTTCTCCCTTCGAGGAAAGTAATGCCTCAGGTGTTGTGGGAGCGTCTTAAAGCCCTTCAACATACCCGTGCCCTCTCATCACATGCTGCTAATCCTCCCAAGGCAGAATCTCGTCAGACTCTTGACAAAGACCAGACTCTCAAACCTCAACCAAACCCGTCCAAACCGAAACCTGCATCTATCTCGTCTAAACCCATCAAGTCATTTGGCGTTCGTCTTGTCTCCACCCTCACTCACCCGCAAGTGAAGGTGGACCTAGGCCAGACCTCGACCAGCAGTAGTCTTCCAACCAAGTCGAAGAGGACTGCCAGACCATAGAAATGAATGCCTCCTTCTCCGTCACCATTGCCATCCATTTTGGGCCCCCATCCTTTGACCTTGACCAGCATCCTTCCCACTCTGGCCTTCAACCAAAACTCATTGCCTCCTTTGCTTTCTCTGCCTACCTCCAGCCATCCCTCTCCCAAAAAGATGGTACCAATCACCAAAAAAAAGCCGTCTCCATCTGGCACCGCACCATCAACCCATAAGGTGGTACGGAAACCTCTTCTAACCTCGCCTAAGCAAAAGTCACCAAACTTGCGCATATCAACTAGCACGGACCCCTTAGTGGGCTCATACTCGTTGATATTGCGCCAACTTCTGCAGACCTCCAACATAACCCTTCCCTCCATCAAGCCTTTCCAACCTCTCAGGTCCAAGCCCTCCTGGTTCGACGACACGCAAATTTGCTTATATCATCGTACACCAGGACACGACATCGAGACTTGTTGTGCCCTCAAAGCCATCATCCACCGCTATATGGAGAAGGACACTCTTCTCCTTGAGGACACTCTTGACCAGACCCCGACTCCTTCCCATCCAACCCCTTCTACCACGTCAACATCTCACCAGCAAGACACGACCCCTTCTTCACCTCCTATTTTCGAAATCAATGCTATTCGTATAACCACTAGGTCACAAAAGGACAAGGCAAAAGAAAAAGCTGCCATTACTTGGACCTATCCCTTCGTCAAGCCACCTCTTGTGCCCAAGCTTAAAATTTCTATCCTTGGCGCATCCTAGCCTTCTTCGTCTTCCTCTTCTAGGCTAATTCACGACTCCATGCTGAAGCAGCTTCACCAGACACCTGTGAAGATGTCCCTCTATGACCTTATCCAAACCTTGCCTCAGCACCGACAAGCCCTCATCTTAGCCTTGCAGGCAGCGGAGGTCCAACCCAAGGACCCCCAACCACTCGCTGCCCTCGTCCATTCTTTATCTCCTATCGCCTCCATCACATTCAGTGATTCTGAGATTCCCGCATCTAACACAAAAGATCAAGATGCTGCCCTCTTCATCCCTGCCTATGTTGATCGAACACGCATTAAATGCATTATGATCGATGGCGGTGCTAGCATCAACATTATCTCTACCCACGCCTTTGATCAGTTGGCTCTTCCCAAGAATTGCATCTCCAAAACTGACGCGATCTTATGCTCTTTCAATGACACCACCGCCACGACCATTGGCACAGTCATCCTTCACATTCGCATTGGTCCATGCACAGTCCCGGAGCTCTTCTATATCATTGAAGGAGAGTTTCAATACAACCTTCTACTGGGCCGACCTTAGATCCGTGCCATGGCCTGTATACCCTCCACCCTGCACCGTTGTGTGAAGTTTGAGCATGATGAGCAAGTCCACACCATCCCCGCTGACCCTTCACCCTTCAAAACTTGCAACACAACCTACCGTCCCAACGATGTCCTCATTCCCATCAAGCCGTCAACTCTGGCACCACCTCCATCTGCGAAAGCTTCGACCAGTTCACAATCAGCGGTCGCCCTCACCCCTCCCCTTCAAGCGTCGACCAAAGACCCCATGGAAGACATCTTCTGATGACTATCACTTGGGGAATATCGCTTGTTGACCCTAGACATGTTCCAAACTCTGCAAGAGTATGGACGCCTTCACCTCAGTCCTAATTACGACCATCGAATTGGGATGGTCGTGCCTTATGGTCCTCCTCACTTTCAGACCAACTTTGTCTATGGGGGGCTCAATCAAGCTCCTACCAACGGCAATTCCCTCTCTTCACCCCAACCTTTCACATCTGATTTCTCATTTCTTGGCAACCCTGCCTTTGCACACACTTACCTTCACAGGTGTGCATGGAAGGGTTTTGGTTTCAGACGTTATGAGCAGGGCTCCCATCAGCCCATCGAGCCGCTCAATGATCATGATGCCAAGAAACGGTATGGCCTAGGATATCATGACCCCACTCAAGCTCCTTTTGACCTTTGTCCCGAGCCAACCATTGACCAATCTCCTCTAAACTCACCCATTTCTCCTTCGTCACCTACGGAGTCGGTGGTTTCCATCCCTCCTAGTTTTTTTTCCATAAGCACCATTCGCCTGGAACTCTTGACCTATCAGCTCAATGGGGTGTCCAGGTCTCTCCCTCTCATTTTTCCTACCATGGTAGAGGATGAGTCAGCAACCATTCACACTATCCACTGCGTTGATGATGACGCCATCCTTTCCTACATGGGTGCTGATGACTCTTTCATCCAGCATTTCCTCCCTTTCGAGACCCAAGTTATGTTAAATGAATCCACCATTGACATCAACCTCCCTTCTTCTTCTGATGTTCCTCACGTCTTAAGGATTGGCCAATCTTTAGATGCTTAGGAGTAGCTTGACTATGCCCAGTTCCTTTCCAACCATAGCAAGGCCTTTGCCTGGACTTACAGCAACATGCCTGGCATCGACCCCACTATTGCTATCCATAACATTATCACCAAACCAGAGGCTAAGCCTGTTAGGCAAAAGCTTCCAAAGATGCATCCTTGCATTGCGCTCCTTGTCAAAGAGGAGCTTCAACGCCTTCTTTCTGTCTCCTTCATCCAACCCATCGATTATCCACAGTGGGTCTCTAACATTGTCCCAGTTACTAAAGCAACTGGGGGGATTCAGATCTGCACAGACTATCGCGACCTTAACCTAGCCTATCCCAAAGACGACTTTCCTCTTCCTAACATTGACCAGCTTGTTGATCTCACGGCCGGCCATGAGATGCTATCTCTCATGGACGGGTTTTCAAGATACAATCAAATCCTGATCGCACTGGAAGATCAGCACAAGACTACCTTTATCACCCCATGGGGGACTTTCTGCTATCGAGTCATGCCTTTTGGCTTGAAAAATGCTGGTGCCACATATCAGCGCGCCATGACCTACATTTTCCATGATCTCCTCCACAAAATCATGGAGGACTATGTGGATGACCTTCTTAGCAAGTCCAAACTTTGCCGTGACCACTTGACCATTCTCACAATCATCTTCTCTCACCTTCTGCAATACAATGTCTGCCTTAACCCTAAGAAGTGTGTCTTTGGGGTCCTCTCAGGCAAGCTTCTCGGCTTCATCATTTCTTTTCATGGTATCGAGATAGATCCCACCAAGATCCGTGCTATCCTCAAAATACCACCCCCGACCAATCTCAAGCAGCTTCGCAGCCTACAAGGGAAGCTCCAGTCCATTCGTCGTTTCATCTCGCAGCTTTCAGACCGCTGCCAACCTTTTTATCATCTCCTTAAGAAGGACGTCTCCTTTAAATGGGATGAGGACTGTCAAGAGGCTTTTGAAGCCCTCAAAAGCTATTTGGTCTCTCCACCAGTCCTCATTCCACCTAAAGACGACCAACCCTTCTACCTTTATATCTCTGCCACCAACCATTCGTTAGGTGCCATGATCACGCACCGAGACGAGCATCATCGTGAGCAAGCGGTTTACTACATCAGCCGAACACTGGTCGACTATGAAACTCGGTATACTCATACTGAGAAACTCTATTTGGCATTAGTCTTTTCCACCACCAAGCTCCGCCACTATCTCGTCAACCACAAAACCTTTGTCATCACTCACACCGACCCTCTCAAATACATGCACTCCAAGCCATATCAAAATCAATGTATGGCTCGGTGGCTCATGCTGCTTGCAGAGTTTGACCTCAAATTCATCCAGCAGAAATCTATCAAGGGGCAAACCATCACTGACCAACTGGCAGATGCCCCTCTTTCTGACAACCAACCTTCACACTGTGAGTTCCCTGACGAGTCTATC
Source organism: Torreya grandis (assembly GCA_037957365.1). NCBI lineage: Eukaryota > Viridiplantae > Streptophyta > Pinopsida > Cupressales > Taxaceae > Torreya > Torreya grandis. The sequence goes on from JARHVA010001189.1 coordinate 3,496,676, forward strand.
GCTACCCTTTCCACCAATGACACCGTCTACCAAATGACCATGTTCTTTGACGGCTCCAAATGTCAACTCAGTGGGGGTGCCAGGGTCATCCTCATCCCACTCGAAGGGCAGCCCATGCCTCTATTTTTTAAGCTTGACTTTGATTGTACCAATAATATGGCCGAATACGAGGCCTTAATTTTGGGACTTCAGACTGCCTTTTCCATCCACATCAAGTCTATCAACATCTTCGACGACTCGCAGCTCATCGTTAATCAAGTTAACAGTTTATATCTCTGTAAAAACAAAGTTTTACAGAGGTATAAGAATCGTGTTGACCTTCTTTTGGCATCTTTCGACCATTACCTCTTGCAGACTGTTCCACGCTCTACGAACAAGTTTGCCGACACCATGGCTTCTCTTGCTTCACATATCCCATCTTCATCATCATCATCTCGCCTTTTTGTCATAGTGCATCGTGTACCTTTGCCTTCATACATCTCTCCTCACATTGACCATATCAACACTATCAATTATAGCCCACGAGATGACTGGTATAAGCAACTTGTGGACTACTTGTCTCTTTCTGTCACTCCTCCCAACCTCTCTAGCAATGCACGGTGAGCTTTCATCAAGTGCACAGCTTGCTATACCATGCTAGGGGGTCTTCTTTATAAGCGAGGCTTCGACAGCCTCCTTCTTTGCTGTCTAACCTCCACTGAAGCTCCTCAAGCCATAAAGCAAGTCCACGACGGGATTTGTGGTGGACACTTCAGTGGAAACTCGGTTGCCAAGCGCATCCTTCGCCTGGGTTATTATTGGCCCACCCTTCATCAAGACTGCAGCGACTATGTTTGACGTTACATCAAGTGTCAGCAGTGCTTTAACCTGCTTCATCTCCCCAGCCATGCCTTGCAAGTCGCTCAGGATTTTTGGCCTTTCTCTCAGTGGGGCTTGGATCTCATTGGTGAGATCAACCCTCACTCGTCTCTTCGTCATCAGTCCATCATCACTGCCACTGAGTATTTCACCAAGTGGGTGGAAGCCATTCCTCTTGTCTCCACAAAAGCCGACAAAATTGCCGACTTCATCAGCAACCACATTATCTATCATTTCGGTGTCCCTCATAAAATCATCATCGACAATGGCAAGTCCTTCAAAAACAAGACTGTCCAAAAACTATGTGACTCATTTGGCATCAAACTCAGCGTTTCTTCGCCTTACTACCCACAAGCAAATGGGTAGGTAGAGGCTTCCAACAAAATTCTCACCAAAATTCTCATGAAGGTGGTCAATGATACAGGAAGGGATTGGCACATTCATATTCCCTTCACTTTGTGGGCCTACCGCACCAGCATCCGAACCTCTACGGGTGCTACTCCCTTCTCCCTCGTGTACGGAACAGAGGTTGTCTTACCTCTCGAAGTACAGATCCTGTCTCTCTGCATCTCCCTGCATGACATTCTCTCCAACGACGACTTTTGTCAAGATCGCTTAGCTCAACTTGAGTTACTTGACAAGCACCATCTTGCTACCCTCAATCATCTCCATGTCTACCAAAGTCGCATAAAGCAGGCCCATGATAAAAATCTGCAAGAACGAGACTTCAACATCAGAGACCTCGTCCTCAAAGAGAATCAGCACGTGACCAATATGGAGTGAAGTAAATGAGGCAAATTTTCCCCCAATTGGCTTGGACCTTTTATCATCACGCACAAGTATGGGTTAGGGACTTATCGTCTGTCCTCCCATGACGGACGGCCAGAACCTGAGCCTCTTAATGCGTTGCATCTTCGACCTTTCTTCTGTTAGTCGAATACTCATCTACTTGACACGTAACTTGAGCTCATCCCTTGAACAATCCTTGTCCTCTTAATCCTCATCCCTTTCAACCCTATTCCCCTTTAACAAGTCCTCTACAACCCTTTTATGACACATGCATGCTTTGTCCTAATAAAAGGGGAGTCCTTGAACTTCTACAGCCTTGTCCGTAACTCTAATCAAAAAAATCAAAAAAATCAAAAAAATCAAAAAAAATCAAAAAATCAAACAATATATCAAGATGTCAAAACATATCCAAGGTCACAAAGTCAAATTCAAAAAGACAGACTGCTCCCTCGAAGGATAGTTGTACTATCATTGCTGTAGCTAATAGACTAATCCCTCGAAGGACAGCTATTCAAACATTATTAAGCAAAAATATAGACCACTCCCTCGAAGGATGGCTATCAAACAGCAACCTTTCTTAGAAGCTTCCTGCATTGATCAGCTTCGCAACATGACCACTCAATTAAAAGACATCTCTATGTAGGCTTCCTGCATCGATCAGCCTGCACCAAAAAAAAAATGGGTCATGGACTTGGCTTGTAGTTGTCTCAGGGTCTCCTATAAAAAGGGGCAAGGTTATTCCTGCTTTTAAACTGGGTTACCCTATCCACCTCCTATCACCTGCTCAAGGGACTTCGAGCTCACTTTAATGTCAAAGTGATTCGATTACCGTTCTAACACCACACTGGTCAACGACGTAATGCATGAACGGGGCTTTGGTTCTAATAACCCCTATCTATGCTTCATTTCTGGTTCTTGTCAATGAAAGAGCAATTTGCCTTTCATCTTTTCTCTACACTTTGGTCACATTTAACCACATCAATTATCGACTCATCTTTAACCAAGCCATTTTCATCATTTTCAACTGACATCATCCTAGTCCATTTCACATAGTTTCCATGGACACCAATACACATGGAAATTACCGACCAGATCCAATTTATGTTAAGCATAAACCAATACTTGCTGAAGCATAAATAGACTTCCATTCATTTTTAGCATGCATCCATCACGACTACGGAAACTTGCTAGGGATGAAAGCCTCTTGGCCCATGTGACATCTATAGCATCATCTTACCCTCATCATTTTGACACTTGACCACATCCAATCATTGATCAATCAGACCTTTTGTCTGAACTACATTGGTCTGAGGCCCTATGACCAGGGCTATGTAGGCAGCACTCAGATACCACATCCTCTGAGGTTAGCTCGACCACCCTCGTTTGTTCGTCTCCCTGATAGACAAACCTTCTTTCCTCCTTTTAACCATGACCTCGACTTTGACCAAGACCAATCAGTCTCTTTGACCCCTCCTCCCTTTTAGGGAGAACTACATTGGCCTGAGGCCCTTCACATAAGGGCTATGTAGGCAACACTCAGATCACATGACGTTTTTTGAGGTTAGCTCGGCCACATCCTTTCGTCTATCCATCCCCTTGACCAATGACCATCCTTCGACCTTCGACCACTTCCAAGACAATGTTGCCTTGGTTGTTTTTGCATGTATGCTACCTCACGGTTGGTTAGCAGAATTATCCGCAGACCCTATTTTTGACCCTTCACAAGTATAGGTTGATCCCTACTACTTGTGGCACTTTCGTGTTTCTGGGAGCACTTCCTGAGCCTGGGATACCTGGAACACGATGACCATTTGGAGGTTCAGCTTAGATTGCGTGACTCGATCAGTAGACGACTAAATGCTGGGGCCCGATTACCTCAATTTAGGCACTCCTTGACCCTCGACATGTGATAATTTGACCTGACCCTCCCGTGAAGTGGACTACATGCAATCACAACTACTGCAGCATTTTCACTCACTCTCTTCTATCCATTTCTCTATCAAATCGACACTCGATCTTCAGTTCCCTTCTCTCGACTATCGCTTTTAGGGGAGAACACCTCATCCTTTTCCTGGGGCAACCAACTCTTGTTTTTGTCTTGCAGTTTGTCAAGAACAACCAACAAGACAAAAAGGGGCAAATGTAGACACCACAAATGTGTCTACACCTTGGTTCTCCCCCTTGTCCACCTCAAACCCCTATCCTAACCCTTGGCCTTGGTGCTCTCCATCCATTTGATTAAAATAAACTTAAATATTTTAATTAAGTGGCCCCCTTTCCACCTCACCCTTACCACCTTAGATCCTCCCTTAAATCCCTCCACCTTCCCCCTAACATTTATTATGCCAAATATCCTCATTATCTTCCCCCCATGCCCATTTAAGCACCCTCATGACCGTTCTTCCCACAATCCCTCCCCCAGCGGCATGCAAGAATGCACAGAGGCTATTTTTAGCCTCTATCCCCATTCTGCCACTGCCGACGTCAGTGACCCTTCGGCCGATGTCGGCGAAACTGCCAGCATCGGTAGCCTTCAATACCCCTTTCTGCATCCGTTGTAGCCCCTGGACCCTTGAGCTCACAAACGGAACCCTCTTGGTGCTTTGGCATTCGACTCTCTTCTCTCTGGACCTCGTGCAACAGGAGCAACAAAGGCAGGGACTCTAGATCAGGGACTTCTTCTTACAACAAGTCTTCCGTGGCTCCAACAACAGCTCCTCCATTCTTCAGTTAGTAAGCCAAAAGGTAAGCAATTTCATTATGTTATTTCATTCTTTTCTTTAAGTTTTCAGTTATCTACTGTCTTCTACTTGCTGTGTCCTTCCCCTGAGAGGCTAAAAAGCCTTCTCAGACCCTGTACCCTGTCCATCTTCCTCTTCCCTGTCCCCCTTTCAATCTAGTCCCAGACAACTTCCTCGTCCCTCCTGCCAACAAAAGACCCTACACAGGGCACCCAACCAGACTCAGACCATTCTCCAAACCATCCAAGCACGTCCATAAACTCTGTCTCAGACCCATCCACGGACCAAAACCAAACCAGACCCGACCACAGGCCACAACCCCGACCGATGCCGGTCACTTCCCCAACCAACGTCGACAGTATAACCAACGTCAGCAGATCAGATAACTGACACCGGCAAAATTTCTGACCTCGGCGACTGTCATCAGCCTGACTGCTCCTTTCAGGTAATCATTTGTCTTTTCTTTTCTTTCTAATTTGTTTATCACTTCTGTATTCTGGCATCCTGTATTTTCTTGCTCTTTTATCTATCTGTTATCAGTGGGTTGACCTCCCTTGAGGAAGTTTTCACACTTCCGAGAACAAGCTTTCGCTTGGCAACCCACCGCCTATCCATCTAACATTTTCTTGTCCAAGTTTCTTTTTCCTTGCAGGTGTCATTCCTCCACAGCCAAAGAAGAGTGCCCACAAGAGTCTGGATTTACGGTGCGCAGTCTATATCTAGGTACTTCCCATGCCTTGTCCATTATTCTTTAGTTTCTTCTCTCTCTTTATAATCTGAAAAAGTGAATTAGCGATAGAAACAATGAGCTCAAATAATACATCAAGGGGAGCTAGCCCATAATATAGATATTCAATCCATGATATGGATACCCATATCCCTAGAGTGTTTCCATGGTTCCACTTTAAATGAGGATAAGTTAGTCCCATTTCCACATAGGGTGCATTTTCAAGTGACAATAGGAAGTGCAAAGCTATTCTATTAACCATCAATTAGAAATCTACTTACAATCTTCATATTATCAAACATGCATTACAATTTCATTATAGATATCTCAAATATCTCATATATAATATTACCCAACACTTTCCAACCCATTCTACTAAAATCTTCAAGAATATATAATGTTAAAAAATATATTATTATAACCACAATGTTTATACTTAGATTCCAAGTATGTTAACCTATATTCTATTACTAAATATTCCATGTACCTGATCCCAAATAAAAATAGATGTATTCATAATAATATTATAGAATAACCACTAACTAAAATAAACCATGATCCCTATCCATGTGTCATATCCATAGATATGAGTAGTTAGTGCACACATTCCATAGCTAACACTTTTCTAGACTCAAAATTTTATCTCATCCCAAGACAAGACCACAAATAAATAAGAGTTTGAAAATCAAAAAGTAGGTAGAACACATAGAAACTATAGATCACTTAAGGTGTCATTTACTATTTTTCACCCATTGTGCACTACTTAGCTGCCCTCATGGGTTTTCAACTAAGTATAAAGCTAGTCTACCACCATTTCAAATTTTCAATAGACTAGTGAAACTAGAAGGTAACCCTTATGGGTTTCCAACTAAGCTATCCTTTTTTATTCTTATGGTACTACCAAATAAAAATCTAAGAATAAAAATTCAAAATTACCCATTTTAAAAAAAACATATCAAGATGAAAGAGGCATTGACAGAGAAATTGATGCAACCAGTGGTTTCAAAGTGGATGGAGAACTCTACAAAAAACATGAAGCAATAGTATTAATCTGGTGCAACTAATATTATACTTGAATGGGAGGAATAATGATAGGGACACTAATTATTAGAGTGATAGTACTATTAAACTCAACCACATTCATCTTATGATTATGCCAACCAACCAAATACTCTTGAACACTACATAGAAGTGTCTATAAAAGTTTATGAGCATAAAATAACTATGAAATATAATTTTTATAGTAGAAAAGAGAGTGGATTTATAATTATTCATATTATCATAGATATGTACATGTATATGGGTGAGCCTATCAACATCGTACTGTGTTTGGATCCCAAAAATGGTATTGCACAACATCTGAGTCTACCAAGCCTATAATTAGTGCATAAAGGAGTCTCAAGATTGTATTGATGCTTGAAACATAGACACAAACCTAGAAAAAGTGATATAAGGATAATGAATTATGGCTTTGTAGGAACTCATAGTGGTAAATTTAGGGAGCACACCATTCCATACTACTTCTACTTGGGATTTCTAGTTGATCAACCCATGGGCCATAGTTATGGCTTGGTTGATCGTAGTAGTGAGTTTATCTTGATAAAGATCTAGGACATCTCATAATTCATTAGACTCTTCCTTGATATATTGACCTTAAAGTTATATATGGTTGACCTATTAGATACTAACCCAATCTCGCATAAGCTAGGCCATTAGCTTTAGAATTTTTTTGTGATATAACATAAAACTAAGGATCACAACTTTAGAATAAAGGATGGGGAAAGAGCCTAAAATAAAATTAATAGTGTTACTAAGCACACTCCATAGGTTATATTTATCCTTTATAATTAGGATACATTATTCTACAAAGAAATAATAGTCTACATAATGGACTCCTAAAAAGTAAAAGCACGCTCCAACTTATTAGCAATGAAAAACTTAGAAATATATAGAGATGATTTAGTGGTGGGTAGGGTCATAATAGAGACAATAGTGGATGTCCTGGTAGGAAGTCATTATAAAAAAGTAAGGGGGAATGAAAATATGGTACAATGGGAGGGTGAAGAGGGAACATCCATGAGTGCTAAGTGCTAGAAACTAGATGTCATAGTGGGATCAAGGTTTGGTAAAGCATGACCTTGGGTTGGGAGGGATGGATAAGTGGAAAAGGTATAAGGTGGAGTCACAAATGGTAGTTTTAGAGTGTTATGTGTAGCCTCAACCTATTTTGGAAGATTGGGGGTATTCATAAGCAACATGGGAATAATGATAGTCTCTAAAGTTTTTGGTAGAGGTTGAGGAGTGAGAGGCAAGATAAAATGGTTGTTGAATCCATATATTTTGTAACCTCCTGAGTATGTGTAGCTAGAGCATATGGTTGTACCAGTGCCACCTCTATGGAAATCTTATGCTCAACCTCATTATCAACCTTATTATTTTCTAGATTAATAACATCTTGTTTGCTCACTTCCTTGGCCTTAGTGATATTTTATTAGTATTCCTCCATGTCTACAATCTATGTGGACTAGATGGGGATGTTCATCATCAAATGAACTATTTATACAATTGGCTAAGGAATTTATTACATATTCATTGGTTTTTAAAACTCAAAAATAAGTTATGGTTCCATTTATTATAGGGGTACCTTGGTATAATGTGGTTTTTATGCCTCAATTTTTTTTGTTTTTCCATATCCTTCTATTATTTCTTCACTTCCTTTCTTCTTCTATTCTTGGTAGATCATTGTGATTCTTCTCAAGAAATCTATTTTTCCTTTGGAATTTGTGCATCCAACACCATCTCTTCAATATCAGTGAGGGGTTCATCAAACTATGATGAAGAAGAAATCACCATGGATTCATGCATCATTTTGTCAAACATAAGTCCCTTCTATAACCTCTATGAGCATCCTCGATAAATTATGGTACAATCCTTCCTAAATATATATGAGATGATGTGGATTATTTCTTTATGGGTGTAATTTCCTACTCATCCTTTTCTATAGTAGGTTTATATCTTCTCAATGTGTGATGCTTACACTAGAGTGATTATGATGGGCTCTCAGTAAGAGGATCAATTTTTTGGGTCTGATAGGACTCTCCAAAGCCACCTTCTACCAAATTTTTTTCTTAGAGATATTAAATTATGGTTTTCTCACCCATAATATCCATAATAATTGATTTTGGATAAGCTATAAATTCTACCCACAAATGTTGGGGTACCTACTTACAAACTTTCACTGTACACACTACTTTCCAAAAGAATAATTCTTTTTCTTCTTCCCTCTCATATAAATCATCAACTATTTCTACAACCATAGTTTGATAAACCTCTTATTCATATATTTGAATATTTTTCTGCTCACATTCTTTAGAAATTTGAGTAACATGTGGGTCATCTAACCATGTCTTCTGACTATGAGTCTTCCTTAGTGGAGGAGAAGGTGATCACTGACTTACAAGATCCTTATTTTTTCCTTGATCTAATGGAGTAGATATTATTGGGGAAGTTTATGTAGTGTCTACCATAATGAGATCATTAGGTGGAATTATCTATAAAGGGGTTGATTTTTATGTTTTTAAAGTTTTCTACTGTGTGACTTCCTTATGTGCCATATGCATATCGATAAAGAAGGGAAAAGGCACAAATGAAGCCTTTAGAATTGCATGAATGTGAATATAAATTCCCTATGGAATCTTCACAACCACTGCATGTTAGCCTAAAAAATTCATCATATCTAGTAGGATTCTTGGGTTACTGAGCACCAATTCCATGAGTTCATCCCACCATGCACTGAATAGTTGTTGATGCAAGATGTAGCTTCTTTAACTATGTTTCCAAATGAGGTTCTAGAATGTAATGTCTAATCAATAATATACATATGGATTGATAACACCTTATAGATATGTCCACTATGTTAACATGATTATTAACACTAAAAACTAATAATGAAAAGTTTGTTTTATAGACACGATGACTTTTGTAATATTCATTTTAAGACTGACCACCAATAATTCTAGCCAATTAAATTGTTCCCCCTTTAATACCATGTAATGCATAATATAAATGACCCATTTTGTGTATTCCTTCATGTCTTTTGTTGTTTTATAGAAACATGTAGTCATACATTCTATTAAGATGTGAATGGATTCATTTGATATGTCATCCAAAGGAATTCTATGATTTCTAAAAGTATATGGCTCCTTAATCTCAAGTAAAATTGGAGGATATTTTGATTTGTAAGGCAATAGAGAGCATAAAAATGATACCATACCTATGTATATTGCCATCATAGCCTCATTCACATATATAGTGATGTTTGTAGATAAATAGATTTTCTCATCTTTAGACATTCCTATCAGAAGTTACATGATGTCACTCAATTATCTAAATATAGGTAGTTGGATTAGGTGTTCCACATTGGTGTTATGTAAAATATGTGGTGTTTCAATTTCCAAAGGTTACACATATATGGATACTTCAAGGACAAATAATCTCTCTTTAGTGCATTTAAGAGAAGGATACACTTCATGATCTAAATTTTTTGACTAGCATATGTTTGTGCCAACTCTAATGTCATCTAATTTTGGAGTGGGTAGAACTTTGATGAATTGTGGTCATGTATAAATGACCATCATGAATATCTTTGTACTGTGGTTATTCTATTTGGAATATAAGGAGTATAGAATAGGGCAAGAGACTTGGAGGGATGTTCACCAAATTTCTTAAAAATAGTTAAGTATGAAACAATGATTTAACTAGCAATAAGTCTATATATAGGCCTTCTTGTACCTAATGTTATTCTTTATATTTGAATGTGCCAAATTACCTTAGGATCTTCTTTTAAAAAACATTAGTAATTACACCTTTGAACTATTTATCTAACATACTTTTTATTAATGTGGCATATTTTTACAATGGTCAGGTGGAGTGATGTGACCCATGAAATTTGTGAATTGACTATTCCATTTCTTAATATGTATTTTTATGATGATTTAGGATATATGCTACCTATCTCACATATATGGTTATCAATATCCATCCCTTAGCCATTATTTTTCATCAATATCTATACCATACATAGCTTTCCCAAACTTAACTATCTTTCCTTGACGCTCATTTTAATTTTGGTATATATGCTTTCCTCCCAATTATGCACAATACCTCCTGCTTGTGGGTAATAGAGATAATTTATTTACTCATACCTATAAACTACACACACAACATAAAAAACCAAACCAATCCACGCATCATGAATGAAAATGAATCCTATGCTAAACTAGTGCAACTGAGCATGTATTCTTTCCTCGGTACACAACTTATTGGTGGTAGGATTTGAGCCTACCACCATTCAGTTTTCCAATAAAAATGGTACCTTATAAAACCCATAAGATCACTATTATTGGCTATTGTAATGCATGAATAATATATGGTCCCTTATAATAGATGTACAAATTTCCTAGAAAATATCAAAACTAGTTATCATATAACAAGATGTGATGATCTATCTAAAATTCTTTAGTGCATATATCTTATCATGCCAATATTTCTATATATGATTATTTAGCTCTTATGTCTAGGTTGTTCTATGAGATTCTTCATCCATTATGTTTAGGTCTAATAACTTACTTCCTAAAGATTATTGATATTCTATATACATAATGATTGTGATCTACAAGCTGGGTATAACATACTCTAAAGGAATTACTGCTTCTAGACCATATACTATTTGAAATGGGATAAACCATGTGCCACATTTGTAATTCATGTTATATTCCTATAATACTACAATAATTCTATCCTCATAGTCATATCACTAAACATCATAGACTTTTATAAGCATCTTACCTAAGACGTTGTTTGTAACCTCCACTTGATCATTCACCTAAGGGTGGTGAGTTATACTTCTATGATGTGATATGAGGAATTCATTAGTAATTTTTTTTATGGTTTTATTCAAAATATGTGTATCTCTATTTCTTACTATCTTGATTGGACACCCAAACCTAGTGATTTTGTTCTCATACAAGAACTCCATTGTATCATTTGTATTATATCTAGTTGTCACAAAAACTTTGAACCACTTGGTAAAATAGTCAGTTATAGTGATTATATAGCATGCATGACTATTTTTTCTAGGCATATTGATTGGTCTGACAAAATCAATTCCCCATTGTTTAAAGGGTTATTTTACAAACATTGGCTGGAGTGGTATTTCATCTTTGATGGTTTGTCTTTCCCATCCTTTGATAGACATAACACTCCTATGTGATTCAGTATGCATCTTGAAATAAATAAGGCTACCATAGGCCACTTTTTAAAAAAATTCTTGTAGTATAATCTCTAGTGAATTCAAATCTAATGATGCTTTAATGTGATTTTTCAAGTACTTGAGGTTATTCATGATTGAGCGCTACTATGTGTAGTACTTCATCTTTACCTAGATAGTACAAGAATCCTATGATGATACTAAAATGAAGGGACTTAGTAATCAACTTATTTTTTTCTCACTTTGCATAGTGTTCTATAAATGTCCCCTATTTTATAAACTATGCAATCTATTCCAATTATTTAGGAATCACAAACACCCAAATTAAGTGTGCATTAGGTAATTCATCAGGAATTTCCTCTATCTCTTTACCATTTTGGATTAGACTCAAATGTTCTGGTCCCATATTCTCTCAACCAAGTTTGACATTAATGGAAACCAAAACTCCTAAAAAAGAATTAACCATCAAGATATATGATCTCCTAGTAAATGTTTATTTACTAGGTAATGCAAGGCTTGATTATTAGTGAACAAATCAAATGGATAAGCTAATAATTAATGGAAAAAATTATGCAATGCAAATACTATCACAAGGGTTTTGTGCTCAGTGGTAGTATAATTATTTTTAGCCATAGATAGCTTTTGACTAGAAAAATGAATGTGGTAATCCAAACCACCTTCTCCTGGCTACACCAATACAATTGAAACTATTATCCCTAATGCATCCACATGTATGTTGAAGGACTTACTCTAATCCAAAAAAATATATATTGGTGTAGTTACCAACCTTTGATTTAAATAGATGAATGTCACCTAAAATTCATCTATCCAAATTAATCATGTATCCTTCCTTAATAACTTCTCTAAAGGGGAAAATATTATAGCATACCCTTTAATAAAATTTATATAGTAGCCTATATGTCCAAGGAAGGATTGTATCTATTTTGTACTTATGGGTCATGGCATTCCCAAAATAATTGTGATCTTGGATGGATCTACCAAGATACCTTTATTTCAAACTACATGGCCTAAAAAAAACCTAATGGGTGTAAAAATAAGCATTTGTTTAAGTTGAGTGTTATTTGTAGTGCTCTACATCTTTCTAAAATTAATATTAGTTTGGATAAATGATTTTGAAACAATGAAGATACTACCCAATCATCCAAATATACTTCTAAGAAATCATGGATGAAATCCTTAAATGCAACTATAACATCCCTTAATAAAACCATAGGTGCATTTTTTATTCCAAATATAATTACCTCATATCCAAAATAACCCAATTATATTTCAAAGTTCATCTTATCTCTATCTTCTTCTACAATTGGAATCTGATTGTACCTGTTGAAATCATTAGTAAAGGAATACACCTCATGACCTACAACTGCTTATAAAACTTCATCTATAAATGGGATATGTAAAGGGTAACTAATGCAAACCTCATTTAAAATATAATAGTTACCACAAACTCTTATCTCAATAGTATTTTTTGGTTGAACCACCATAGGACTCACCCAGTTAGATTTCTCCATAAGAAAAATAATTTTGGCCTCCTACATGTAGTCTAGTTCAGCTTTGACCTCTATCTTCATGTTTGGGTTCAAATGGTATTGTATTTTCTTAATAGGTCATGTGAACTCCTTTATTTTATTTTAAATCTCCACCATATATGGGTATACACCCTTAAATTAAGTGAACTTGGTCAAGAAGACATCCAAATAATCCTGAAAAAGTTGTAATTTGGATATGTCTTCTTATGACCAATAATCACCAATATGTGCCAATTTTGGAACATTCTCGGTTATAATGTTTTCAATGTGCTCATTTAAGGATTCATGGTAAATATTAAATTATTACTTATGAATTAAATCATGTAATATCCTTTCAACTTCCCATTTTGTAATTTTACGACACCACAAACTTTCTTCTTCAGATGATTCTATGACTGGACCTAAAAGTGTCTCAACTTCCCATTATGGTTTGAATAATTATTCAAGATCCTTATCATCCACCTTAGTTAAATATATTATACACTCATCTTCATATTATATTAGATGACATGGTTAAATATATACCTTTACTTTATCCTTATATGATTTATAGGCTTTCAAAGATTTATTCAAATCATAAGTTGTGTGATGGGAGGATGATGAATCAGTTAGTCCATATAAGTATTCAATCCTCCCATGGAATAGAAAACGTGTTAGATTATATAATTATTTATGTTAAATGGTTTTTATATTATAAAATAAAATTTCCTTAAATCTATGCCCAATTTCTTGTCTCCCTTCTGTGTTCCTAGTGTATGTACCAAGTAGTAAGAAGGGCACCCAAAGTGTAATGGAATATATGTACCCAATACTTTGGGGTGAAACAATTTATAGTCTATACCTCAACGTATCAATAAATATGAACCTTAGGGAAATCTCCTTCATGAAATATTGGCTAATCTTTCCTTACTCCTTTTGGTAACTGGAACCAAGATAGACGGATTTTGTAGGTTGTCTCCCATTACATATGTGCCTCCTTATGTACAAACCACTAGCTCACAAAAATCCATTTTAATGCATGTGTGAGATCACTATCTCTCTAGTTGATATTAGGTACACATTTTTGAAATTTTATAATGAATTGACCAACATCCTTAGTGTAAAATCAGTGTGGTATTTGGCATTTTATTAAAAAAAACCATGTCCAGAGGTTGTACTTCATGATTACCCTTCATCCAATTTAGAATGTGAGTGTCAAACTATCCACTTACCAAAGAAGCTCTATCACAAGGTAGAACACCTTCTCTCATTGTTTTTATGTAATATTTATTTTCTTGACTAACTTGATATAAAAAATCTATGTTTGATTGAGTTGGTGACTTATGGACATGGAACATATAATGACTACAAATAATGGTATAATATCCACATGTGGTAACATATACTTGAGAGGTAACTCCTCTAATTATAATGGTAATTTTGGTAGGCTTGTGTGATTTTAGTGGAAGTCACATTCAATGGTTTTCAATGCCTTTCATCTATCTTCAGTATTCACCTTAATCCAAATATTATTACCCTAGACATAGGGAGAGTCTATCTCTCTTGAGATATAGTATGACTTTTATCAATCCTTATTTAAAGTAATCACTTTAATATTATCTCCCTAATGAGATTTCAATTGGTTCCTTACTATATTTATGATCATCTGACCATCATAGGCCCATTTTTTCCAATGAGTGTAGGATAGTGCATCTCATCCATCTTCATATCTATGACTTCAAAATTACCATGCAAGCTCAGTTCTACAACATTGATCTCCACACCCTCCAATCAAATAATTGGTTCAATTCACCTATAATCCATAAGTCTTAGTGTAATTATGGTGTAACTTAGTGAAGGTTCACCAATAACAACCCATGTTGATTAAGGTATCATATTGAGAGTGCTTCCAAAATTGAACACTACATTGGGGTACCTCATACCCTGTTATTTCAATATATTCTTGATTTAACATCCCAAAGTTTTTTATTTTCACATACCATTTCATTTGAGCTAATTATTTTTAATCCTTATGTTTACACTTTAGTAGATTATGAATCAAATTGGTGATGTTCTTTGATATGTCCTCATTCCATAGTATACTACAGAGCTTCATCAAGTCTGTCAAGGTAGTGACAACACCATCTTGTTGAATGATGCAAACTATCCATCCATATATTTATGCATATGTGACTAAATCATCATCTTCAGTGGTCTCTTATTATTTAATCATTTTCATAATCTACACTACTTCACACATCAACCCTTTCTTCGTAATGGGTTTCAGATACTTGTGTGGTTATGTTTTCCTAATCTCATGGTCCTATGGTAGTTTCAAAGGGGGTAATCCCTAATCTTCATGTTTCTAAAAAGTGATGGGTTGTAATAATGTATCCTCTCAAGGTTGTGTAGTTACCATATTTACATTTCTTACATCCCTTTCCTCATGCTATTTAGCCAACACTATATAATCCTCTGTATCATGTTGTTTAAAAACCCTACAATAGGTACAGTAGGATTGATGTTATGGCTTCATAGGGAAATTACTTTGTACATTATTAAATTCACCACACATATAGCATTGAATTTTGGGTCAAGGTCTATTTCCTCTACCTCCTTAGAGTCTTCCTTGGTAACCTCCCTCTATTCCTCCATAATATCCTCCTCTATCTAGTTGGAAACACCAATTACCAAACTATTATGGTCCATAGTTCATATAATTTTGTTGAAGATTCCACCATTACATTTTTTAATTTCCCCCATATCTAAAATATTGAGGTTGAGTTGGTTATGGTACCTAATTATACTACGTTGGCTATGGGATCATAGAATTTCATGAATTCTAATTATGTATAGGGGTTGTCTAGTTTTGAATAGATGGATTCCAAATAGGTATGTCTGTAGGTTGGTACGATAGTACCGTTAGTTCCTAAGGTGAAACATCTATATTAATTCTATACAGGTTCACTTTAGGTGTGATAATAGCCTACATTATTGTATTTACTTTCTATGTAGCTACTACAAAGATGTTTTTAGTGATGTCTTCACTCAGTTCTTGTAGTGATCAATAGTTCTTTTCATAGTGGTATTGGGATTTTTAGAATTTAAAGTAAAAATTATATGGACTCCTTACATATTATTATAGAAGATGACATTGAGATGTTTCTTGTCCTACTATGCAATAGACACCACATAACTTAGTTTTTCTACTTGATCACTAATTCTTATTGTGTCCTTTACTACACTCTATACACCAAATATTTGACCTAGGTCTCTACGCTACTTCTTGTTATTGTTCCAATATTTTTATGTGTTTTAAGGTGGTCTGTATATGTGAACTAGGAGCCAAATCTCCCCCATAACCCTCAATCTACTCCACTTGGATTATAGGTATTCTAGCTTCTACTTTATTAGTGAGTTGGGTTTACATAATATCAAACCTTATCCTTGTCCATAGTCACTCTATAAAATAATAATCCTTGTATTTGTATGCCATAAAAAACTTGAATTCATTCATTACAACTAAAATTCTATGATTATATTCAAAAATAGTCTCTTTTGTTCCTTGGCTATTTTATTTGAGATCTTGTATGGTCTGACTAAAGTATTTATGAACCTTAAATTCTATGATCAACATTGTTTTGACTTCTTGTAATGTATCTTTATCAACACCTTTTCATAATATAAATCTTAATTCTCTACAATCCAATGCTCTAATGAAATCATACTTCATCACCACTTCATCAATAATTATTTTAACTTTCCATTTCATAGTGTAGGTGAGTAGGTATTATTTCAAGTTCGTAAACCCATCATAAGGATCCAAGTGGGTCAGTGCTCCCAATTAAACTTCCATAGTAATTTTTTTTACAAGTATCATAGTTTATTTTTTTGTAATGGTGTCAAGGATGGTTATAGTTTTGAGGGCTTTTATGTGATCTAGGGTGATTCATAGTCTAGTAGAGGTTGTGATGTCTCCTTTGGTTCTATGGATGTGGTAGTTATAGATATATCTCCATTATCTCCTTTCTCTGATACTAAAATTTAAAGTTGTGTAATAAAATCCTTATTTTGCATAATAATTAAAGGATATGTATTTTTAGATAGCAATGTTGTTATATTCTTCTTTTGTTAGTCTGAATAACTCTACACAACTTCATGATATGTAGTCTTTTGTACTTCTAGGGTTTTTATGTGAACTTATTTTGGAACTAGTCCTTACCAAGTGTTGTTATCTAAAGTTTTGTAGTAATTACTATGATTTGTAAAAAATGGGCTCAAGAGATGTGTTCTCCTTAGGGAAATGATGCTTACCTCCAAAGATGTATCTCTAGAAACATGAACATACATTATGTCTATGACTATAATGCAATCCTTGGTTTTATTTTTAGAATAGCCTTCCTAAAAATTATGAACTTTTAACCATCTATTCTATTTCTATACTACTACCTTCTTATTTCATCCATGTTAAATCCCCATCACTTCCTTACACTCTATCATCACTTTTCCTAGGGTCCTCACTTTGTATCTCCTCACTATGTACTTCTCTTTATCATCTCCTTTCATCCAAATCATCAATACTAATACTCCTTTTCCTATTCACATATTTTTGAAATGCACTATATTTATTTTATCTCCTCTATTGTCACAACTCTTTTTATATCTCTAAAGTATATTTCAATTTTTTCCTCTGCATTCTCTATGCTAGACTCAAGTTCAAGCTCTACCTTTTCATCTTTTATTCATTTTCATTATGTCACACACACACCCCCATGGAGCCTAAAGTGACTAATACATATGTAAAGGAATAGGTACCATTATTTTATCCGCAACCAACATCTTAACAAGCATAGGAATTCACTGCAAAAAATTTCCTCTTATCCCTCTCATAAATAGATCCTTTGCCACTTTAAATTCTACATAGCCTTATACTACAAACTCTATTATATACCTGTTAATGTTTGAATCCAACCAATAATTTATCATACATGTCTAAATGGTGTCTAAGGCGTAAATTACTTTGATCTTCTCCTTAGACCACATAATTTTAGTAGTCACATGATATATAAAACAATGATGTTCTATATGATCCAACTAGTCATCTATAAATAGAAGTAAGTTGTAATATAATATCTCATAAATTTAATAATAAATATGCTCCTATACAATCTATTATTTATAACACCTTATTTTCTAAGCTTCCTTCTAAAAAAACTCGTCTATTTTCTGATTTAGACAATGTTCAACTTCTCTTTGACTAGGAAACCACCTTAACATATCCTCAAATAGTGAGATCCATGATCACCATATCATTATTAGCAAAGGTTATTAGGTTCACCAAAACATGATAATTACAAGGATAAATCCTAAAATTTTAAGAAGAGCTTGTAGGGAAGGAAAATAATTACTCAATATTCAATTAATGTCCTAAGATCATAGAGGTTTACATAATCTTGAGTAATCCTTTGATTATCTACTTAGATGATATTTAATGGTAAAAACACATTTATAACGACATAGATGTCAAACTTGTAGAGAAAATACCTTTTTATTCACTAACACAATAAGATTTATAATAGTTGGAAGTAATTTATAGAAATCTACAGAGGAATATTATCAATTCATAGAGTTATTATGAAATATCACCTAGCTTCACAATGAGTAGATAGTATCAAATAGAAGACAAAACCATTTTCATGAGAGATAAAATTATAACACATATCAATACCCAAAATATATATCTCACATAGGAAGTACAGAGCTATTATATTAACCATCAATTACTAAATCTACTTATAATCTTCATATTATAAATCACTCATTACACTTTCATTCCAGATATCTCATCTTTACTCAAAAGTCTCATATACGATATTACCCAACACTATCCACCCTATTCTACTACAATACATAAAAATATATAATCCTAAAAACTATATTATTATAACCATGATGTCTATACATGGCATCCAAGTATGTCAACCTCTATTCTATTTATAAATATTTCATGTACATTATCCTAGCTAAAAATAAAATATATTCATAACAATCTTGTAAAATAATTACTAACCAAAGATAAACCATGATCCATGTCCATATGGTACATCCATAAATGCAAGTGACTACTATACACATTCCCTAGCTAATAGATCCATGTAATCTATCCAGTTAGAATGCATAGCACAAACCTTATACTAATGTTGGCTAATGTAATTTTTACAATACAACATATAATGATCAAAAAATGAGTAGAAACTTGAAAGTAAATGTTAACTAATTTATCATTTATAAGTGTTATTAATTTATAATGAAGTTTAATTTTAATGTTATTTATGAGTTGGTTATAATGAGGAACTAGAAAGGAATCTAATGTTGGTTTTAGGAAGTTTAGGTTGAAATGGATTTGTATTAGTGATGGTACTAACTTGGTATTGGGGGACTACCCCCTTACTTTATAATCATGTAACAATAAGGGTGTCAGGTGATTTGCCAATATATACCATCAACCACATGTTTATACTTGGATATAAAACCAAGTTAGCTTCCCCCTTAGTGATGAAATCCAAGTAGGTAGACCTTGGGAAGAAAAAATGTCTAATTTTTTTGTATGTAAATTGATTTGGAAGTGTGTGAAAAATAGAAAAATAGTGTGACTAAATACATAATTTGAAAAACCACCTAATTAATCTAAGTTTGTTACTCTAAGCATGCAAGCAACTTAAAGGAAAGGTAACTTAATTTATAACAAAAAGAGGTTAATTCCATGATTGTGAATAGTATAGAGTCAGTATAGGTGACACTGTATGAAAATAGTGTAGAATAGAGTTGACTGGTCACTACTATTTTACAGAAGTAAGATCTAGAAGAACACAGTCAAATAGGTCAACTATATCTTTAAGATAGAAGATAGACTACAAAATTGTATTGAGCTAGTCAACCCAATTGGCTTTAAGGCTGAAATTTTATAGACTACAAAATTGTGAAAAAGAGTACTGAAAAGGAAGAACTCAAATGGCAAAGACAGTAAGAATGAACCTTGGTGGGTTTGCAGATGCTTTATATTGTAAAATTTTATTTTATGATTCTCAAATGATGATTAAAAAATTTTGCTAATAAAATCGACTAGTTTGATGTTTTTTTCAAAACATGTTTCAAACAAAGTCAATTGGATTGACTATGTTTAAAGACTTATATGATAAAATAATATAATTACGAACAAAGTCAACTAGTTTAACTATGTATGCCAATCTAGAACTAAAAATTAAGACTATGTTGAACTGATTGATCTAGTCACCTATATTTAGTGAAGACCTAAAAAATAGAATAGAGTCATTTTGGAGTGACTGTGTGTTAAAAATATTCATAGACTATTATAAGTATACCAATAGGTTTGATATAGTACTAAAAAAATAAAAATATATAATATGATGACAAAATGATAAAGTAAAAGAAGACTTACAAGGGTTTGATTCACATCATGTTCACCAGAATGGATAAAAAAGGAAACACAATTGATCTATTAATCAATCCTATCTTGGAGAAGATAAATCCTACTTACACTTCTAATTGTGATACATTAGATATTTGGGGTCATGACCAAGATGGATCTGCTAGACCTAACCAAGGAATCTCTTACCACAATAACATTACTAAAGAGGGTTCCAAAGCTTCTAGTCAAGCAACATTATGAAATAACCCTAGCTAGGTCCTATGTTTTCATATTCACAAAGTTTATTCAAAGTAAATTAAAAATCTAATCTAGTGCTCACCAAATCTTGTAGCATAAAGTGGGGGTAATAAACATAAAAAATAAACATGCTTAGGAGAATCCTAATTAAGATATGTATAAGTAAAACCATAATACATGAGAGAGAAGTACAAATGATAACATATCTACTCTTAAAAATGAGGAACAAAGTTAGGAATGCTTACCTTTTAAGACAAATCCATCAAGCCTCAAAATCTCCCTAGGCCAAGGTGCTTCACAAGAGGTTTTTTTGGTATGTAAAGATAATGAGGATAAGTCATCTATAGGCTACAAAACTTCTCTATTCAGCCAAAATACTTATCTAAAATACAATATCATATCTCCAAATAAAGTATTGAAACCCTAAGCTATGCTTCTCAAGTAGAATGGTGGATAAGTAGATGTAAAATATAATATTCTTCTTCTTCACTTCTATCTAAATGATGGAAATGGATGTGTATATATACTTGAATCTAATCATAAACTTTTATAAAATTTTATCCACCCAATTAACTCTATATCAATATTTGGTAAAAATAAGTTAGGTCTTATTTTAGGCTAGTCATGAGCTGACCTAGACCTTTAACATGTTTTATCAATTTGAATACAAGGTCGATGGGGCCCACAATGTAACACAAACCATTAAAAAGGGTTTTAGGTTTAAGAAGTGGATAATTAATGTGGTAAATTCTTGGACGAGTGTGTAAGAGAGGATATAAGGCTTATGGAAGTGTCTAGGATAAGGTTGTGTAGCTAGTAAATGGTAGTATAGGTGACAACAATCATGTAAAGCACCAATTATCTACCCACCCCTTTCTCAATGCACCATTTAAGGCATGCACTTAAATAAATTGAGACTAAATTAGTTCTTGAAAGAGATAAATCATTATTAATTGATAAATTTTGAAAATATTTTGTGTTTAAATAGTGCTTTAAGGATAATTAGGGAATGTCGATTTCAGTTGAAGTAACAAGCTTGATCAACCAATATAGTAGCTACTACATCCAATTTCAAAATTTTATGTATATCAAAGTTTAGAGTTATTAAGGACACCCTATGAGGCTCCCAAGGTTGTAAAGTGATAAAATTATAATCATATAATTATGCCAACAATTGGCATCAGTCATAAGCACTATAAATGAAAGCATGTAATACAGGTTTCATTCCCATTGCATTGTGATAATTTATTTGTAAAATGATAAAAAATGCATAAGACAATAAAATTTTCATCTCTAAGTTTACCCTTTGTTCCTACACCACTAGGTGATCTATTCATACTAAAGTATATGTGAGTCATAATCTTTGCATAGGACCTAGCTATGAGCACAAACATCATCTAGAAGACTACTGAGTTGATTGTGCAGATGAATTTAAAGTAATTCAAATAGATTGGATTTGAATTAATCTTGATAAAATAATATAATTAATGGAATAATGGGTCCTAAAAGGTATTACTGATGAAAATATGGACCTCTTTTATCCTAAATATATGAATACATTTGTATTTGGACCCTTGTTAGCCATAAACTAACCATGAATTTAAAGTAATTAAAATAGATTGGATTTGAATGAATATTGATAAAATAATATAATAATGGGTCCCATAAGAGATGAATGATGATTATACATACCTAATTTATCCCAAATATATGCATATAATTGTATTTTCACCCTTGCTAACCATAAACTAGCCAATTACAGAACCTATTGATCTACAATGGAAAACATAGTAAGTATTAGATCATAAAAAGAAGTGGTTAGACAAGAAATTAATAGGGGTAATAATTAGAGGTTCAATGAGAGTAAATCATTAATCTAACTTAAAATAAGATGCCCTATTGAGTTATATAATAAGTAATACCAATGTGGTAATTGAGACATGTAGCTTACTAGTTTTGAGGATAGAAGAGAAAAAGATCATAATCTAAGAAACATCTATGAAAACCATGTAAATAAATTCTAGTGTTGGTTAAAAATAATCAATATAAGAAATATGTAAAGTTATGGTCTTTGACAGAATCTCTTGGTAACCCTAATTTTCTCATCCTGAATACTACATAATAATACTTGGCCTCTACTGAAGGAGTAGTTCAATAGTTATCATAAAAGGAATATGAGGTATAAATTACACCTTCCCAATTAAGATCTCCAAAAATTCATCCTATCCCAAAAAATACTCCCCCAAATTAGTCCACTCCCTCTTCCTCTAAATCTCAATTAGTTTCCTTTAGTGACCGTTCATTTCAATGGATATAACCAATCTTGAAGAAAGGAAAAAAGGTAGTCTAAGTGGAAATGTAAGATTTTGATGTTATTATTGATATTTTAAAAACCCCTACATTAAATAAAGCTAAAACCACTTATATGTTGGTATTTGACCCTTTAGGTTCATAGTTCATGGTTATTTTGAGCCCAATGTTGAGAAGGATATAGAAGAAATTATAATGAGTGACTATACTCTCAAGAGGATATTACTTGAAGAAGTGACATAGGAAAGCAACATTCATAACCTCTAAGAGACCACTAAAATAATAATCGAAATGTTTGATAAATATGAATTAAATCATGATGAATCATGTAATAGGTCAAAAAATTGACATGTTATGTCAATTATCTACTCAATATCATGTAGACTCTCATATCCTATAGGTTGATGTTCCAACACAATTTATAGGGATAAGAAAATAATATATTACTAGTATTATCAAGACTAACACTTATGTCAAAACTCTAGAGGCATGGGTGGATGAATTTATTATAAGTATAATGAATTATATTAAATAAGTTATGAAGCTCTATATTTCCTTTGATCAATAAATATCAGACATCCACAAACAAAACAAATCCCACACAACTCATTTGAAATTGTGGGAAGAGGTGATTAGCGATATAAAATAGAGAATTATTATTGAATCTAAAGTAATGGTAGAGGGTGGAGTAATTTAAAAGGAAGAAGACGACACTTATTGTAAAAGGGTAGAGTGTTTATTCTAAAGAATGGAAGTTTTGAATAAAGCTATCATGGAGATGAAATAAATTAGAGACATGGGATAAGAAAAATGAAAACTAATCTCCACCAATTTATATGAAATTCATTTTGATTTGTATAAATATGATAGGATCACTACCCATACTATGGATTAGTTTAAATCTTAATTTCAAAAAGTGGTCAAATAATATCTTTTTAATGAGAGAAAATCCAATAAAGCTTCAATGACAATACTCAATAAAATCCACATTTTCTTGGAAGAGTTTAATACTCAATTGGAAGAATTGTCTAGGGTCCTATAGACCCTAACATTTGTTTCCCATATATGGTTCACATGTTTCTAACACATGGGATTTCTTAAAATAAATGAAGCTCTTAAGGTGGTCAAAAATATTTTAGAGATTCAAGTCTACATGAGATAAATAACAATCCAATAAATATTCAACTACCACCAATCCATCCACCTATGCTTCTATTTCATGGGAAACTTCCCATCAAGGTCAATAAAACAAATTTTTATTTTTGTCTAAGCATATATTTTGGGAAAATTAGTACTTACCTTTTTATAAAATCAAAATTGTAAAATAATAGAGCAAAACAAAAAAATAAAATATGAAGAGTCGCATTTGGAATGTAAAGGGTCATCCCATTCCATTTTATTATAAATACAATAAATGGGAATTGTAAAAGAGGTTTTTTATGTTTGTAATAGGCGAATCTTGAAGAGGAAGAAGGAAACTTTATGATCATTATTTTGTCTATGAACTAAGGAGATATTATAACCTTATGTCTCATTTTATTTAATTAGTATGCAAATTTATTATGTTAATGTATTACTCATGTTATAATAACTTATTACATTCAATCTCCTAAAGGATTTGATTCTTTTCTAGTTTTATCATTACAAAAGTTGATGAAATCTATGCTTGTTTATCATCTCATAACTGTCACCTTCTTTCTTTCCATTTTTCTTTCCAACTAAATGTTATGAATACAAAACCCCCCACTAAACTTTTAAATATTATATATAAATAGATTATTTTTTAGATATTTCAATAAAGGGAACATCTCCTCATAATAGAGGACAGACTTTTCATCTCATATATTGTTGTGAAACTTAGATTTGTCACAAAGTCCAACATTTCACTCACAGTTTTTGGCACCCACCATGGGGCACATTATGTGCTTACCATGAAACCCAAAATATTTCATTTATATTCATTTGTATGAATATCACTATAAATCATAACCTATTTATCAAGCTAAACCTCAATTAGATGGAAGCTACACAAATAGATATTTCTTTTGATTTATAGTAGTTTATCCTCAATTGGATGTTCTTCTTCAAAGAGATAAAATCATGTTAGATGAATAAGAACATCATTTTTATTTTTATTAAAGAATCATTGTAGTCATTTATATAATAATAGTGATCATATCTCCCTGAGAACTTTTATCATCTTGGCTAATAGAAGGTACATAAGATCCATAAATAAAAATGGAATTTCTAATGCATTTTTTGATTTTAAAAAACAATTCAGTTTCATACTTTCACCAAAATGGAAAAATAAGGTATAGCCTATAAATAGAAAATTAGCACTGCCATATATATTTATTATAAGATTAATAAACCTTCATGACATGGTTATTGTTTTACCATCGGTTGTTCATATAGGCTCATTGGCTTTGGCCATTCAAATTCATGAGTTGCCAAAAAGTTCCAGAAAATTTTTTCCCAAATTTATTAGTGAGAGTAGACAAAAACCCGATGAACACACAAATGATTTATTCCACTTGTGGGATTCTTGATTTCAAACATAAATATGTGTTAGTCATTTTTTTTTTGGAAACATTGACCAAAGGAGTTGTAGAATGGTTCCACCATCTACCCACTACTTCCATCCTATAATAGCAAACAATGAGAGAAATTTTTGAAGAAAAGTTTAAACATGTTGAAAATGAACACTCTATTTTGGAAAAATTAAATCAAATAAGTAAATAATCCCATGAACCTATTCGATATTTCATATCCCATTTTAATAAGCTAGTACATAAAATCTCTGCTACCACAAAGTTTATGGTGTAAAATTAGAATTATTTCTTTCTGAATGTATAGGCACCCAAGGTAAGCTTATTCCTATAGAATAATCACCCTAAAACATTGAAAAATATGAAAACATAATCCAATAAGATAAAATATGACATTATCATGGATGGGAAACTGAATAAATATGCCTTCAAAAGTAGAGAGCATAATTTAGTAGAGCTATTTATTCAAAAATTAGAAAATGATATCTTGGGGTTGAAGAAAATAATTCCTCAATCATAGAATACTCCATATAAATATATACCTAGGATTACCTTTATTCCATATCATGAGAATTTTCATCATAGATGGCCTCCTCTAACTCTTCAACTTTCTATCGAAGTAACCCCTATTTCCATTGACTATGCATTCATTTTTCACACCACTAATGACCACATTGGTTAGAAGTATCCAAAAATGGAAATAATGTTGCAAATTTTTACTATTGAAGAACAATATAAAGAATTTTTTTTATAATCTATAATATTGAGATTCAAGAACTTAATGGTGACTCCAATGTGTGATATTTTAAATATGAACCCGATGGTGACTCACTATGTGTTATTTTGAATATGAAATCAAATGTGATGATTATGAGGAAAGTTTTGAAGATATGAATAGCCATTAATATGTAATATTCACCCAATTTCAAAATGAGAGGATGAAAGCTTATGAGAAAAATAAAGATTCTTATAAGCAAAAAATGAGAGAGACTCCAAAATTTATTCTCAATAAAGGTACCCCTTAATCAATTTTCTCAAAGGATACATCTATATAAAAGTCTAGTAATTCTAATTATTCTCATGTGACTCTTGATGAAGAACCTATAAATTATTCCTTTGACATAATCAACCACATGAACAAGACTAAGGTTTAGATTTATCAAATTGAATACTTTAGGAATAACCTTAAGAAGTTGGACAAAATGGTCAAATTCATCAAAGGAAGAAATTACAGTGCCCTTCTTTAGGAATAACCTTAAGAAGTTGGACAAAATGGTCAAATTCATCAAAGAGCACATATTAGGATAGATCATTATTATATACATATTAATGTATCCATTACTATTCCAAGAAATGAGATTCTTGATCCATTATATGTGTCTCTTTTTATTGGTGGCTATAAATTTAACAAATACATAATTGATTTAGGAGCTTTGGATAATATCATGCTAGCCAAATTTGCACACACCTTAGGATTTACATACATTTGGCCATTGCTTTAACATGGAATTAGAATAAGTTCCATTAGTTGGATAGATAAATGATGCAAATTTTTTTATATCTTCTTTTCCCCAAAAGAGAGTGAAGATGACCATACTAGTAGCAGATATCCCTCCTAATTATGAGATGACTTTGAGAAGGTCTTTTCTATAGATATTGAATACTAGATAAGACACAAGCAGTGATTAATATGAAAGGAATCAATGAGATATTAATCCCATAACCAAAATCTAAGATCTTAGTGTTGAATTCAAATGATCATTGGATAGATATCCTATATGAGGAAATATGTCTTGGAATTTTGTATGATGATGGCTAGAAAAAATTGAACTTCCTATATAGTAGAGGGTGACTCCAATGATATCTATATTTTAGAGTTTGATGTAAGTTGATCATTGATTATATAAGGTGATAGTAAAAAAATTATTTATTTATCCACATAAATAATCATTTCCTTTCTCATACAAACTTTAATTTGAGTGCACAAACAATATCTCCAAATGTGAAACATTTCCACTATTCCACTAGGATTAGAAGAAGTATAAGAAATGGGAATTTAGAGCCTCAAAGTGTAAGATGATGAATAATTTATTTTAAAATAGGTATGAGATCAGTATAAGGTAAAAAATGATAGACTCAAACACTATAGAAATAGGGTCTATGACTATATTGAGGCCTTCCAAGCTTTCTCTATAAAGGCAATCCCTAGATCAAAAAATTCTAAAGTTGATGCCTTAATTGTATTCACTTCATGATTCCTCCTCAAGAAGTTAACAATGATCAGTATGTCAGTGAAATGGTATATCACTCCAACATGAAAGAGAAATTTAAGCATTGGTAAATCTTCAAAAATGATGAATATAATATTTACTTTTAGAGCAAAATGATAATTTTAGAAATTTATTTTTAATAGAAGCCCCTTTCCACAAAGAGAAGCTTATAATTTTTAAAACAAAAAGGAAAATACTTCAAAAAAATTAACTTAAGGGATAATCAACCAGAAGACAACCTTATATAGTTGAAAGTAGAAAATATTCCTTAAGAGGTAGTCTATTTAGAATAAATGTTTCATAAACATGATAGCTACATCAAGTAAAAGATTCAAGGAAATCCCATAGGATCCCATAAATATGAGAAGGTAAATATTGGAATAGAAAAAGATATGAGGTATGTTAATATCACAATTTTTTTAAAAAGAGGAGCATATAAGGTTAATTAATCTCTTGAAGACACACACACACACACACACACACACACACACACACACACACACACACACACACACACACACACACACACACACACACACACACACACACACACACACACACACACACACACACACACACACACACACACACACACACACACACACACACACACACACACACACACACACACATATTCACTTGGTGTTAAGGTGATCTAAACTTTTTAGACCAAAAAACATGTAATGAAACATTCCATTAAAATATGGTGTCAATCCATTTAGGTAGAAGTTGAGGCATGATAATCCAAAAAATGTCATCACTATTTATGAAGAGATCAAGAAGATGTTATATGTTAGGATTATCTTTCTTATCCAACACTCGACATGGGTGGCCAAAATTGTACATATTTGAAAAAATAATGGGGAAGTTAGAATCTATGTAGATTTTTTCAACTTCAATCAAACTTCTCTCAAGGACAAATATCTCCTACCAATCATGGATCAAATTATACAAGATTTCATAGAATATAAAATAATGTCTATGTTATATGTCTTCTCATGATATAATCAAGTAAAAGTAGCTACAAAATTTCAATTCAAAATAACTTTCACTATGCCATGGATAAATTCCACCTATAGAAGTATACCTTTCAACCTCATCAATATAGGGTAAACATTTCCAAGGGAGATGGATTTGTCATTTAGCAATATGAATAACTAGATCATCATAATTTACCTAGATGATATCAAAGTATTCTAAAAGAAAAGAGAAGATGATTTTGAACACCTAAAAATATTTTTCAAAAGGTGTCACTTTTATGGTATCTCTTTTAAACACAAAAATTCTATCTGTACAGTAATATAAGGCAAGATCTTAGGCCATGTGGTTTCTAAATATGGTATTAATATATATCAAAAAAGAGTAAAATCTATCCAATAATTATGGTTACCAACCAACAAACCTAACACTCACTCATTCTTTGACAAAGTTAATTTTCTCATAATATTTATTCTAAACTTTAATGTGCTCACTAGGCACATTGTAAGGATGATGAGTGGAAAGAACTCCTTAAAATGGTAAAATGATGGAAATAAAGAGTTCAATGAGATTAAGGAATAAATTTCCAAGGCCTTAGTTTTAACTTGCCTAGATTTTTAGAAGGACTTCATTGCATATCACTACTCTTTTGAGTATACTTTGTCTATTATTTTTATGTATAAAAATGAAGAGGGAATTGAATCCCCTATTGCCTTCATGATTTTTAGATATAAATATCATGATCTCAAGTATTCACTAGTATAAAAACATGCATACATCATGGTCAAAGTAGTAAATCATTTATGATTTTATATTTTGAATCCTCATACCATTATAATAGTTCCAAATTCAGCAATGGAATTAGTCCTTACCCAATAATAACTTGGGTAAAAAATATTAGTTTGGATTGTTAAGGCTTAGGAGTCTTATTTTTAGATTAAACCCATGAAAAATATAAGAGGACAAGGCCTTTTTCAATTGATTGTTGAAAGTGTTGATTCTTAGAGGGAACAAGCAGAAGAGTTATCATTGGTTGTCTTCATTGATTCTCTTGAAGAATGGTATTTTTATATATAATTATTCTTCTCATATGAACAATTCCTTGCTTATCTAAGTCCCAAAAAAATTTACTCTCAAGATAAATAAAATAATATATGTGATTTGGGATAATACATTGTTAAATAGGTCTTTGGATGTCACCTTTCTAAGATGTGTAAACAAATAATAACAAAAGAATATCTTGGAAGGATTTCATGATAAAGCTTATAGAGGATATTCCTCATTTTCAATCACAATGTTCAAAATATTACAAGATCACTATTATTGGCCCTCTCTATTCAAAGATGCACAAGAATGGGTTTCCAAATGCAAATCTTGTCAATACTATGTTGGTAGGTTTAAGCTCAAAACATTTCCCCTATGACCTATAGTAATTGAGGAACCATTTAAATAATAGGTTATAAACTTCATTATGACTATAAATAATCATTATAATGGTAGACACACTCATGTCTTAATGGATACTGATTACTTCACAAAGTGGATGGAAGCTATTCCAATAAAATCCACCACATCTAAAGTTTTGTGTAACTTCATAAAGGATAATATTTTGACAAGGTTTTGTATCCCTCAAAATATTGTGATGGATAATATATACACATAATATTTTTAAACTTTATCATTTACTCATGCTTTCTCACTTTTAGGAACCTATTGAGTTTTAATCTCTCTGAATGCATGCCTTAAAGTATTCATTGAGAAAGGGGTGGACAAACCTTTGGTGCTTTACAAGATTATTGGTCCTTATAACATTACCTAAAGCCACTAAAAGTTACTTTTATCCAATTCCCTAAGAATTAAAACCCATTTATCTAATCCTTTAAGAAATTCACCTCCTTAAATAACTCCTTACTAAGTATACACCTCTTTTTCTGTACTTTCCTACTATGTTATCTAGGGCAATATTTTTAGGAATTGGGCACATGTTACAAAAATATATAAACCAAGTTGACATATTTTGAGACATAATGATTATTTTTATCAATTAACAATATCGAGTCGATCGACCTTATTGGTTAAATCATAGGGAGGGTTTAAGGTCAGTCCTTGGCTATAAATACCCCTTTCACTTCAATTCATTAAAGAGGAAAAATCATTTTCACATTATTACAACTCATAATTTTACTATTTATACACTTGAATACTCATTTATTATGGTTTTTATTTGGAAGGAAAGAAGCTTGTATTGTGTGAAAGTATTGGATACAAAGTAAGATTATTTTAGCCTAGATCTTATTTCTATAGTGTTATTATTACAAAGCCACCATACCTTATTTTAAAGGACCATTGGCCAAGGGAGGGATTGAGTCATGAGATGTTCAATTCAAGGTAAGTATTCATAAATTTTACTCTTTCATTTGATAGATAAATATTACACAAGGTAATAGGGTGAATGTTTTACTCCTTGATTTGTTTACCTCTACATTTAATTGAGTAGACTTTTATTTGAATTTTTATTTAAATTTATTCCTTTGTGCCACAATATTTAGTGAGTGATATATTATATTTATTTTATATATTTTAGGCCTATCTAGAGTTATTACATAATATCATTTTCCTAGAGGCTTTGAAAACCTCTCCTTTGGTGTTTTATAGTAAGATATCCTTTAGTTAGTTTTAGTAGATATGAATTGGTCATGTCAAAATATAAATAGATATGTAATGAATTATTTTTAAATATTACCTTCTTTGAGCTTGGAATGCACTAAGTAGGACAAGTTTTAGATCCATCCTAATTTGTTGTATATATTCTAGTGAACCTAATGTGAATTTAATGCTTAATTTATTTTTATTTTTAAATTATAGTCAGCTAGATCAAATGTGTAAATCTAATTTTTATTATTTTATGCATAATTTTTCAACTAGATCAATTCTATCAATCATGTTTTATCTTATGTGCACATATTTTTAATTATATCGAGCATGTCAATCATATTTTATCTTATATGCATAGTTTTTTAACTATATGAATCTTGCCAATCATGTTTTATCTTCTATGCATAGGTTTATAACTACATCAACCTAGTGAATCCTATTTATTATCTATGCATAGGGGTTTTTAATTTCAACCAACTAGATCAAACTAGTCAATCATATTTTGTTCTACCTTTTGTGCCTAACCAAATCAATCACAATAATTTTGTTCATTTATATATTTTAGTTTTAGATAAAAAATAAATTTGTTTGATATAGTTTAGTTTTATTATTTTTTATTAGTTTTATTTATATTAAATTAACTATCTTGATTTTTTCTAATAACATTATTTTCTACCTTTACAGGATCAAAAAATTGCCTAGATGACCCAGACAAATAGTAATTCAACATTCTCAAAAAAATGAGTAAATTGACCTAGTTAATGTCATTCTCACCTCTAAGTTCATTCTTAATAGCTTAATAATTTAGATATTTTCAATTTTAAGCAAATTACATTTCCTTATTTTTAGTTAAAATTCAAATTTTGTAATGTTTTCCCTCAATTTTTTAGTTATGTAAAACTATACCCACATAGTCAAATAGATCAACCTTCTTGATCTAGTTCTATTTATGTCTTATTCCATCAAGCTAAATCAACCTGGTAAATTTTTTTTGTTTGTGCCTATTTTACAATAGATTGAGTCAACCAACTCAATTCCATTATGTACTATTTTCACAACTAGATCAACCTACTCAATCTTGTTTTATATGTTTCATTTTCTAGCATAAGCAAAGGAAATTAACCTTTATTTCATAGTAATTACAATCAATTTTAATTTTTATTTATATGGTTATTTATTTAATTTAAAAAAATTGTAACTTGGTTTTTGACAATTTGATTTTCACCTTTATTTTCATCTTATTTGGTTTTCCCTAAAAATTATGTACCAACAGTTTTAAAATTACATAGATACTATCATGAAGGGATACATGATATTTTATTTATAGTCCTTGTCTATTATTTATGGATATTTTTGTAGGAGGGTCTTTCCTTAATACTCATATCTATAGTACAGAGCTAAATATGGTATTTCATTTCTACATACCTTATAGTATTTCAAAAATGCCTATGATTTTTATTTGTATTAAACCTTTGGAATCCACCAATCTATTTCATCATTTAGTAGTTATCACCAATAAGTTAATTCCAACTTACCCTTGAAATAAATTTTAGTAGACTATAGAAATAGTACTTCCTCCATCATTATCGGTCTGAAACATTGGACTGACACTATCTAATAGACAAACCAATATCTTTGGAAACCTAAATTATCAAACACAATATTTATTACAATATTCTTATCTTATTTTCATATAATTATTTATTATTTAAATTACATTTTTGTTGCTTGATGTTTTTCATTAAATATTGTACTACGAATTGTATTAGCTAGTGTTGATATAAGTTTTGTGCTATATGTTTCAACTAGATTGACCAAATCGATCTATTTTCCTATTTGGTTAACTTAATTAATTTTTATAAAGCTAAACTATATAATTTTACATAGTTAAATTTTTTCCAGATTATAAAACTAGAACGACTAGCTTGATCTAGTAGACTATTCTATTTTATATTTTTTCAACTAGATCAACTAGCTTGATCTAGTTAGCCTAAAACTATTTTATTTTATTGAGTGTCCAACTAGGTCAACAATCTTGATTCAATTAGTCTATAGCCTATTCTGTTTTCTTGTCTTTCCAACTAGATTAACTAGCTTGATCTAATTAGCCTACAAACTATTCTATTTTATTGATTTTCCAACTAAATTGACCAACTCGATCCAGTTAGTTATAACATGTTCTAATTTCATGTCTTTATATCTAGGTTGACCAACTTGATCTAGTCAATTTATAAACTATTTTGATTTCCCACTTTTCCAATTAAATAAACCATTTTTATTTCATATCTACAGGCTAATATAGTTTATTATCAGATTGTTTTGTTTTCCTATTTAGAAACTAACTAAATAGACCAACTCAATTTTGTACTTATTCGCTGACATAGTTCATTTTATGTCCAAATTGAAATTAATTGACTGATCTAGTCCCATTTGTGGTTGATTTAGCTTTATTTATAAAAATAATTCTTAAAAATAATATGCACATAACTACTCTTATTTCCACATAATTAGCATCATGAAATCACCTATCAAAAGTTTCCTTGATTTTATTAACCCATTTAGAAGATACATGGGTTATTATTTATTATCTACCTTAGCCACCCAAGAGGAAAATCTATCATGGCGCACTTATTCCCACCTTTCATCTAAATCCATCAACTATAACATGGTTCAAATTAACCAAAATGACGGCTTATATGGATTTAAACCATTCACACTTATCATGATAATAACCTCTCCAAACTTCCTTATTATACCTTTGGATCAATATATACTAACATAACAAACACTCCCACAAGAAATCCTCCTATAAGAAACATTATTATCCATAACCTTGGGAATATTCCTCCTTCAAACACTAATAATCAAACTCATCCACCTTCACACAACCAAAATACACCCATTAAAATTACTCAAATTCTTGCTCAAATGATTCAATAAATGAATGTTATACAAAACACCAACAATTCCCAAATGATACAAATAAAACATCACATTTTACAAATGACAAATCAACCTCCTCTCATCATGCCTTAAAATAATGAAAATTGTAATCCTCCCCCTCTTAGAAATTCAAATGGGAATATCATTCCTCAACCTCTTATGCATAAAAATATGCTTTAACATTTTTAAAACGAACCATTATCTCCATTTATAATATCTATTGATATTTTAAATATATCTCCAACCATTAGATATGACAGTTTTAAAGACCTTATCTCTTTTCTTAAGCCATTTTGTAATCTATGCAAGGAATGGGTCTAAACCAATACTTTCTCTAATAAAATAATTTTAGTGAAAACATTCATAGGAGAATTTTTAGAATGGTATAATCAACTCCCTCAACATTTTATCTCATAATTATGATATTTAGTCAATGCTTTAGTTTAAAAATCTCAACAAAATGATCTCTCAGAAAATTATCTTGTCATTTCATTAATGTTAGGAAATTACCTTTAGAATTAGTGTATACTTTCATCAAATGATGAAAATAATCATAAATTAGATCATAACATGATTGATGATAATCTTTTTAAATTATTTATAACTAATTTAGCACCTTGCCTCTAATATAAATTTCAAACTTTTTCCATGCAAACTTTAAATGAGGCATTTGATCAAGCTAAAAGACAAGAATTTATTATTAAATAATTTGATCCAATTCATTGTTCAATCAATGAATATTTACAAACTTCAACTAATATAATTATGAATGATAATCCACAATATCAATATTCTCCAACAAAAATAGGAGTAGTTAAAACAAATAATCAATTTGTTTCCCACTCACCATTAATGGTAGCACATATCCAATAGTTACTATCTCCATCTAAACCCTTCATCTATAACATTAATGCCCCTCATCATGGTATGATCCTAATAAACTATGTTTTTACTATGTTGATATTAGTCATTCTCACCAAAAAAATCATGAGCTTATCAAATTTTTAGTCATTCTTCATGTTAGGTGACACATTTGACCATGATACTATGATCAAAATATGTCATCATGATTATATCAAATCTTCTCAAAAGAAATAATTTACTAAATCCATAACCTCAAAACATAACAAATCCTCTTCTACTTATAATTTAAAACATTAAAATGACAATAATTGTTCAATTTATATTGATTAAGATCAATATTGCACAAAATCTCAACATGTGAATGCAACTAAAGTCAATTATAGACATAAACCTACTCATAAGGATCATGTCACTAAAACTAATAAATTATCTACTGATGAACAACTATTTACAGATACTACAAATACTATATCAATATATTATAAACTAAATGATTAACCACTTCCACTTCCACAACCATAACCTCAACTTAGTTCTCATATCTCATAAACCTCATGTTGGTTCTTCATCCTCTAAATTCCATTGTAGTTTATTATAAGAACTTAATTCAATGCCTTGCAAAATTCCCCTTATGGAATTAGTGTGAGCTTCTCCATATCATCATAGATTTTTTATGCAATAATTAGAAAATATCTAAAAACCATAATCTCATGATTTGGAACTCCCTTCTAGTGATCCTCCACTTATAATTTTTCATACAATTGAAAAATTCTCCACATCCACAAAACCCTCCATAGAATTTCTCAAATAAGATATGATTAATGATGAGATCCTATTTCAATCATATGATCCACTTATCTTTATGAAAATTGAGATCAATAATACCCTCATTCAAAAATTCCTAGAAAATGAAGTATTTAGCATTAATTCCATCTCTCTTTGGTTAATTCAATAAATTGTAACACTAGATACAATTTTAAATGAACATGCCTCGCATGTAGAGGGTTTGAAAAAAATAATTAAAAAACACTTGGTTGTATTTGGATCCCACTTACCATTAGACCCAAGATAATTCAAACTAAGATTATGGTTCTTGATCTTCCCTTATCTTATAACATACTTCTAGGTCACCCATGGACACATTGTGTACTGTCATTGATTTTTTAGGTAGTTAATGTATCAAATTAGTAAATAATTGAAAATGATATGAACATGAAGATGATCCTAATCCATGGAACATTCAATTACCAAATCCTAAATCTCAATATCATATTCATATTATTTATCATATCAACAACCCACCTCTCCCAGAGTTTGTTAACATGCATTATGATTTACATGGTACTCTTGTAGATTCATATGTGATGAACAAAATTAATTTTAAAATACTTGTAATACCACTTGATTACCTCCTTATATATTATAATAGATCCCTCATTTACTCACACCTGATCTTTCATTCCCTTAATCAATGATACTATTGATACCCCCCCATGCAATGCATAAGAAGCCTCTTACACAAAGGATGATTTCACTTGTAATGATTATTTAGTAGCTAAACTTTTTCAAGATCCTTTAACTATGTATCCTCTCAAATTCAATAACATAGGTATGTATACTATTGATTTTCCCATGGAAATTTATACATGCACTATCTCTCAAACCTATGGTGACAATTATATCATAGCTTAAGTTCAATCATGTGATTTTGATGTACAACAATATAAAAATACATTAGGAAAAATACACACTTTTAACCATAATGTTCATGTCATTCATATCTCATCTGATACTAAATCATAACCTAAAGGTTATGTAAACCATATTAATCCACCATTTAAACAATCCATGGGTAATCAAATAATTCTCTACTATTGCATCATCTGAGTATCTTACATAACTTAATCTAATATAATCCACTTTACTGACCATAAAAATAAATTCTCCTTCTTGTGACTATAATGATCAATCTAAATCATTCTATCAGAACCTATTCAACATTACTCAATGGAAAAAACTCTTCATAAATCACCTCCTAAAATCACATTTATTTAATAAACTAGTATAATTACTTATATTTTATTGATTTATCTCAACCCAATCTCACCAAAACATACTCTTTATCCTCTAATTTACCTAAAATTACCTTAGATGCTAAAGTTACTAATGTGAGACAATTAAATTCTCAATATGGTATCAAAAGTAATAAAACCATTGATCTTGAAGTATATTTCGAATATTATGGACCTTTACCAATTCTTCCCAATGATGAAGCTATACTTGAACTCCTCCATGTTAAAGAACCTCAACTTCCACACTAACATCATAATATTGGCAACTTTTAGAAAAATTATCATTTCTTAAATAATTTCATTGCTAATTTGGACCCTAAAATAAATCCTAATTATTCTATACCTCTCACTCTATATCATTTACAAGATATAAATGCTATGCTTATCGAAGAAACTATAAAAATAAAATATAATACACTTACATGTCCTTGACATATTACTATGTCTAAAGAACTCACCCTTGAAGAACATGATAAGTTTAGTCTCTTATTTTAAAAATACCATTAATATTTCATGTTTTCATATGAAAACATGCCTGAAATTGACCCTAACATCATTTTACATTATATTATTACCTATTTATATGCCAAGCTTGTGTGGTAAAAGCAAAGAAAATTCCCTTTGAAATTTCTACTTTATGCCATAAAAAAATCATCAAACTTTTAGATGATAAATTCATTAAACCTATGGACTACTTAGAATGGGTTTAAAACATTATCCTTGTTTGTAAGAAATTCATCATGGTTATACACATATGCATTGACTTTCTCAACCTAAATTTAACCTATCCAAGAGATAATTTTCCTTCAATTAATGTTATTGTCGATTCTACTACCGGTTATAAAATGTTATCACTCATGGATAGTTTTTAAGGATATAACAAAATTCTAATATCTCCCAAGGACCAACATAAAACAACATTTAAAAAAAAATAGGGAACCTATTATTATTATGTTAAAATGCCTTTTGGTCTTAAAAATGCCAAAGCTACATATCAACATGCAATGACCCCTTTTTTCATGATCACATTCATTAAATAATTGAAACCTATGTGGATGATCTTATTGATAAATATAAACATCATCACACTCATACTCATGATTTAGATATCACATTTAATCAACTCATTAAATACAAATTTAGACTTAACCCCTTCAAATGTGTGTTTAGTGTTACTTCTAGTAAACTATTAGGTTTTCCAGTGTCTTACTAAGCTATTGATGTCAATCCAGCCAAAATCAAAGTTATTATCAACATGCCTATCCCTCATTCCATTCAAGATATATGAACACACCTCAATAAAATTGGGGTAATTCATCACTTTATTCTTGAAATGGCTTACCATATATACTCCACTAATTCCCTTATAAAAAAGGTAATGCTCTATAATAGATAGATTCATGCCAAAAATCATTTTATATCATGAAATAATCTTTTTTTCACCCTCATACTCTTTTACCACCTTAAAATTACCATCCATTAATATTATATACATCATCTACTCCCATATCAATTGGCCTAATGATCACTCTATAAGATGATACTAATAAAGAATATATTATCTACTATATCAACTAAAGATTAATCAATTACAAAAAAAATTATACAAAAATAAAACATGATTTTTTAGATATCTATTTCATAGATGAAAATCTTCATCATTATATGTTCTATTAAGCTACTTATTCCATTGTCCATTCTGATCCACTTTGTCATGTTTTCTCTAAAGCTTTCTGATGTAGAGATAGAATCAAAAAATGGATGGTTGTATTGATGTAATTTGATCTCTTAATTATTACACAAAAAAATTTCAAAGGGAATGTAATCATAAATAAAATTTTGGTTTCCTCCTTACTAGATAATTATCACCTTCAATAAACTCTTCTAGATGAAGAGATTATATATATTGAACATTTTAACCAAGCAATTTCACTCAAAAATTATTTTCATAACTTCAATGTTGATCTAGAAGTAAATAACCATGAACACGTTGACCATCCTCATGTTGATTCTAAATCCAAATTATTCATTGAATAATTACCATAAGTTACAATTGACTTACATGAAAAAACTTGGATACTTCACTTTGATGGTGAAAATTGCCTTAAATGAGCTAGGACATGCTATGTTTTAACCAACACTCATGGTAAAATCATATCTCTAATGTTATGATTAACCTTTGATGTCACCAATAATATGGTTGATTATGAATCTCTTATATTAGGTATACAAGCCATAATTGACTTATATATCCCATATTTACATGCTTTAGGTAATTCACAACTCACATGTCATAAAGTTAGTGGAGAATATTATTGTAAAAGTGAAAATTTTATCACATGTCATCAAATTTACACTAAAATTTCTACATAACTCACTTATTTTTCAATTGAACTAATCCCATGAGAGAAAAATGATATAACTAATTCTCTCACTTCATCAACATATTTATTTCATCCTCATCAGGTTCTTAATTATTCCTAATTCCTTACCCAAATGAGGAATTCACATTATTATATAAAAAATTAAATCAATTCTCTAATTTATAATATAAAATCTATCACTATTCGATAAGATTATGGTACAAAAATATCATCTAAATCATCGAGCATTATACTTATCCTCTAGAAGTAGATTTTCATGAAAAGACCCATATTTTCAAATAATCATACAAATATGTACTTAGACATAACTCCCTCTATTATTTTAATTTATAAGGTACCTTATTATGTTTTTTAATGTTAGAATAATTTACTATTCTCCTTGAACAAGCACATGGGGACATATATGGTGGTCACTTTAGTGGCTACACCACAACCCAAAAATACTAGTGCAAGGGTTATTTTTGGCCTACTCTTGAAAAAGAGACAATTAATTTTTATAAAAAGTGTAATCCTTATCAACTTCATGATGATAAAATTCAATTTCCTTTGACCAAACTCCAAAACTTATAATCTTATTGTCCATTCTCT
The DNA here is from genome assembly GCA_037957365.1 of Torreya grandis. Classification (NCBI taxonomy): domain Eukaryota; kingdom Viridiplantae; phylum Streptophyta; class Pinopsida; order Cupressales; family Taxaceae; genus Torreya; species Torreya grandis. The sequence goes on from JARHVA010001189.1 coordinate 3,536,888, forward strand.
ATGTGGGGATTAGATCTCATCAAAAAATTACATGGATCATAAGATGGCCATGTGTTTATTATCATCAACATTAAATATTTTATGAAGTAGGTGGAAGATATGCCTTTATTTAATGTTACAGGTGTTACCATTTCCAAATTTATTATTAATCAAATCATATGTCATTTTGGAATTCCTCATACCATCATTTTTGATAATGGTGGCAATTTCAAAAAATAAAGATATGAAACAAATATGCGCTAAATTTAAAATTACACATAAATTTTAAACACCTTATCATCCTCAATTCAATAGAAAAGTAGAAGTCAATAATTAAATTATTAATAAAATATTACAAAATACTATTAAGTAATCTCATATTGATTGGCACCTATAGCTTTATCCTACACTTTGGGCTTATCACACTAGAATATGTATTGCTATTAGGGCAACACCATTTTCATTATTATAGGGGTCTAAATTAGTTTTACCTTTAGAATGTGAGTTACCATCCTTACACATATATATTCATGGTATTATTCCTTATAAATAATTATGTCAAGCCCATCTCCATGTTTTATATTTCATAGATGAGTGACATATGTTTGCTTTACAACATAATCACCAATACAAAACTCACATTACTAAACAACATAACAAAAAATTCAAAGTGTGTAATTTCAATATTGGTGACCCAATCCTAAAAATAGATTATACACATTAAAAATAAGTCAATTATGCACAAAAATGGTGGGTCCTTACATTATTCAAGACATCCTTGGTCCTAATACTTGTAGACTACAAATTAATGAAGGACATGTATTCAAAGAACCTACTAATGCTCAAATTTTGAAAAAATATTTTTCTCAAATATTTATTATTTTATATGTTTCTCACATGTTTTCATATATTTTAAATACTAAAACTTTTTATATGGTTTATATAAGATTCATAATGTATAGAATTACATCACTCTTAGTACACTTAGTTCATATCATCGGTCCTTTGGTCTGTCTATGTTCCTTCATTTAATTCATGAGTTACAACATAAGACTATGGATATGACACCACCATCCTCATGAATATATTTTATTTTCTTTTTACACATTTATGTCTCTTTTTTATCATATATTTTTCATTTTACAATCTTATTTTCACCTATTCAGTTTATCCTTTGTGATTTGTAATATAAAACCTCAAATAAGACTAAGACTTCCTCACAAAAAAATCTTATATTAATCTTTTTTTTTTTTTTTGTGGGGGGGGGGGGGGGCGTGGGGGTTTTTTTTTTTTTGAGATGAAATGTAATACCTTAGATAGGACTAGGCCTTCCTCACATTTTTTTCATTTCATAAATTATTTTCTAGCTAAGTGATTTCCTTAAAAAATAAGGCAATGCTTAAAGATTATGAGTTCATATTCTCAAATTTTAGTTATATTCTTTCATGGTAACAATTTTAATAAAATATTTTACATGTATCCCTACACTAACATTATATTTAATGATATAGATTCATGATTACCTACCATGTACCTTTTTCACATTTCACATTTTTTGCAACTTGAGGTCACTAAATCATTCCATGTTTATTTTCATCTTCTCCCCTAATTTCATTCCACTTTGGGAAAACTAAGTTTAGTGTAAAGACAACACCCTTATCTAAAATTCAAGTGCAAGAGTCTTCGACACCATGCTCTCTAAGTTATTTTCCTTAGCTATCAAGTCTAAGTTTTCTAGTGATAGTCATTTTCTACACCCACGTTTGGTTTTATGAATTTGTATGGAGGAATAATAAAAATATCCATATAATTTTAAAATCTAAATCATTTAAAAAAAGGACAATGATAAAAAGGAATCTCTGAAATAAAAATTAAAAATCACACCAAAAGATGTAACTATCAATCGCATCTCCTATTCTAGTCAAATATCAAACTCCATAGTTAGAATCACGATAGAGTCAAAGTCCATTTGGATGTAGTATGCTAGTAGACTAGGATAGGAGGTCTCAAAAATATCTCTAGTGTTACTTACTTTCTCACTCAAGTACCCAATATTCATAATACACTAACAACTCTATAAGGGGTCTTGGGGAAGGAGGAATATGTCATGAAAAGGTAGGTCCATTTTATTTTTCATGCATATAAACTTAAATGGATAATATTTATACCTAACTAGACAACCCAAAATTTTTAGCTAGCATAATTTCTCTAGAGCCCTTAATGTCAAAAGTTTACTTGTTTTTCCATCTTTATTTGATCATCTCATTTCTTATAAATATTATATATCTCGGTACCACTTGCATTTCCCCACCACCCATTTCATATTCCCCCTTGATAGGTTTGTTTACTTCTAAGTATTTTTCCTAAATTCTATATTCCCTATGCTTCATCTCTTTTCAAATATGATCATAATAAGTTTTTCTTAGTCGAATTTATCTTAAGAATAAAAGATATATCCTTTGAGGGGATATGCATTACTTATTTAAACCCTTGTCTAATCTATTGATGTGGGTTTTATGCACACCCCTAAATATGGAATAAAGTTACACTTCAGGGCATATGTTATAGGTATGTAGTTAAAACAACCAAGTGGTGGAATAACATGTTGAGATTTTGAATTATTTAAATAGGTTTATGGATGGATGTGTGAAATATAATAAAAATCAAACATTACATGAGTTGGATGGGTGGATAATTACTCTATAATGGGTAGATATCAAAGAAACTCAAAAAGGGAAAGAAGGGTAAGGTAAAAAAAACAAGGCTCTTTATTGTGGAAAGGTCACTTCTAAGACTATTTATTTGGTAGAAAAGTATCTCCAAGACTAGTGTTACTACTTTTAGCTATTGCACACTCATTAATAAGCATGTTTACTAGTCTAAAAAAACAAGTATATGAAGATTAATTATCTCAATTGAATATTTCTCTACTTAGAGTTTTTGTTGAACATCCTTATCTAAGAAGTTATATATTAGACCAAAAAGTTGTCTAGAGTAGCTATAACACACACCTAGATAAATATAGTAAAGGAAATACTCTTAAACACCTCATATTTGTAACCTCAATCTATACTAATTGCTTAAACCAATGAAATTTACCAACCCTCAATTTATTTTGCACATATAATATCAATATCCATTAATTGAAATAGTAAAATTCATCCATAGAATTATCACACTTTAAAATTATTTAATTGATATAGACAAAGAAAAAAAGTTTCAATAACATAGTAAGGGAAGAAGATAGGATAAACATAGTTGAATGACAATCAATCACTTTATTTCTTCCTATATATTAATCAAAAACTTCAAAATTTTGAAAATAGGGTTTTGCATGTATTTAAATGACTTAGGGAAGGGGTCACCCCATCTTCCAAGTATGACAAAACTTGTGATTCCATTATAATAACTAGAAACTAATTTCTAGTTCAATACAAAACTACATGTTTATAACTTATAGATTACATTAGCCATATAATATGTGCATGTTGTCAAAAAAATTTATTTAATTATAACATAGTTGTAACAAGACTTACTTAGTCATGAATAATTATTACATGTAAAATTATACAAAATTAGCCTTTAACTAAGGCTAAATTAGCTCCTGCTTGACACTTCTCATGGTTGTGGTTGGAACTAATCTTATAACTAAAGCTGAATTGGTGATTGTAGTAGATGTAGTAACTATAGTTTTAGTCAGGGATGGGTTGGTATCTTGAACTAAAGTATGAGTAGATTTAAATTAAGAGGTGGAGTTGATGCACTTGTTAAACTAAGAGGGACTAAAGTTGATGGTGGTGTTGTAACTAGTACATTAGGTGGAGTCTAAGCTACTTAAATAGTAGATAGTGTCAAATCTCCCTTCTTCTTGGCCTCCAAATCTTGATAGTTTTTTAATCATTTGGAACATTACTCCTGTATTAATCTCATATCAAGAAGTGGAGGTCTATTCACCCTATCTATTTGTTCTACTGCCCTTGCTTAGTCTTGGTAGCTTAGAAGCCTACATAAAATAATTCTACTTTAGTTTCCTTCTTCATTAATGAACTTAGATTTGATTCAATATCCTATAAATTCATTCCTTGTAAAATTTGCTTAAAATTATTTGAAGCTTGTGTTATCACTAAGAAGTGCACATTATAAAGAACATGTGCATGTTCTCACTCATGTTGATACAATGAAAACTTTCCATTTTTTTCATGACCTTATGATGGAGATAATATCTAAATTAAGGTATTATTATCTTTATTACATTCACCCACTTCTCTCTAAACTCTCTGAGATAGTGCTTTTTTGACTGAAAAGGGTAAAAGGATAATGCTAAAGCTAAAAATAGAAATGAAAACTAAAAGTTGGGGTGATGAACCATGTTGGGATAAATTTTGAAGATAGATAACACACTTTAGAATTCAAATAACTTTCACACATTCACTTCATTCTCATATAATGACTCTTACATCAATATTTCATATAGAGGTCTTAATAAACACTCACACTAGCTAGGAAGGAATGAATAATAGTTGAAAGCACTTCCAGATTAGGTAGAAACTAGACTTAGATACTCTATATGAACTAAAATATTTATAATTTAATACATAAAGGTGAACTATTTAGACATAAACCTAGGAAAAATAGTAATTCACTAAGTTCTATCAATGAATAATAACACACACTTCATGAAAGCTCAAGAATTGAGAAAAATTTAGCTCTTTATTGATTTAGAGATGAGGTATTATAAAATTTTGATAGAATTTATATAATCCAAAATAATACTATATTATAATAATACTTATCCAAAATATAATACATTTGTAAGAGAATAAGAGAGAGAAGACAATCAGGTCCAAAAATAAGAAATAGTTCTACATGATAGTCATGTTAACTCCACTATAACTCTAAATTCAACTAAAAATTTTAATTACACTAAATTAAAATGTATAATAATATATTTTAAACCTTATTTATTTTAAAATGTCATTATATGAGATAGACAGAGAGTTAATATGTCAAAGGGTTCTTCATGCATCTTGAATATTGAGTTAACTCCCTATGATCTTGCATGCAACTTTTGATCTTCTTTAGTTAACTATTTTTAGTATTTTAATTATCTCGTCTTGGTTTGTCATGCATATTAAATTTATAATTCAGTTACGTTCACTTTCATATTGAGTTGACTTGACTTATATTGACTTCACACCTAGATTTCAACTTGAGCTATCTTGCAAGCAACTTGAATACATGTTTGGCCTCATGTATCTTATAAAAATAGCCCAAAGGGGGTAATAGTAGAAGTGTTATGAATGTGTATGTTTGATATATATATATATATATATCAAAATATGGTGCTAAATTTTATCAATACCATAACTCCACTTATCCACCTTTCCATGTTTTAGAACTCCACTTTTGTAGGGCTAATTGAAGGCTCTTTGAAGTTGGCTTGTAGTTGCTAAAATTAGCCCAAAATGAGGAGCCCAATTTAGAGATATGATATCATGTGGGTGTTAATTAATCAATTAAATATTATTTCTAAGTTTTCACTTGATGATGACCAAATCAACCTTCCAAACTGGTTCTTCTTCCATATGCCTATCTTGTGCAACTTTGACAAGCTTTTTGAATGCACTTTAAGAGATAAAAACTTGATGGATATTCACAATCAGAATATAAAATGATAAAAAATATTATTTTAACATAATAAATTTTTTGTAATAGACGTTCAATTAAAATTTCAGCTCCAAATTCCATGTATAACTCCAAAAAATACCATTTAATGCTCTCTTGTTCTCAAGAAACCTTGATTTGGATTAGGGGGTTTGAAATGAGTTAAATATATGAAAAAATACTCATAATATTTTTTTATTGGTATCAATTTTATATACCTGTAAAATTTTGTAAATATCCAAAACTCTTCACCAAACTCCCTAAGAAAAATTCACAAAAATGCCTACTTACTACCCTAGGGATCACCAGAAGAAGTTTTTTAATGAGATGAGCCTATTTTTAATTTATTTTAATTGAATTATAGTTTATTTATACCTTTAAATTAATTATGCACATTATAAATTCATTTTTTTCCATTGGAGGGACCTGAAACACCCATTTCTAACTCTATTTGTGAGCAAAAAGATGAAGAAACCTTCATTCCCTTCATTATCGGACCTATATATTAGAATTTTATATATGTTAAGGTAAATAATATAGTTAAAAAAAATTAAAAATTAAATTAAATCAAAAAATACCCCTATGTAAAATTTCAATATTTTTAATTGAATAAAAACTCAAAATATGCACTTTTTGTGTTGACTAGCTTGCCAAATTTAATTTTTGAATGCCTGTAGGTCTGTGTTTTTCCATTTTATTAAATTTTATTAGTCATAAATACATAATTATTTTTTAATTATTAATTTTTATAATCCTTATTATCATTCCAATGATTTTATGTGCTCAACCAATCACTTAAGCCACTCAAAAGTTGTTTTTTTGACTTTCTCTCTTGCTTGCTTAAATCCCTAATGCTCGATCATTTTCCTTTATCAATAATTTTACAAAAATAATTATTTATTAATGTGTATAAATGTCTTATATTACCCATAATATCTAAAACCAGATTTTTTTCAACAAATAAATTAAAATGTAGACATACAACTTAAAATCGAGCAAATGAGGGTTTAAGAAGGGTTTTAGATTACTTGTTCTTCTTAAAGATTGTTCATAAATTTAAAACATTATAATATGAAAAAAATTAATTTAATATTTAGGTAATAATGGCATAAAAATCATCTTAATACATTTTTATCCAACTCCTCTTCACCTTCATGTACCGAGCATCTAAAAATTGCCTTCACTAGCTTGCAAATAACTAGTTAGAGGAATAAAAGAAACCTTTGTCAAAATTTGAACTTATGAGTTGTTTATGAGAACTATTTTGTCTTGATGAATGTTTTATGATGTTTTAAAGACATTTTTACACCTTTGATCCATGAATATAGTCTTATAAAAAACTTATACATAAACAACTTTGACCAATGGTGTCAAAATTGTCAACATTCTTGGTGACTTTGTTAGGATGTTTGCTTACTAAAAAATCAAGACTAGTATATATATCCATTGGGATATGGAGTAATGAAAATATCACCAAATATTAATCTTAAAATTTTCTCCCTTAATCAATCACAACACTTGTGTATAGTTACTTATTGAGTTAAACACTAGAACAACCACTAATTGGAAGATGTGCAAGATAACACTTAGAGGAATTGAAAATTAAGATTAATAACATAAAATATACATAAAAAGACTTATTTAATTAAATATAACATTTATATGTATAAATAAGAATCCATCTTCAGAAACAATGCTTAATATGAATCCCATTTTATAGGATTGGGAGCTCTTCACCATCCATCTTAGTTAGTTGGAAGGCATTGTCTATATTCATATTTTTTCTCTATACTCATCCCATTTTAAAACCAAGTCACCTTCTTGAAATCTCTTTGAATATGTTTTTCTATCAAATTTTTTCTTTACCCGTGCTTGATTCATCTCCATATCTATGATGGAATGATTTATGAGTTTTTATAGCAACATAAGTTAAACATATATCAAATACATGGGCTCACTTTCCACTAATTCTATCTACTGAATTAGCCCCAAATAAGGGATCTCAAGTGATATTGGCAATTTAGCTTCTCTCCCATACACTAGCTTGTAGGGTGAATTAACAATGGATCTCTTGAAGGTGATCTTATCAACCCATAAATCTGATTTTAATTTCAAATATAAATTATTTTGATTGTCTTAAATTGTTATCCTAATTATCTTCAACAAGTTCTTATTAGTAGACTCATAAATTCCATTTCTTTATGGGTAATAATTTAAATAATTATTGAGATACACACCATTTTGGATAATCCATTGATTGATTTTATCTCCTACAAATGCCATATCATTATATGAAATTATAATATAAATAACACCAAACCTTGTGAGAAAACATTCATAGAAGTCCAAGATATTAGATTCATTTACTTCTTTCAAATCCACTACTTATATCCATCTAGTAAAGTAATATGTAGTTGTAAGTATCCACTTGTGGACCATGATTTAAGGTGGATTAATGTGACAAATTAAGTCCAAACCCAATTGGACAAAGTGATGATCCACTAAAATGGGTTGAATAAGTATGAAAGTATGATTCTGTTTTTCTATAAATAATTCACACTTATTGTACTTCCTTTCCCATGCATGTGAATCTCTAAATATGCTTGGTCAATAGTATCCACACCTCATGATTTTTAGAGCTTTTGTTCTTTCTTAAAAATGGCCTCCACCTTTTCCATCATGCAATTATTTAAGTACTTTCAACTTGAATTGGTTTTATACATCTCAACAACATGTCATTAACATATTTTTTGAATAATACACATCAACAAGCATAAAAGGAAAAGATTACAGCCTAAAGTACCTTCTCTTTAAACCATTTAAATTTGGAGGATACATACCACTTTGAAGGTACCTTACCATACTTTGAAACTAACTTTGTGAAATTGTATGATTGGCTATAATATCTTCATCATTAAAGACCAAAACTCTCTTTTCTTTCCAATAAATCTTGAGCCAAATGCTCACATAACCCTTTACCTCTAATTTACTTAGTTACCTTTATTTACACATCATATTCCATGACCCTTGTTATCCATATTGCTCTCTTTTCACTTATGTCCTTGTTCAACAATAACTATTTGATGCTAAAATTGGTTACCATTACATGGATCTTATTGTTAGATAACAAGTGCCTAAACTTTTTGAAACATTTGATAATAGGAAGTACATGATTATAAAAAATTGTGTACCTTGTTTAATAATCTTACAAAAATTGGACAAAGAGTGATATTAGCTACTCCAAACCTTATGAATTTTGTTTTGTTAATGTTACTTAAATTGTATCAACATTAGAATATGCAAACAACCCAAAATCCTTTGAAAAGTCAATATTGAGGAGAGTGGAAGAAATAAAAATGGATTAATTGATGTCTTTAAGAATTTTTATACCTTCTTTGGTCCAAGTAATTATATTTTCTTTGGTCCAAGTAAAATTATGATTTTTCTTGAGCATAGTTGTAAGAGTTTTTAACAAACTTAAAAAATTATATATATACCTTCTTATAAAGTTAATATTTCCAAAGAAACTTTTCAGTGGTTTTTTATGCTTAGGCAAGGATAATACAAGAATAGCATCTATTCTTTATATATCAATATTCAAACCATGCTTAGAAACAACATAACCAAGGAGTTTACCTTCATGTACTGAAAACATAGACTTATTTGGTTAAGTGACACCCCATATTGTATATATATCTCAAATACCTCTCTAAGGTGAATCATGTGACCATTTTCATCCCTTGAAAAAAAATTCACATCATCTGAATACATAAGAACAAACCTATTGATCAAACCTTGATATGCCATATCCATGGCTCTTTAGAATGTTACTCATATATTGGATAGACTAAATGGAATTTTTTAGTATGTAAAGGTGAAATAATTTGGGGTGAAGGATATTTTTAACTTATCCTCATCATTCACAAGTATTTTGTTATATCCACTATAACCATATAGCAATGAAAACTTTTATGAACCAACCACTGATTGTAGATTTGTTCCATTAATGGTAATGGATAATGGTCATTAAGTGAGGCCTTGTTCAAGTCATGAAAATCCACACATAATATGATTTCTCAATTATATTCCTCATAGGAAAAATATTAAAAACCCAAGTGGAATGCTTGATAGGAAAGATGATAGTTGATTCAATCAAATTGTGAATCTCTATTCTCATCAAAGTTTCTAACTTTTGATTAATTGGCCTTTATTTTTGCTTTATCAATTTTATGCCTTATTATAATTCAATGGTGTGTTGAGCCAAAATAGGATAAAACCTTTTAAATCATTTTACTCCCAAGAAAACAAATAAATAAATTATTTACATAATCAACAAAAGATTTTTTTCAGATTAAGAGCATAATTTATAAAGTTTTAGAGCTTCCCATTGACTACATAAATGCTTACATAGTATTCTTCTTTGGTATAAAAATAAGTTTTATATATTATTAAATCATAATACCTACTAAAAATATTATAAAATGTGGCAAGACCCTTTGGTAACTTATTATACTTGAGCTAAAATATTTGATCACCATACTGATGCAAACATTTTGATTGATTTCTAGAAGAAAATTCAGCTTCTTCTTATAGGAAACAAAGAAATTATTCATCATCATAAAAGACTTGAAAATTTAAAATATTATTAGGAATAAATGGTCTTACCAAAATATTTATGTATCTATGATTTTTATCTTTCTTTACATCATTTATAATTTCAAAATGTTCCCCAATTACAACCAACCTATCTACATGCTTATTGCTCTCTTTAGGCACTAACTATATGTCAAATGCATAAAAATATTATAAAAGATCCCATACCCTATGTTTCTATGATTTAAAAAATGGATTATTACATATATTAATCCATATTACTTTATGTACCACAATCCCACTATATCCAAATGCCTATAAAATATTATCTCCCATATTTCTAGCCCATTACAAATCATGAACTAAAGCCTCATATTTTATCACATTGTTAGAGCATGTAAACTAAAATTTTACAACAACAAAGTAATTTTATTTATATGGATAAATGAGCATCATACGATTACCTATATCATGTTTATTTTTTGACCCATCAAAATATATTTTCCTTAAACCATTATTTAGCTCTCCTTCTTTGTATAGAGCTAGAATTTGTGCACCATCCTCATGCAATTAGTAAACTCCAATTCTTTATTCCTCTATCATATTTTATTGATAATGATCATGCATATTAGTAACCCATTCATCAAAAATAAAATTAGTTAAACCATTAAGAGATAAGTCTGATTTAGCTTCACTAGTTTGCTCTATTTCATCTGAGATGACATAATTAACATTAACAATACTAGGCATTTATGGTTATAGATGAAAATGACTAATAGGATTTGAATGAATTATAACTTTTGTTCTATACCTTGTTATGAATAAAATGTGTGTCTAATAATATTAAATATACCCACCTATATTTTAAGTGAAGACATGTGATAAGCACATATCAAAATATGGAGGAAGATCCACCACTACCACATCTTGTTAAATAGTCACATTTGGGCATGCATGAAGTGTTAATTTCATATTCCTGATTACACACACTATCTTTATTATAGAGACATAAAGTTTCAAAACACAATTTGTGTTTATCTCATATGCCAACCCAACTTATCTGCAATTTATTTTGTCATCACTATTTTACTTGCTCCATTATCAACCATCCAATTATGAACTAGTGTATCATCAACAATCAATGAAAGATAGAAAGGAGGTGTCTTACTTGGGTTTTTTTCATTTTTTGTCACCTTTAACCCTTTATATAATTTTTATTTTTTCTTCTCTTTCTGATCTAAATTTTATAGAATCAATGTTTCCTTCTGTAGAGTAAAAAAACTCTACATTTTTCATTTTTTGAGTTTCAGTTGTGCAATCCAAGTTTTGTCCTGCGCATTTTAGTTTGAGGTAGTGAACTTTTTTTTGACACAAGAGCACGGGTGTGAGTTTTTTTTTCCTAAATTTTTTCTAAGTATCAAATTCACATGGAAGCTGCCAAGTGTCATCGGCTGAGACACATTTTATAATTTCTATAAGTTGCTCAGAATGTGCCACATGTCCCGTGGTAACTCAGTAGAGTGTGACAAGTGTTGGCAACCACATTTCAAATTTCTTATGAGTTTCAAAGGATTCTTTCAATAAGCTTCTCTCAAGGTCAAGTAGAAGGTGCCATGTGGCAACTATAGAAGGTTTCAATATGTTTTTATAAAATCAATAGAAGCCACCACGTATCCCTAGCTGAAGAAAGCAGAAGCCACCACATGTCAACATCCAAAATATCTTCATTTTATTTCATTGTTAAGTAAAGACTATGGTGGGCCCTAGGTTTTATTTCTAAAGTCAGTAGAAGCCACCAAGTGTCACCATCTATATGAATCTAAAATGAGTCTTGAATGTTTCTATAGTGTAGCTAAAGCTTGACAAAAGTTGCCACGTGTCCCTAGCTAAAGCAACAAAAGTTGCCACGTGTCCCTTGTTAAAGATACGTTGAAAGTGACACCTATCCCTATCCTCTTTTTGAAGCTACTTAGGTGAGAAGTGTTGTGGGTCCCATTTTTTGTAAGTTGTTAAAGTTTTGAAGCAGTGGACTATGACAGATGTCAAAAATGGAACAATCCTGAGCAAAGACATATAAAGAGTATAAGTTACACAAAAAGTGCCATGTGTTTTCTATAAGTGCCGTAGAAGCTACCAAGTTTCATTTTTTGGTGTCACCTAAATAATGAGATGGTTTTAAAGTGAAAAAGTGGATACTACCAAGTGTCCTCACCCATTTCATAGTGGGAAGTGTTCTATGTAGCTATTTCAGCCAATGGACTTGCAGGGAGATGAAACGTTTCAAATCCAAGAAATATCTTTTGTTAGACACTTCCATTTTAGTTAGAGTTCAGTTAGACCATTGGATTGGGAATGTGTAGGCAATCTAGAGCTCATGTGATGCTATAAATATGGGTGTAGAGATCTCCAAAAATCATCATCAGAAGATAGAGATAATTTTTTGCAAGAGATTATTGTCAAGAAGTTTAGAATTTTTTAGTTGTGGCCAGGAATATCATTTGCCTTTGTTATATTTTCTTGAGTTAGAAAGTTTGTATAACTGTGCATGTCTCTATGCCTTTTATGTGACTAGAAAATTAATAGGAAGACTGAGTTCTGTGCCTTTGTTGATATTTTTTGTGTTATTGCAAAATCATCTAAGTTGTGAGTCTTTGACCCTATCTATTTTCACCTTTTACATTGATCATGCCTTGTTTGCTCTTTAATGTAATTGAATCCTAAAGATAGATTCATTGTGCTTAGAATTAAGGGTTGAATTAAATTTAGGTGCATCACCATAGTTAGATTTAATTTAGTTGCATTTGTGTTTCTATTTAATTTATATCCTTTTTCCCAAAAATTATTTTGAGATAAAGAAGAGCCAACTTCTTTAAAATCTAGAGGTCATTTCAGGTCACAAGTCCCACATTCCTAAAACTTCTCATTATTGGTGTTGTAAACAACACAATTCTAAGCATCAAATTTTTTTAGCACACCTGGTGGGACACCATCTTGAAGTTTCTTTCAAGACCGTATGAACTAGAGAGCTATAAGGAGTCAAAGTTATGGACCAGTAATAAGATCTCAATCTGCTATAAATCCAAGTATTCTTTTACCACCATTGATAACTAATCCAAGAAGAAGGGTCAATCAGTTTATACCAATACCAAGAGCAAACATGGGAGCTCCTATACCCCCAAGGAACTATGTAAGTTGGAACACTGGCAATCCTTTAATTCTCCCAATACCACTAGCCACTTGGGATCCTATTCTAGTAAATGCCCTGAAAGCTCTTCCCAAATTCAGTAGACAAGATTTCAAAACACTTGAAGAACATCTACAAGATGTGTTTGATGTCTATGCAATACATGTCGTCACATAATAGAATGTGGCTATAAGATTGTTAGTATCTTATTTTAAAGGGAAGGCTTTGGAATGGTATATATCCTTGACCCCAAATACAATATATACATGGGATCAACTTAGAGATCTTTTCTTTGAAAGATTTAAAGAAAAGGGTGATAATTCTTCTTTATTACAACAATTGATTACTATCAAAAGGGCACAACAAGAAGAAATGATTGACTTCAATTCAAGCTTTCAAAAGACTTGAGAGAGAATTCCTACTACAACAAGACCATTACCAGGTATGGCTATACTATTTTATCTTAAAGCTTTAAATTTAGATATATCAGTAATGATTCAGTCACTTGGATGTTAGACTCTACCAGAATCCTATGAATACATAGTCAAAGCTGAAAATAATTTAATAGATGCTAGAAAGTTGCCCCCAAGGTGTCTGATGCCCATGTTTCTAGAGATTACCTTACCTTTGCCTCAAGAAACCCCTAATTCCATAGCCCCACCTATGTCTATGTACACATATCCTCAACAACCTGCTAAAAAACTTGTCCCTACCCAATCGTCTAAGATGGATGATATCAAAAACATCTTAAGGACATTTTATAATGAGTTAATTAACCTTAAAAGATAGTAAAATCCTTATCCTAAACCCCAATATCAAGGCTACCAAGGAAATAGATTTCCACCATAGCTAAACTAGTATCAGGGTTCTCAAAGGTAAAATAACCCTCAGCCAACAAACCAATTAGTTGTAGTCCCTATACCCTCACAAACTGTTCCCCCTAATCCAAATAGGGAGATTGTTCAAGGATAGAATAATTATGTAGATGGCACCAATGCTTGGTGTTTCCATTGTAATAATGCTCATATTCCCAAAGATTGTCCCATGGGTAATATATAACAAAAGGTAGTAGAGCAAAGAAGAATGGATGGACAATTTGTAAGTACTTCTAACACTCAATCTTACCAATCCCCTGGTATGCAAAATTTAGTCCTGATGGCTTAGATGTAAGGGATGTCCTTACAACAAGAAGAATAAATAGCCCCTAAACATGCTTTGTTTTCATGGGTTGAGGATGAAGAGTCAGTATTCTTGAATGAAGCTTCCACTTCTAAGAAGCTAGTAGTACAATCAGATTACTACACCAGATCAAAGAGAAGGATGATAGAACAGCCTGAAGTCACAAATAATGAGACTATGGGGCCTCCTCCATTTCAAGGTCATTTAAACATAGCTGCTAGACAAGAAGTGCCTCAGCCAGTGCAAAACCAAGTTTTTTCTAGACAATTTCAAGAAAAATCAAGGTACCCTTATTTTCCAAGAACTCAAACACTAGGACCAGTGAATGTGGTAGATCAGCTGAAGAGGACCCCAGAAAATGTGTCAATATGGGACATATTAGCTATTCTTAAGAAAAATACACTATTACAAGAAGCTCTACAAGGTCAAGCAGTGCCTAAACATACTGGCACTAAAGAAAGACCTACTGATAAAGAAAAGCTCAAAGACACAGTTCCTCTACAAACAATAGCCCTTTTAAACAATGCAGTAAAGGTAAGTAAATCCAAACCAGAGCCCTTCTATTTGAATTTGATAGTTGGAAGCAAAATTTTGCATAATGCAATGATAGACTCAGGGGCTAGTACTATAGTAATGCCTAAGCAAATAGCAGATGCTTTAAAAATAAAGTATGAGCCACTTACTAGAGGAGTTATGCAGTTGGATGGCAAATTAGTGCAAACAATAGTAAGAATTAAACAACTTTCATTGTAATTATATACTTGTCCTAATATAATTATCAATCAAGATGTAGTAGTCATAGACATACCCCCTATATTTGGCCTATGTTTATCTGGGGATTTCATAGCCAAGATAGGAGAATATATGTCACTTGATTGGTCTCACCTCATCCTAACATCCAAATATGGTTCAAAGATGAACTATCTAAGTATCACATCACCAATGAACCAATCTCAAAATTAGAGGCATCTCATGCTATGCTAAATAAATAAGAAAGGGTCTTTGTTGAAGAGTTAGGTGATTGGACTGAACATGACCAAGAAGAGGAAAATAATCATTTGTTAGCTATGATGCATAATGACCCATATGAAATTATGACTCTACTGGTCTAGACACTTATGTCATTTTTGATGAAGATCATAAAATCCCAAATGGTTTAAGGGAAGAAATGCTAATTACTCAAGAATCTAAAAAGGATTCAAAAATTTGGACCTTAAATTTTGATGGGGTTAGAAGTAAAAGTGGTGCTGGAGTAGGAATTTGTCTTGCTGCTCCAAATGGTGAGAAAATTTTAAGAGCTATCTATTTCCAATTTGCCTGTACTAATAATGATGTTGAATATGAGTCCTTACTACATGGGCTCATGTTAGCCAAGAGAAAGGGAGTAAAGAATCTGATAGTAAAAGGAGATTGAAAACTAGTGGTGAAGCAAATCAGAGAAAAGGCAATAGCCAAAAATGTAAGGATGAGATCCTATAGACACAAAATTTAGGACTTAATAGAAGATTTTGAAGCTTTCAATATTTAATTAGTTCTTAGAACCCAAAATTTTGAAGTTGATAGGATGGCACAGATTGGCTCACAGTTTAATCTAGCAACTAGCCTATTAGTTAAAAATGAGTTAGTAAAAGCTATAGTAAGGCCAAATATCGTAGATAATGTTGAAAATTGGCAAGTCATTGAAAATTATTCTCAGGTACTCTCATTTTTGCAACAATCAAGGGAATTTGATGATCAATTGCAACCCAAAATTGAGGAAGCATATGGAGACCAAGTTATTCAATTAAAGACTAATAAGCTTCCCAAAGGCTTGGTCACTTTAGAAAACCTATTTGATCCAAAAGATGTAAGCCTAGAAAAAATAAGGTTCCAAGTAAATAAAGTAGATTATTCTAAAATAGAGGTGAGTGAAGGGAGAAAATTAAAAAATTGGAAATTATGCAACTCAAGAGAAAAGGGAAAGACTAATTGAATTATGCAAAAGATATGATAGAGTAATAGCCTGGAGCTATGAAGACCTTCATGGATATAATAGAGACATCATTCAACACATAATAGAATTCACTAAAGGATCTAAGCCAGTCAGATAGAAGCAGAGGCCAATAAATCCAAAGATTGAACCTCTAATGGTGGATGAGTTGTAAAAACTTTTAGATTCTAAAATAATTTTTCTAATCAAACACTAAACCTGGGTATCTAATCTAGTATCGGTCAGGAAAAATAGTGGTGACATAAGGCTCTATGTGGATTTCATAGACCTAAATAGAGCATCTCTAAAAGATCACTATCCCCTACCCTCTATGGAACAAATTTTACAAACTGTGGCTGGATCAGAGATATTTTCCTTGCTAGATGGTTTCTCTGGATATAATCAAATTTGGTTCGCTAATGAAGACCAACACAAGATTGCATTTACTACTAAATGGGGAACATTTGCATATGCTAAGATGTCATTTGGCCTGTCAAATGCTGGATCCACTTTTCAAAGAGCTATGGATGTAGCATTTGGGGAATTTATAAATAAAATCATCCTAATTTATCTTGATGATCTCACTATTTTTTCAAAGAATGTTGTTGATCATTTTGATCATCTAGAATCTATTTTTAAGAAATGTCAAGAATTTGGAATATCCCTGAATCCCAAGAAGTGTATTTTTGTAATAACTCGAGGCAAACTATTGGGACATATAGTATCTAAATAAGGAGTCTCCATAGATCCAGAGAGAGTTGTAGCCATAATGAACTTGCCCCTACCAGTAAATAAGAAAGCAGTTCAGTCTTTTTTGGGGAAGATTAATTTTGTTAGTCGGTTCATATCCAACTTTGTAGGCTTAGTGAGACCAGTGACACTCTTGTTGAAGAAAGACCTAGTATTCAGGTGGACTATAGAAGGAAGACAAGCCTTTGAGGAGGTCAAGAAGGCAATTTCAATGGCCCCAGTACTTAGAGAGATGATAAATAGGAGGGAGAGCACTCAATAGCCTTTTTCTCAAGGACTCTTAGGGAGTACGAAACTAGATACAACCTTGCAGAGAAATAAGCATATGCTATGGTAAAAGCCCTCAATAAATTTAGGCATATGGTATCGAGAAGTAAGATTATGATACTTGTGTCTCACCCAAGTGTCAGAGAATACATTATGGAGGGTGAAATTACTAAAAAAGAGCAAACTAGATAATAAAGATCCTTGAATATGATGTAGAGGTCAAACCCACTAAGTTAATCAGAGGTAGGGGTTGTGCCAATACATAACTCAATAACTTGTAAAGATGATACCTGAAGAAACATATTTAGAAATAGAAAGGGAAAGTGTATTGAGGATACAAGAAATTGATCAAAACTCCTGGGTCACAAACAGGATCCATTTTATGAAACATGGGATTTACCCAAGAGAACTCCCTCAGGACAAGAAGAGATACTATAGGCAGAAAGGGGTCCATTTTTTTTAATTGAATAAGTTCTTTTTAGAAGAAATGCTTATGGCAAACTTTTAAGATGTATAGAGAAAGATGAGGCTATGAAAATACTGCATGAATGCACCATGGAGTCTCAGGTGGACATTTTTTTGAAAGAACCATAGCTATAAAGATAAGTGAAGTAGGTTATTTTTGGCCCACTTTATTTATAGACTGTTATCAACTGGTAAAAAAGTGCCAATCTTGTCAATATTATGTGGGGATGAGAAGGAATGCAATAATGCCCCTTAGTCCTATAATTATTGATGAACCCTTTGCTTAATGGGGTCTTAAATTCATTGGAATGATAAATCTAGTGTCGAGTATGGTCACAAATGGATTCTAACTACCATAAATTATTTCACTAGATGGACTAAGGCAGTGCCACTCAAAGAAGCAATAGAAAATGTGATCCTAGATTTTTTAGGGAGTATCACTACTCGCTTTGGGGCTCCTTGCACCATAATTTTAGATAATGCTAAAGAATTTTTAGGGTCTAAAGTATATTACTTTGCATTAAAGCATGGAATCTATCTGAAAACTTCCTCTAATTATTACCCTCAAGGTAATGGTTTGGCAGAATCAACCAACAAGAACCTGATTAGACTCATTAAGAGAATAGGGGCTGATCATCACAAAGAGTGGCATAAAGTGCTTAATATATCATTGTGGGTTGATAAAATTACACCTAAGTAGGTGACAAAAATTTCCCCATATGAATTGGTCTATGGTAAGCCTGTTGTAATACCCCTAAGCTTGGAAATTCCTACTCTCTAGCTATTAAAACAAATTGAAATTGAGGAAAATGGCCCCATGCAGGTTAGACTTGCTGAACTCTTGGAAGTTCAAGAAAAGAGGGATGTAGCACATGATTCATTAATAAAGAATCAAAAAATAATTAAAGACTACTTTGATAAAAGGACTTCAAATCCCCATTTTGAATTAGGCTAAATTGTTTTGAAATGGGATGCAAGAGCTACCAAGCTGGGTTGACACACTAAATTTGAAGCATTGTGGACTGGCCCCTATAAAATTTGTGCATGTAAATATAAAAATTTGTTTGAACTAGAAACAATGGAAGACAAACCTGAAGAGATTCCTATGAATGGGATCTACTTGAAATATTTTAGTTAAGCTGTGTCTTTAATGTATTATAGTTAGATAGTTTCCCTTGTTGCTTTGTTTTCCCATTTTTCTTTCCTACTCTTTCTTTTAAATAAGTGTTATTCAAACATGTGGCCATGGCTCAGAGTTTTTTTTTTAAATTTTCAAAACTCTTGACACATTAAATCTCTCCCAAATCCTTAAATTCCCCAAGGTACCTTGCACAGCCACTTTCATGACGTGTCTAAATGCATTATTCCATGAATATTTAGTAAGATTTGCTAATGGTTATCCTATTTTAATGCCATTTTGAGACTTGATGGATCGTTAAATACCCCATAATAAGATTTAAAGCTTAACAGTGTCTCAAACATTCTTGTGTCTACTAGAAAATTCATGTTACCTACATTTTTAGTTCATAGCAAACCTGCTTAGTGAAAGTGCCTTCCCTATTGCAAAGCTCCATACCTATTACCATAGTTCACTATTTCCAAGTATAGATATAAATATGGAGGGAGAAAAATCTTTGAAACAAGGGTCTAGGATTTATGAATCCATTTATAAGTTTCTCACAAGTAAATCATATGCTTCAGCCCCTGCACAACCCTTAAAGAACTATCCACGGACTAGAGTCCCTGAAGTTGGTTATGAAAATGACCTAGAAAAGGTGAAATATTTTGTAGATGGAAACATGGAACCAATTATTCAAAATCCTATCAAAACTCTAAGAGAAGGGGTACATCAAATATGTATTCAGAGGGCCAAGGCTGGACAATACAAAACATTTGCAATGAGGATATGGACTTCCCAATTGGCACAATTCATTATCCCAGGTGTACATCTATGCCCTGACTTGGTTGAAATATGCTCTAAATTTTTTCATGCACCCTCAAACACCATATAATAGGGTCCATTCATGGTTTAGATTACACCAAAGGCTATCAAGGACATGTTGGCCCTGTATCATGACAAGATAGCCACATTTCCCACCATTGCCAAAATGCAAAAAAAGTGGGCAAATGTCAATAATCAACTGAGGTTTCTAAAATTTAAATTGCAATTAGGGGATGATGATACCATTATGCTGACACTGCCAACAACAAGAGCATAATTTTCACAAGCCAGTCAAGAGGCACTTTCCATGATCGCTTTCATTTTTGGAATGAAAGATGATATGACTATCTATGAAGAGCAAATGTCCATTCTATTTAGATTGAAAACTGTTGACAAGTCTCAGGAATATCAGCGAGATTTCTCTAAGCATATTGTATATTCAATGGTTGAAAAACTCACTCAATTCAAATCTAAAGGGATTTTCTAGTATTCTTCTTATATATTTCACCTTATGTTGTATAAAAACTTTGGCATCTTTTCCCAATACATGCATTTAAATATGTATGACCTAAGCTTTGGTCTACATAGGACCATTCCTATGTCTGGATGGACACATATCTTGTCCAAAACTAGTGACCCATATGAATTTTGGGAACTTTTTTTTGCCTTTGCTTTTTGTCATCTAAGCCCAGAGCCGGTTGTAAATAGATTGAATCCAAGTGTCTTAGGCCTTATGACCAATTACACCATTCCTTGTGATTATTTTTTTGGATCCCATCATACTATTATTAGAGTCCATGCTTTTAGTGGAGAACCAGTGTTGCTACCTAATATTTTGACCCTTAGGTTATCATTCTTAGAGGTCACCAGTCAAGTGTTTATGGTGGATAATGAATATGGCACTGGGAAGAAAAAGAAGAAAATGTATGATGTTCCATGGGTAACAAACAACATGGCCCTAGAGGTCAGAGATGTTGAACTCGTGTTGCTGAGAAAGCTAGCCTTCCTAGGTTTCTTTCTAATTGAAGATAAATGGGGATATGACCCAAATGGTTTGATAACTTCATGGGTCAAGAATAATAAGGTTGTTGTTAGAATTGTGCATGAGGGCCATCCTTTTTGGGAAAATAGAAGAAATCTTAGGGAAGATATTCCTGATTTTTATGTAGAATAAGCAAAAGGATTTTGATCCTAAAATTAGAATGACTTATAGTTTAAGAAGAGCATTAAAGAACAAAGACTAGAACTCTGAGAAAATAGAAGCCTATTGGAAATATAGGCAAAATATTTGTGAGACAACTCATTCTTTTGGAAATGTGGATTTAAATGAGAAATGGAAGGAACTCTAGGATGAATGTCATTTATCTCCTATCTCTAGCCCTGATATAAGCAATTTGTATACATAGGGTGGAGAGTCAGAAGCTAGAGTAGAATCCAATCATACATTATAGACCCAGGACAAACCTCAGCTACAGTCACTATAACTATTTGGCCCCAATCTCTCAGTGCCATTGAAAAACAAAAGAGTGTGTTATCTTCACCACCTAAAGCTTCTCCATCAGTGTCAGCCTTTGGGGTTCCTAGTTCTGTACATTCACCACTAGCAGTAGCGATAAATGTTGAAGAGAAGGAAACATAATCAAAAGAAAAAACACCAAGGAAATGTAAGAGGCTGAGGTTTTAGCTTGATTCATAGGAGGGGGTAGAACCCTCACAATACCAACCATAGAGTATTTTTGTTGCTCCTTAGGTAAGTGTTGTTTCTCCTTCTTCTTCTCAGTCTCTCTTCTTCTATTGGGGTGACAATCCTATCTGACCAAATAATATCCCTTGCCACCTCTACTGTACCCATTTCTCATTTTGCCCCATCTATTCATACTCAGGCCACATCATTGCCTCACTTTTCCCCCTCTATCCCAAAGAAAGTACCTCCTCAAATTCCCCCTAGCCAACATTTAGCTATTCCATATGGCTTGCCACAAGGTTATCCTTTTATGGGTGGGCACATTGCCTCTCCTACATTTCAAACTCAAGTAGATGCTGCTAAAAAGGCTAGGGAAGACCAAATGGAGAAAAAGAGGATAAAAGATAATAAAGCCCTGGCTACACCACATATGAGGTCACAATTTGACCCAATCTAGCAAAAACTAATGGTGACCCATTTGTCACCTAATATAGTTAAGCCAAATGAGCAGATGTAGCTTGAAGATTATATAATGAATGTAGTGGAAATAGATATGCCACTTTTTAGACTACAAGATAAGGTTGAGCTGCTAAATAAATCCACTTTTATAGTAGGTAATGATTATTTGAAAGTATCAAAGAAGCTATAGAAGATGGAGGTTGATCTAGCTCAAGAGAAGGCAAATTGTAGCAGTTTGACTACATAAATCAATACCAAGAATAATGAAATAGAGAGTCTTAACAAATAGTTGCAAGACACTATTTCTTTTCAGACTCACCAAGCTATTCAGGGCCAAAATAATTCTTTGAAAGAAGGTTTGATGAAGGTGAAAGATGTAGTGATAGCCTTAAGGTGGGAAAAGGCAACATTATAGGAAAAATGTGAGGAAAGCCTGTTATAGGTCGCTCAACTTCAACAAAAGCTACTAAATGAGTAGAACAATACCACTGCCATACAGGTCCAACTTCAAGCTGAGTGACAAATAATAGAACAATTGACACTCGAGTTGGCTAATAGGCCAAAGGATGTAGGCATTTTGAATTTGGTTAAGGAGCCTTATGTATCAATATGGAAAAGAATTTCTGAGGAGATTACTCAACTCAGACCCCCTCTAACCTTTCTACTAAATGCATAAAAATTGTGAAAAAAGGTGGAGACTTAAGTTGAATCCACTCTATCCACTATTTCTTTGAGAGTGTTTGACTCTCAAATGCTACTGCAAAAGTTATATGATGTAACTAATGGAACGTTATCAACATGTAGGGATTAGTGATAGAATGATGGCTGCCAAAAGAGTGAATGAAGTTCTCAATTACAACTCTACATCAATTAAATGTGAAGAGCTTCTAGATGTGGTGAAAGAAGGAATTAAAGACATGAAACAACACATTAAAGATCTGGTGTAATTGGGTCTTCCCTCCCCTTTTCCTGATAGAAATACGGTGTTGATGGTTGATGAGATTGAACCTTTGTTATTAGCTAGGCAAAGTGATTAGTTAGTTTTCTAGGGATTAGTATATGATTCATCAGTGTCTAAAGTAGAAGCTATTTTGATGCCCATGTACTAGCTTGAATTTCAATTGAAGGCTATAGTTCATATTTTGCAAAAAATTTCACACAAGGATATCATCAACCTTGATTTAACCTTCCATGAATTGCAAAATAAGTAGGGATTATCTAATGATGAATGGTCTGTTTATTAGATAGCCTTACTGAAGTTGTGATTTTTGTCACATTTTTTATACATTCTTTGGATTCTTTTTGAGTAGGCTCAAAAGTCCTCGGGGTCACCAGGAACTATACAGTAAAAAAACTCTAAATTTTTCATTTTTTGAGTTTCAGTTGTGCGATCCAAGTTTTGTCCTTGCGCATTTCAGTTCAAGGCAGTGAAGTTTTTTTAGACACAAGAGTGTAGGTGAGAGTTTATTTTTGCCTAAATTTTGTCTAACTATCAAATTCACATAGAAGCTGCCAAGTGTCATCAATTGAGACACATTTAATAATTTCTATAAGTTGCTCAAAACGTGCCACGTGTCCCATGGTAACTCAATGGAGTGCGACAAGTGTTGGCATCTGCATTTCAAATTTCTTATGAGTTTCAAAAGCTTCTTTCAATAAGCTTCTCTCAAGGTCAAGTGGAAGGCACCATGTGGCAACTGTGGAAGGTTTTAATATGTTTTTCTAAAAGCAATAGAAGCTGCCACGTATCCATAGCTGAAGAAAGCAGAAGCCACCACGTGTCAACATCTGAAATATCTTCATTTTATTTCATTTTTAAGTAAAGACTGTGGTGGGCCCCAGGTTTTGTTTCTAAAGTTGGTGAAATCCACCAAGTGTCACCATCCGTATGAATCTAAAATGTGTCCTAAATGTTTCTACAGTGTAGCTAAAGCTTGACAGAATCCACCACGTGTCCCTTGTTAAAGATACACAAAAAGTGACACCTTTCCCTATTCTCCCTTTGAAGTTGCTCAGGTGAGAAGTGTTGTGGTCCCATTTTATGTAAGTTATTAAAGTTTTGAAGTATTAGACTGTGATAGATCTCAAAAATGGAGCACTCCTGAGCAAAGACATACAAAGAGTATAAGTTATGCAGAAAGTGCCGTGTGTTTTTTGTAAGTGCCGTGGAAGTTTCCAAGTGTCATTTACTAGTGTCACCTAAATAATGAGATGGTTTTCAAGTGAAAAATTAGATACTACCAAGTTTCCTCACCTTTTTCACAGTGGGAAGCATCCTATGTATGTATTTCAGCCAATGAACTTGCAGGGAGACGAAACGTTTCAGATCCAAGAAATATCTTTTATTAGACACTTCCAGTTCAGTTAGAGTTTAATTAGACCATTGGATTGGGAATGTGCGAGCAATCTAGAGCTAGTGTAATGCTATAAATATGGGTGCAAAGATCACAAAAAATCATCATCAAAAGATAGAGAGAATTTTTTCCAAGAGATTATTGTCAAGAAGTTTTAGACTTTTTTAGCTATGGCTAGGAATATCATTTACCTTTGTTCTATTTTCTTGAGTTAGAAATTTTGTATAACTGTGCATGTCTCTATGCCTTTTATGTGATTGGAAAATTAATACGAAGACTGAGTTATGTGCCTTTGTTGATATTTTTTGTGTTATTGCAAAATCATCTAAGTTGTGAGCCTTTAACCCTATCTATTTTCACCTTTTACATTGATCATGCCTTGTTTTCTCTTTAATGTAATTAAATCCTAAAGATAGCTTCACTGTGCTTAGAATTAAGGGTTGAATTAAATTTATGTGCATCACCATAGTTAGATTTACTTTCGTTGCATTTGTGTTTCTATTTAATTTCTATCCTTTTTCCCAAAAATACTTTTGAGGTAAAGAAGAGCCAGATTCTTTAAAATATGGTGGTCATTTCAGGTCGCAAGTCCCACATTCCTGAAACTTCCCATTGTTGGTGTTGGAAATAGTGCAATTCTAAGCATCAACACCTTCTCTATTGGTTTTGTAGACAAGCTAATTCCTAAAAGCTTATGTATACATGTTTTTTTTATGTTGAGATTTTCAATGAATCCAACATAGTCATGCTAATTTTAACCTTATTCATATGATATATTATGTTAAAGGAGGATACTCCAACCTTTATTTATACATATGTAATAAGAAGATGGTCTTGTGCTTGAGGCACTTGGTAAAGCTTGCTTGCTTCAACATGCTGATTTTTATGAGCTAAAGTGGAAACAATATGATCATTAGTACTTTTAGAAATCACATCTAGAACATTTTAAGCATTTATTAACTCTTATAGATCATATATAGACCTTCTCTTAGATATTATAATATATTCAACAAATATGTTTCATTTTATAGACTCACCAATCTGATTTGCTACCATATGATCATCAACTTGGAAACTCACCAAGGATGCATATAGTTAGTCTTGTCCATGATTCACTTCCCCTTATTTCATCATAGATTCATTATGTTGTAGTTATTTAATAAAATATTCTTCTTGTGTCATTTGAGGAATTACCATATTCTATGATAGTAAAGCGTGATTTTGCACATCATTAGTATTAGAAGGTTGCCAAATTGATTATTACATCAAATTATTTTTTACTGTAACAAGAGCCTTAGTTGAGGAAGGAACATCAGGATTAATTTAAACATATGGTTTGACTAGTATAAGAGATCCTTGATCTTGATATGAAAGTATATTATCTTGATAGCCTTCATAGCTAGGTATTTGTTCTCTATATGGTTGATATGTGAACTGATTTGGTGTTTGAGATGGCCTATTGGTGGCTTGATATTGTTGCCTATGTAGATAAGATAATTAATTAACAAAATATTGTATCATAATTTTTAATTCATCAATCCCACTAGATTGATTATGAGGAGCTTGATCTTGATTTTGATGGGCTATAATTGGTGATATTAATGGTGCTTGAAGAGGTATGATAGGATAAAATTTTAGAAAAATTGGCATTGGAGGCATAGGTGCAAGTTTAATAGCTTGAATTAGACTAATTTTAGCTATGGTGGTAAGATCATAGACATTTGGGAGTGTCTTACCACCCATGCACTAAATTATAATTGAACTATCAGAATTCAAGGCTCTTAAAAAGTATAAGAAAGTATATTTGGTGGCCTAATCATGAGAGGTATTATTTTCCATGTAATATAAAATTTAAGATTGATATTAACTATAAATTCATGTGGTGTTCTCTTGATGTTAGTGAGCTATTTAACAAGAGATAGATGGTCTAATTTATCTTCAAATTTCCTATGGAATGGTTCACCTAAATCATCCCAAGATGTTATGGAATTTAAGGGAAGGTTATTATACCATTATTATGCCTTTTCCATGAAGGATGAAAAAATTAAATGGATGGAAACATTGTCTTTGGTAATATGGTGGAAGTAACACAAATTGGCTACATCTTTGATATGTTTTATGGGTGTAGTTTGAACTTTACCTGTAAAATATTAGATACTTTTGAGGGATGAGACTAGAATATCATCATATTGGGATAAATTCATATGTATTACATCATTAAAAGGAAAAAATTCCTAGTTCCTTGAGATATCCATGTGAATATTAGGATTTGAACTTGAAGTGGTTTGCACAATAGGCTGATTTGGTGACTAAAATGGTCTTGTAGGATATGAACTTGTTGTCAAAAACCTTTTTTTATGTTAGAATGCTTAGATGATTTAGTAAATTAAAATTATATACCTATAATGATACACCTTTTAGTGATTTTATGCATTAAAATGATATCCATTGCTATTGTAAATGTCTTTTTTTAGGTTCAATAGGTGTCCGACCTGGTGTGTCAAAAATTGTTATCACTTAGTAGTGCACCCTTCAAAGAACCTGTGCATATTCTCACTCCTATTGATATAATGGAAACTCTCCAAGGTATATGAAAACTTATTATGGATATAATATCTAGATTAAGGTTTTTTTCCCTTTAGTACATTCACCCACTTCTCTTTAAACTCTCTCAGATAGTGCTTTCTTGACTAGGAAAAGGGTAAAAGGACAATGCTAAAGCTATAAATGAAAATTAAAAATTAGGGTGATGAAAAAATATTGGGGTTTATTTTGAATATATATAACATAATTTATAATCCAAATAACTTTAAAACATTCAATTCATTCTCATACAATGACTCTTGCATCAATATTTCACATAGAGATCTTGACAAACACTCACACTAGATAGGAAGGAATTAACAATGGTTGAATTCACTTATAGACTAGGTATAAACTAGAATTAGGCACTATATATGACATAAAATATTTATAATTTTACTAATAAATATGAATTATTCAAACATAAACCTAATAAAAATAGTAATTCCTAAGTTCTATCAATGAATAATAACACACACTTCATGAAAGCTCAAGAATGGAGGAAAATTTAGCTATTTAATGCTTCAAAAGTGAGGTAGTACAAAACTTTGATATATTTTATGTAATATAAAATAATAATACTTATCCAAAATATAATACCTATATATGATCAAAAGAGAGAGAAGACAATTAGCTCAAAAATAGGAAAGAGTTCCACATGCTAGTCAAGTTAACTTCACTATAACTCCAACTTCAATTGAAAATTCAAATGAAAATTTTAATTCCAAAAAATTCTAATGTAAAATATTGTATTTTATACCTTATTTATTGTAAAATTTCATGTTAGGAGAAAGAGGTAGAGTTGACAAGTCAAAGGGATAATCATGTATCTTGAATCTTGAGTTAAATCCCTGTGATCTTGCATGCAACTTTTGCTCTTCTTTAATTAAATATTTTTGGTATTTTAGTTAGATAATATTGTTAATATTAAATTTATACTTTATTTAAATTTACTTGAATCTTTATTTTACTGGACTTATCTTGAATTCACACTTGGAGTTCAACTTTAACTATCTTGCATGCAACTTGCATGCATATTTGGCCTCATGTCCCTTCTAAAAAAAGCCCAAAGGGGGGTGCATAAGAAGTGGGATGAATGTGTATATTTTATAGGGATATATTTCTTTAAAATATGGCTATAAATTTTATCAATACCTTAACTCCACTTATCCACTTTTGCATGTTTTGGAACTCCACTTTTGTAAGGATAATTAAAGGCTCTCTGAAGTTGGCTTGTAGTTTCTAAAATTAGCCCAAAATGGGGTGACCAAGTTAGAGAGGATATAATATGGGTTTTTATTAATCCATTAAATATTATTTCTAATTTTTCACTTGATGGTTACCAAATCATACTTCTAAAATGGTTCTTCTTTCATATGCCTATATTGAACAACTTTAACCAGCTTCTTGAATGCACTATGAGAACTAAAAACTTAATGGATATTCATAATTATAATATATCACGAGAAAAAATATTATTGTAACATAATCATAATGGTGTAATATACCTTTAAAAAACATTTCAACTTAAAACTTCATGTATAACTCCAAAAAACACCATTTTATGCTCTCATGTGCTCTCTTATTCTCAAGAAACCCTGATTTGGATTAGGGGGGTCTAAAATGAGTTACAAGCCTGAATAAGCACTTATAATATTATTTTTTTAAAGGTGTAAATGGTTCAAACCTATAAAAAATTTAAAATCTCCAAAAAATTTCACCAAACTCCCTAAGAACAATTTACAAAAAAGTGTCTGCTTGCTGCCCTAGGGATGACTTGGAGATGTTTTAAAAATGATCGACTTATTTTGAATTTATTTTAATTTAATTATCATATATTAATATCTTTAAATTAATTATACACACTATAAAATATATTTTATCCATTTTAGGGACCTAAAACACCCATTTCCAACTCCATTTGTGAAGGAAAAAGTGAAGAAACCTTCATTCCCTTCATGATTACACTTATTTATTGGAGTTTTATATCTATTAAAGTATATTAAAGACTTTAAAATACTTATAAAATTTCAATGACATAAAAAAATTCTCCCATGTTAAATTTCAAGAGTTTTAATTGAAGAAAAACTCAAAATATGCTCTTTTTGGTGTTGACTAAATTGTCCAATTACATTTATGAATGTTGATAGGTCTATGTTTTGCCATTTTATTGAGTTAAATGAGGAATAAATAATTAATTATTTTTTAATTATGACCTATAATAAACAATATTATCATTCCAATACTTTTATGTTTTCAACCAATCACTTAAACCATTTAAAACTTACCTTTTCTGACTGTCTCTCTTGCTTGCTTAAAACCTCGATGCTTGATCTTTTTCCTTTCTCCATCATTTAATCTAAATTTGTTATTGAATAATTTTTATAAATTACTTATATTACCCTTAATATCTCACAACACCTTTAATTATCAATAAATAACTCAAAAATGTAAACAACTTAAAACCAAGCAAATGAGGGTTTAATAAAGGTTTTAGAGCACTTGATCTTCTTAACAATTATTCATAAAGTTAAGCTAATATAACCTAAAACTAATTAATGTAATATTATTCCAAAAAATCTCCAGAATTTTTTTTTATCCAACTCCTCTTCACCTTCATGTACCAAGCATCTGAAAATATCCTTCACTAGCTTGCAAATAGCTAGTTAGAGGAATAAAAGAAACCTTTATCAAAAGTTGGACTTGTGATTTGTTCCTGAGCATGATTTTGGAATGATGGATGTTATATGATATTTTTATGACATTTTTATAATTTTAATATATAAATGTAATATTCTTTAAAAAATGTACATAAGCAACTTTGACCAATGGTGGTAAAATTGTCAACAGCTTGTATCATTTGGTCAGAAATAGCTTGGGATACTAGCTTCCTAATGCTATTAAACACTCATGTTAATTAAATATAATTAAAAAATTATACTATGTTATTTTATTATTCAATTATATTAATGACTAAATCATTGGTAATTGATTTAACTTATTTTATGAATAATGAAGTTTTGTTCATATTTTAGTTAAAGGTATATGTTAATAAATTAGTATAAAATATAGTCTTGATTTGTGAAAATATTTGTCCTTTTAACCTTTCTAATAATATAAATAAATAATAATAAATATAATTTGGCTATAAACATATTTATATTGCCGATACATAAGTTGAAATGGTTGTACAGGACTATGAAGGTCTCGTAAAACTAAATCTAGATTTCATTGGGTGAAAGGATAGGAGCATCAAAAAGTGGATGCTTTAGTGTTTGACATTTTTGTCTATTCCTACTGATATTTTATAAACTAATCATAGATACCTAAAAATTTATGGATAGCTATGTTGTGCCTGTGTGACTATGCCTATGAGAAATTGAGTATTGGTTGTCGATGAAACTCACTATGCAGCTGATTTTGTCTTCAAATATTAACCCTCCATCATGCTTGATAAAACAACATTTGAGTCACTTGAGAAAGAGGTGGGTTAGTCTGAAATATGTAATGAACATGTAATCTAAACCCCTTATGTGGGTACACTACCTACATACCAATACTCTGAAGAGAGATTAATTCATATGTAGTTATCCCACGTAGTGTGCTTTATGAAATAGTGTGATGTAGATA
Organism: Torreya grandis; assembly: GCA_037957365.1. Classification (NCBI taxonomy): domain Eukaryota; kingdom Viridiplantae; phylum Streptophyta; class Pinopsida; order Cupressales; family Taxaceae; genus Torreya; species Torreya grandis. Next base: position 3,567,590 of record JARHVA010001189.1, read on the forward strand.
CAAATGCCAAATTGATAGTGTTTGAGGTGGCTAGGGACTGGTATGAGGATTTTAGTAGGTTTGTAGTTATTCTAGGTGATTGTGTGTAAATAATAAGGAAGTTTTCCTTATTTATTTGTTTGTATTCTTTATTTATAAGTTTGGTAGCCTCCTTTTTAAATGAGCTTTGAGTGGGTTTTTATAAGAAATAATTAGTCATGGGTCAGATGTATTCACACTAGGCTAACCTAATTAATGATAAGGATAAGATGAAAATGACTATTGGGGATCAAAGTGTAAATGGATAGGACCACCAAAAATGGGACACTTCTCTATGGGGCACTATAGTCTAAATGTGGCACTACTATCCTACAAGTTTGGGACCTATGGGAATAGGATTGACATAGGGGATACTAGCTAGCTGAGGTGGAATAACCATTCAGAAGGTTTTGGATTAATGGTAATGAGCAAAAAGGTGTCTAGAAGGGTTGTAAGAGCATGAAAAAAGGACCTATATATGGGGTGTCATAAGCCACACTCAAACTACCAATTTAGACATTTTATATGACTACATTTTCCACCCCTTTATTCTAGTGATGTAACAAAGCAAAATACTAGGATAAAGGAAAAATAAAAAGCATACCTAAACTTACCTACAAGGGTGAAGCCCATGAATATGTATGAAGATAAGTGTGCATAGAGAGATCATGGCATGAAGCATACATCTAAAATAGAAAATAAAGAGTAGATTAGTTATTACTAGACATGCTATGTATAAAATAAGAATATACAAAGGCTAGGTAAAATAGAGAGGAAGAAAAGGAATGAATACAACTCATCAAGTATTTAAACCAACACAAAACCTATTGTGATGTTGATTGATGTTGATTGATGTTGAATGATGTTGAATGATGTTGAGTGGTGTTGGGTATGTGTTATACCAAGAGTAATATCATGAATGGAGCTGAGTGATCAATTACCCAAGGGTGGCTCAAGAATATAAAGGATGAACCTTTTGCTCTATCATCACCCACTATGTAGTGAATCTATGCAATCATGCATGTGTTAATCAATGTTTAGACTATTTTTTCAATCCCTCTGAGTAGGCAACTCAAGAATACAAAGGCTAACTAGTCTTTTGGTTCCATCATTACCCAATAAGTGTGAACTATGAATTGATACCGATATTAATGTGTATCATATGAGATGGCTCATAAATCCCATGAATGCTCTATAATATGATAATGTGGTGTAGATAGTTGAATGTGTAATAAAAACTAAGCCAATCTTGACCAGTCCAAAAGGTGGAGATTGGGCTTGTATGAAAGCCACTCTAAAACTAAGAATTAGGCTTATATGAAATCCACTCAAAAATGATACCAACCACTTGTAGATAGAATAAGGAACACAACTAATGAGAATACCTAGGTAATATAATGAGCTATAAATAAAATAAGGCAAATGTGCCATGTACATTTACCCTAATCACTAGTGTCTATAATATAGATTCTAATCTAAAAGTTGTACCAACTACCTAATCTAAAACTAGAAGTGAGAGCCATCATGCCACACATGATGCCCCTTATATATAGATAATCTAAGTAAAATTGTATTAAAAATACCCAAATCTTAACTAGACTATATCTAAAAAAACTATAATTGACCTTACCTTTCTATCTATTTCTAAAACATTTGGGTTTTTAGCTATTTACACAAGAGCACTGAAAAGTGGACACTTTATTGTAGGGCACTATAGTATGAATGGGGTGATCTTGTCCTTCACTATTTTTGATGATTTATCTATGTTTGTCCCTATTTTTTTGGTTTGTTCTATGTGTTTTTAATTTTCATTTATATTTTGAGTGTTTTAAAAATTGATTTTGATTGGTAGAGGACTCTGATCTTTATGAAAAAACCCCTATTTATTACCCCCTCTTTTTAGGGTAGGAATGAAGACCCTACAATAGCTTCCCTTAGAAGAAAGAGACCTATAAGTGGGTTATAATGTGAAATACATGATAAATCAATGATGATCAAAAGATGTCTCAGTATAAAACATAGTTTGTGTTGTAGATTGTTAGATCAATAGGGGTATGCCTAGATAGATATAACAATGTAATAGCATGTGTAGTATACTAAACTAAATACTATAAATATAGTTAGTTGTTAAGGAGGGATGGAGCATGATGTCCATCATGGCATCTAATAAGTCAAGATAATTCATGATTTAGATCATGGCATTGTAAAAAAATAAGAAGCAAACAAGCATGCAATGCAAGAAGCAAGAAGCATAAAAAAGAGGCCAAGGAGCCAAGCAAACAAGGGACATGGGAACATGTCACTCAAATTGATAAAATCAAGAATACAAGTCATGTTAAAATTCCTACATACACATATAATTACAAACAAGAAAGATTAGCATGAGGGCCATAAGAACATACAAGAGTAAAAAAAAAGGACATTGGTAAGTTTCCTAAGTCACACATAAGTAACAAAATAGGAACTGAGCAATGCAATCACATCTAGCTACTCAAATCAAGAAAGGAAGGTGTGTAAATTTTGGAAATAATATCACATCTAACTAATCAAAGAAAGAAGTGAAAGTATGCAAAACATGTGTATAAGACTAGGTAGATTCTAAAAAATACATAAGTGTTAAATACTAGTGAGTGTCGGTAGAATAATCTATGTAAGCTAGTAAGTAATGTACATCAACATGATAAGTAGAGGGTGTGGTGTCATAATGACATAACCTAGATGGTGTATTCATGTATAACATGCCCTTGGTGGGTAGATATGTTGATGTATAACTCAAATGTAAAAGTAAGATGCCCCCTCAATGGGTAGAGTGAAGCAATCAAGGATCTGGGTGTTACTATACACACTCAAATAAGATCAAGTGAAGCATGGTAATATAGATAAATTGGAAAATAATAGCATAGAATAAAAAAATATAATTCTATTATGGTAGTAAAAATGTAAAGCATGGATAATGTTTATAATTGGATTTTTTTTGGTGTTTTGAGTTATTTTAATGTTTTTATATTTTGACATGTTATATTATTTTTGGTATTTTAAAATAAGTTATGTATAAGTAATCATAAGGAAACTATGTATAAGAAAGTGAAAAGAAACTATGTACCAGTAAGCTAGGAAATTATGTACAAGTAGAAAGAAACTATGTATAAGTAAGATAAGAAATTATGTATAATTAAGAAGAAATAAACTATGTATAATAATGTGAGTAAAGCAATATATACACAATGACATAAAAGACTAGGTTGGAGGGGGTAAATCCTCTTTCTCAAAGGAAATATGCTCTTCAGTCCATTAAATTATGTTGAAGAGAGAGGAAATATAAGTTGGTTTAGTAGAAATAGGAACTCTAATATTATGAAGGGTTGCATACACCACATCTTTGTAAGAATATGATCATTGAAGGAGCTCAAGAACTAAAACTATATCGAAAGGGGTGATAACCTGAGTGACAAATCTATAGTCATGGGTGTAATCAACCTACCTATATATATAAACTTGGGTGATAAAATGTACCACATGATATACTATTGGCATAGATCTAGTAGTAGGTATGGTATAAGAGCTAGGTGAACCAAGTTTTAAGGGAGGAGGAATAGATATAACTGCTAGTGTTTTTCTTATGTCCAGTAGTGATAGGGAGATACTCAAAAGTAGCCAAAAAGTTAGATACATCTAGTTAGAAACCATTTATGTGGGATGAAATGCATGTAATTGGAGTTATAAGATGTATATAAATATGATTATAAAGAACATTCCACATGAAATATATAAAATAAAAGATAGAGAGCATGGAACTTTGCACTAATGTATAATAAACTTTGACTTGTAACATGACATTTCTAACATGTTTAGCAAGATAGAGTTGAAAATTATTTTGTATGAGAGAGAGAGAAAGAGTATTTAAAATAAATAATGAAACTTTGTATCAAAGAAAAGTAAACATTTCTTTGAAGAAAAGGTATCTTAACATGTTTAGTAATAAATTTCTTAATATCATCCCATATTATAAAAAGTAAGCATGAAAGGGAAAGAATGGATATTTTCATTAACATATAGTAAACTTCATCATTCATATACATGATAGGACCGAGTATGGACTCATTGTTGTTTGAAATAAATGTTTTAAAGTAAGTGAGATCCATTTTTTATTTTCTATGAAAACTGATTTAATTAAAAAAATTAGAAACATATTGATAAAAATCAGCAAGGAATTTTTCCTAGGGTTTCTAGGGTTTTTGTGCACAAGCAAAGTAAGTTAAGTTCACCAAATGATTTAACTTATTTTTTCAATAATGGAGTTTTATTCCTATTTTAGTTAAAGGTCTCAATTAATAAATCAATACAAAATATAGAAATAAATACAATCCTATTTTGTGCAATTGTTGTCCTTTTCACCTTTCTAAAAATAGTAATAAATAAGAAGAAATATAACTTAGCTAGAAAATAGACTTAGACGGATAATACAAAGGTTGAAAATGTCTATGTAAGACTAGGAAGGCATCATAAACTTTAATTTGGATTTTATTGAGCAAAAGGATAGGAGTGCCAAAAAGTGGATGTTTTGGTTTTTGACATTGTTGTATGTTCCTTCTATTGTTGTCTAGACTAATCATAGATACCTGAAACTTTTTAGGTAGTTATGTTGTGCCTATGTGAGCATGCCTATGAAAAATCAAGCACTGGTTGTCAATTAAACTCATTATGGAGTCGATTTTGTCTTCAAATCCTAACACTCCATCATGCTTAATAAAATTACATTTGAGTCACTTGAAAAAGAGGGGGGTTAGCATGAAAGATGTATTGAACATGTAATCCACACCCCTTGTGTGGGCATGCTATCTACATACCAAAACTCTGAAGAGGGATCAAGTCATATGTCATTCTCCCACCTAGTGTGCTTTGTGTAATAGTGTGATGTAGATGCAAATGCCAAATTGATTATGTTTGAGGTGGCTAGGGATTAGTATGAGGATTTGAGTAGGCTTGCATCTGTGTTGGGTGATTGTTTTCAAATAATAGGGAAGTTTTCCCTAGTGATTTATTTGTATTCTTGCTTTATTTGTAATTTTGGTCAACTCCTTTGTAAATGAGATTTGAGTGGGATTTTATAAGGAAGAATTGGTTATGGGCTAGATGTATTCATGCTAGGTTGACCTAATTAAGGATAAGGACTAGATGAAAATGACTATTAAGGGTCAAAGTAAAATTGGATAGATCCACAAAATATGGGACACTTCTTTATGGGGTGCTATAGTCCAAATGGGTCATTCATGTCCTATAGGTTCAAGACCTAAAGGAATAGGATTAGCATGGGGAATATTCTCTAGCTAAGGTGGAATGAATGTTCATAATGTTTTAGATGACTAAAATGGATTAAAAACTATGTTTATAAGGGTTTCAAGATCATGCAAAAAGGACTTATGGATGGGGTGTCAAAAACCACACTCAAACTACCAATTTAGACATTTTATATGACTACAACAACACTTACCTAATCTTGGGCTTCTTGAGTCCTTATGATTGCTATATTTAATGCATTGGTTGAATCCAAGGGGGTCATCAAATTTAAAAGTATGAATGCCTTATTAAGAGTATACAAAACTAATAAATTAAATCTAATCTCATATTTATTGATAATTTTAAAAAAAATTGTTATTGTGGTTTCATTTGGAGCCAATTATGCTCTCAAAGAATGAATGGTATCCAACATGTCATATAATCTTAATGCTACACATTGTACATCTTACTCTATCCTAGGTGGAATATAGATTACCTATTGCTATTATCTAAGGGTTTATATCTCTTCTTCCTATTTTTTTCTTTCCTATTCTATTTCTTCATGAATGGCTAGTATTATTCCAATGTGGGTTTCCATGTAGGACTTAAGTTCCTCAATGTAGGGGCATTGACGCTTCTTTCCATCTTGTCTTTTCAAAAGAGAGTAAATATCCTCTCTTTATTCTATAATTAGGCCTCAACCACTGTTATCTTGTATCTTCCTCTTCCTTACCATTTGCAATAAAGTTTTTGCTTTATCAAAGAGAAAGCTCATAGTGGGCAACTTGGTGATCTTCAAGTTTTGCCTCTTTGAAGTTGATGCTCCTAACTCCTTGGCCAAATCTATAAGATTTAGCTTTGATAGATCTAGTGGTTGTGCCTTTATTTTTGTGTCTTTTTTAGGCTCAAGTTTAGAGGCTTAGGCATTAAATGCAAAATTATATTGGACCAATCTACATTCCTTAGGTGTGACATGGGATTCACAATGTAGATTGGTTTCTTATTTAGGGCCCTCTTTATTTCCACCATTATTATGGTTTATAATACTCCTAATGAGGTCAGTGGCAAACTCAATTGAGTATAAGGTTCCACTTGGGTGATAGGTTAGGTGGTGTTAGTGGAATAAAATTTAGATAATAAAGGAGTAGTGGTTGGCATAATAAAAATAGGCCCATTAGGTAATGATGACATAGGATTAAAAGTAGAGAAAAATGGAAATGGCATAGAATAAATAATTGGTAATGATATAATAGGAGAAAGGCCTATGGGATCAATAAATAGATCACCCTTACCTGATTGGTCACTACTAAGGGGTGTCTTTACTTTTAACCCTTGCAAGATCAATATTTTAGCTTGTTATATCTCCTCTTCATCCACATCATGGCTTGGATCACCTTTAATTTAAGGTGGTTTTTGTCCACTTGTCACCTTTATGGATAGATTATATGGCTTCTCTACCCTATATTTTATTTCATAACAAATTTTTGTCCTTTTGGCCTAAAGAGAAGTCACTTGTTGGGTAGGAGATGGAAGAGTCATACCAGAGGTTATGGTTGCCAAATCCTCTATATTAGGTGAAATATCTTCCTCATTAGAGGAGTCTAGGCATATGATCTCTACTTATTCCCCAATATTGATGTCCTTCTCCTATATTATTTCTTCTTCTATTTAGTGTATAAGCTTCCTTAATTCAATAGTAGATATTTAAATCTAAGGAACCTATTATTCTTCCTACATGGTAGTAGTTTATGTTTCCCCTACCAATTTCTCTTGCTCTTGTTTTGGACTTATTGTCATAGTGTGTGGATGTTTGGGGTTTTGGATTTGGTCCTGTGCCTGCTAGAAATGCTTGCCACTCCATAAATTAGATGATGTCCATCCCCTTCATGGTGGTATCCTATATTTGGCTTGACCAAGTGTAAGGGATGGGTCTACTTGTATTACCCTAAACAAGTCTTCACTCAGGCTAGTAGTCTTACCCCTTTTCTTGATTTTTTCATCATCTTGTGTGTTGAAGAAGAAGAAATCATGGTCAAAAGGTTCATGATTGTAAGGGATGCCCAAATTATTAACCTTTTTTAATACTCTCCCATAGAGGTTACAATCCCCTTCCTTACATTACCAACATATTTTAGATGTCTTTTGTATGTGTATTTCATCATCCTACTTTTGAGATGGAAGCCATGGAATGTACTCTTCTTACTCTTGGTCAAGTCCACATCTATCCCATTCCATAATTAGAAATAAATATTTTACTCAAAAAATTTATCTAGGATGAATTTGGGGAGCCAAAGAGGGTATAACTTATGTCTAGTAACCATGACAATTGTATAATCTATGTATATCAATAATCACCCAAAGATGCATGCATATTGGTGATGCTCTTAGATACCCTATCTAGAGGTTGTCCATTAATTAGCATCAAAACTTGAGGATACAAGTCCTTTTTAATTCTATAAATGTTTCTCACATATGCATAAATGTGGAAAAAAGAGTAGAAGTCATAGATTCTATTCTTAATATAGTTGGGGTTTGAATTCCATAGAGCCATATTGTATCTATAAATAGTCCCCATGACTATCTCCAAAAGATATGACATCATGTAGAAGTTACCACCTTAGAGCCTCTTATCTCTATACAATATCTATTCTTGTAGGTGGATACTAATAACCTCCTCTAATGAATAGGTGTGCTCTAAAGTGATGAGCAGATCAAGTAGGTTCCCCATTATAAATGAAGGAAATGAATGCTTAGGTGTACAAATGTTTAATTTAAAAATTCCATGATAATAAAAATTCCCAGCTAGAACTAGGTAACATACATGGGGTTCTTGGTTATTTCCTTAAGCATGAAGGTCACCCCTAGAATAATCCATTTCTTCATTGCTTGTTTTGTGTTATTATTTTTCCTCTAAGTAACCACACTATGAAAATAAAATGTAGCATATAGAATGGGAAAACATAAATAACTCATTAATGTGTCACTTGATATGTATGAAATGACTATGTTTTTATTGACATAGTGTAAATATCCACCATCTACAATTATCCCTTTGAAGAAAAGGTCTCACAACAAGTTAGTACACGACATGACTTTTGGTTTGGCAACTGCATAGTGGAGTGTCTAAAATTTGAATGGTAGTAAGTTAGATGCAAATTATTTTTATTATACATAGATGTATTCCTCACTTGTGAATGAGTTGAAATTCTCTATTACCTCCCATAGAGATAAGTAATTAGTGTGGAGACCATCGAACAATGTTTCATCAAAAACTATATCTAGGTATTCTATGGAGTCCTTAATGGAGAACCTCGATAGTGCTAATGCTTCCTTGTATACCCTAGATGAAGACATAATTTTTGGATATTAATTATTTATTTGATTCAATCTCTTGAAAAAGGTGTCTTATAACTCAGTTATGCAAATTTTAGATTATTTTGGATACAACTAGGGATTTTCAAATCATAGAAGGCTATGTGTACTCAAGCTTGATGATAATCAAATAATATGAGCTTGGTTAGTGGCTCAATGTTATAGTTTTTTTGGAATTAATTATAGTTCATACACAATTAATCACCAATGTCTACAAGCTCATCACCTTTATTAAATTCTAACTTGACCACTTAGGCCTAGTGGGCATGCCACACATAGGATGCTTACTCATTCAGGGTGCCATAATGTTACTTCTTATTTTGAAACTTGTCACTATGTGGTTTAGTTGTGGGAGTCAACCTTTTCATTCATGCCAAATGATATGATATGGTGAGCCCATGGTTTTGAAAGAAAGACCCTAAAAATGTTCTTCAAAAAAAATAATTTAGGAAGATTTTTTGGAGAGTCATTAAAGAGAAAGTTCCAGAAGACCAAAAACCTTCTGACTAGAAAGTTCCCAAGGACAAAAATGCTGAAGACAAAAAATGTCTATAGTGCCAAATGAAATGAATCTGAATAAGTAAATATAAATAAAAGAATTATAATAAACAAATCCTAATTCTTGTCATGCATAGTAAACTTCCCAAAATTTCCATTAATAGATTAGTCCTAATATGTTATTGTAATGAAAATAGGGGTATAATGGGAGATCAAGTGCAACCAAAGTGTGATTTAATCTTAAATAAAATTCAACTTACACACACACACACACACACACACACACACACACACACACACACACACACACACACACACACACACACACACACACACACACACACACACACACACACAAAATAGGGGTATAATGGGAGATCAAGTGCAACCAAAGTGTGATTTAATGTTAAATAAAATTCAACTTACACACACACACACACACACACACACAACCCAAATGATGAGTAAACCTTGAATTTTATTTAAAAAATGGGTCTCCTCTTACAAAGTGGGGTGTGTTAGATACAATGAATGGTGATTCATAGGGGTGAATAATCTTGAGTTTTCAAGAACCCAAAATCTTTGGTTTTGTGATCCTAATATCGACCATGAATCATAATAAAAGAAATGACTAATTTAGAAACATAAAAGAGACTCTTAATTATTCTATGTAACATACTAACTTCACTCATACCTTGGACCTATGTGTGGGAAAGTGATATTCTTTATTCCTTGTAAAAGGTTTTTAGGTAAAGACATGGGGTGAGTTGTAGGTTTCATTATGATTGGGAATTAAGTGTACATAAATTTTGTTATATTTGACATTGCTCTTCTATCAGTTAGGTATCCATAGCCCTGATAGTGATACCTTTGATCACCTTTTCTCTCTTCTTCCATACTTTCCCATGATGTGTGATACATTGATCTTATTTCAAAATCATGTAGGCTTTTAATCCACTTTTTATTTTATTTTAGAATTTTGGATTATGCCTTTTATTTTATTTTTTATTTTTTTTTTGTTTTATGAATGAAACAGGAAAGAAGGTGATCACCATGAGTTGGTATTAGTAAAATTTGGCTAATCAAAATGTCCCTGTCAACTTTACCCATGTCAATGGTTATTACCTCAAACAATTATTAGTATTTTATTTGAATTAGACCCAAGGAGATAAGGAGAGATTTTTAAATTTAAATATAACTATTGGAGAAACTTTTACATACATGATAGAATCATTATATTTATAACATAGTCATGGATAACTCTCTTATCGCTTACCTCGATTAAGAATTCTGAACTACAAGATGCAACACCCATTGATTCAAGTTGGATTCAAAACACATAGGATGTTGTTTGATTATACTAGGAGAGATCAATTAGATTTCCACAAAAGGAAAACTACCCTAGAAATGAGGAAAAATATGACAAAACAAACAATTATACTAAGCAAATCAAACTATAGAAAGCAAAAAAATGGCTAATCTAGAAAACATGAACTACTCTAATAGAATAAAATGATTAAAATTAGTAAGCTAATTAATAAATTAAATATAACCTATCCCTACCTTTACTATAAAATCTATTGTTATTCGAAGACCTCTCCAAATGGATCAACCATGAAGTAATGCTTCAAAAACTACACATTGATTGGATATGTCAATTCATTACCTTAGAGGTCCTTCAAATGGAAAGAATTATTACCTAAGATCTTATAAATTTTATAAGGTCCTATCCATAGCGGGATGAAATTGTCATGCATTATTTTCTTTTCATGGGATTTTTCCCATAGAATCACTAGGTCATAAATCCTGAATGCTTTAGATTTCACTCTCTTATTGAACTATCTTTTGACTTCATCTTGATGTTTTTTGAAGTTTTATAATGCTTCATTATTGGAGTCTTCCATTTCTATGATATCCAAAAATTTGAAATATATCTTGTCATTGGGATCCATGTATTCCTACATAAATTGATATGTTGGTAGCTTTAACATGATTAATAACATTGACTATTTCCCATAAACTAGTAGATATGTTGAGGCTTTAAGGGCATTCTTGTACCAAGTTTGATCTAAATAGAGTGTGTATTTTAGAAAGATATGCCACTCTCTAGGATTTTCCATATCAAATTTATTGATAGCATCAATGAGGTTCTTGTTGATTGATTTAGTTAATCTATTCCCTTATGGGTAGTGATTAGAGGATCATCTAATTATGATCTGATTATCATGGGCCCATTTTATAAACTTAGATAATTTAAATGTTGTCTCACTATCACAAAGTAATGAAATATGTGCGCCAAACCTAGTTGTGATATGATATTCAAGGAAACTAGTCAAATCTTAGGATCTTGAGTTCTTGGTGGCTACTTCCTTAGTCCTTATAATGTAATCATTTGTATCAATGAGCAAAAATTTATGCCTAGTATAATAATTTGGGATTATGACACTAATTAAATATAATCCCTATTGGATAAATACCTTACCTTCAATCATGGGTTGTAGGGGCATTACTACATAGACCTATCTTTCTACCAAAATCTATCATTCATGGTATGTCCTTACATGGGTGTGAGTATCCTTGAATACGGTTAGCCAATAATATCCTATTCCAAGTATTTTATGATATGTGGTATTTTTATATGGGTGGTTATTACCCATCTTTTGATGTAGATTTTCCAGGATCTCTTGGGCTTCTTTACATGACACACATATTAAATAGATGCCTTAATAATTATTCCTATAGAGGATACCCTTCCCAATCATGTAATGAGTTGTTTTGAGCCTCAAAGATATCTATTCCTCTCTTTTAAGTTCTTGGGAATAATTTATGGTGAGTAGCAACTAAATAATACCTAAATACCAATCCTCTTAGGAGACCTATTTTTGGTAGACTTCTTTAATGGTTGTGTGTGGGTATGGTTCAGTAATTAACTAAAAAATACCTTGTCCTATGATGATATTGGTAGGTTTAATTTAAATATATAAAGCTCTTTAAATTTTTCCATCTATTTACCTCTATGATTTCTCAAGTTGTTTTGTCTTATTGAAAGTTTGACAGTAAGATCTTGTACAATAGTGATGGTCTTGTTCTAAAGGATGTAGTGTCTAAACTTCTTAACTGCCTTGAAAAGGGATAATATCTACTTGTTAATCAAGGAGTATTTGAGCTCTACATATTTTAAGTTAGTGTTCATAAAAGTGATAGGATGTGTTCTTTATTTCCTCTTTTGCATAAGTACATCAACAATGGTATGCTCTAAACTGAATGAGTACAAGAAAATGTCTTTAGTGAAATCTGGGCTTACTAACACTAGGGCTTGTGATATAGCCTTCTTTATGCCTTAGAAATATTTCTTGGCTTTAGGTTTCTATTCCACTTTGGGATACTATTTGAGCATTAGATTCAAGGGTCTAAAAATATCTAAAAATTATGATATGAATTTTATCATAAAATTGATCTTCCCAAAGAAGGAATTGAGCTCCTTTTTGTTGTTCCAGAACATTATTTTTGAAATACCTTGATTTTTTTATGGATCAATGGTTATCCTACCTTTAGTGACAATTTGGCCCACAACTTACCTTTGATAACATAACACCAAATATACTCTTATTGGGGTTAAGTGAGATACTAAACTTCCTACACATTTTAAAAATGGACTGAATATGGTTGATATGATCAACTTTGTTTTTAGAGAAAATAATGAGATCCACCATGTATATAATTATCCATTTGCCTATCAATCCTTATATGCATGATCCATTACTCATTAGAAATTAGATCCAGTGTTTATTAGCCTAAATGGAATTCACTTATATACATAGTTTCCCCATTTTATTGTAAACATGGTTTTCCTCCTATCTTTTGATTCCACTAATACCTAATTATATCCTAAAATTTGGTCTGAGAAATACATCATTCCATAACCACTCATAATTTTTATCACCTCATCTAATGAGGGTAGTGGGTAATTTTATTTCTAAAAAGTTTTATTTAGGTTCTTGAAGTTGACAATAGTCTGATTTAGTCAATCTTTTCCTTGATTGGAGTTAGATTAGCTACCCAAGTTGAATGCCTAATAGGAAAAACTATCTAAGTGATTAGTAGCTTCACTTTTTTTTTGGATCAATGGTTGTAGGATAGGATTAACTGATCCTTCCATTAACCTAAATGGTTTATGATATGGATTCATTGTAATTGTATAGGTGATGAATTTAAGATTGAATACCCTTAAGTCATCATAGGTCCATGAAATTACATCTTTATACTTGATAATGAATTCCTTGACCTTCTACCTCTCGTCTAGAGTGTAGATTAAGCCAATATTAATGAGGTCTATGTTCTTCTCACCACCCACATTTTCTAAGCTAAACTTAGATTCATTAACCTTGAGTTATCTTTGTTTCTACACTTAAGGGTTCATATCAAAGGCCCTTTCCAAGGTGACAATACCCAGTGGGAGATAATTTTACTTCAGTTGAATGACATCCTCTTCATCCAATTTTTCATTACACCTATGGATCCTTTCCTCATCATCAATTATTTGGGGCTTGAACTATCTTGAATTGGTTAAAAATTGGATATATGTTGATCATCATCAAACATTTGAAAATTTTCAACATTTTTTGAAAATGATGAACAAGGTACTAATTTGATGGAGAAATTCACTACTTTTGACTCCTATAGAGGTGTAAAATATACTATTAAAGTGACTAGTGAATCATTATCCTAGTTTTATTCTCTCAAAATGGCCACTATATTGAAATCATTAAATGGCTCAATTAAATCCCAAGCTCTATGATTGCATTTATTTAAGTACAAAAATTTGCATCGGTATTTATTTTGACTTGGTTGATTACGAGTTCATAGTCTCTGTATACTAACAATTTCTTAATGTTTTTGAGGGAAAACTATAATCCCAAAATTAGGGCCTCATACTTTACTATGTTATAAGTGCATGAGAATTAGAGACTATATGTTACTTGGTATTTATTTCCTTGTGGATCAAATAATTTGATACCAACACCTAATCCTTGTTTGGATCTTACCCCATCAAAATAGAGGGCCCATAATTGGGAAAGGCCCTACACTTCCTCCTATATTTCATACTTTATAGTAAATGTATAAAGTCAATGGATGAGATACTTATAACTTATTTATTCATTTTAGGTGTTTTAATTTGTAATAAGATTCTTCATCCTTATCTCCAAATCAATCCTGATCTAGTTGGCAATACCCCTCCATAGCAACCAGATGTGAGAAAAGTTTGTGGAAAGATATATTTATCAAGCATCTTTGACTAACCTCTAATCAATAGTAGTCCATACCCTTGATAAATATCTACTACCAGTATGTCGATATTCATTTGTACTCGAGGTTTTGATGCCACCTAGATTATTACATCATTAAGCTCTTTTATCATAGGTACCACTATTTTATCTAGCTAGAAAACAATCATCTTAGATGGGTTTGGGATTAAACCTAGCTTCTAGAAAATGGATGTTGGCAACATAGTATCTAAAGCTCTATAATCTACCAAAAAATTATGTATTTTCTTTCTAAACACTTGAATTATTATCAAGAAAAGAGGGAGCTCAAGCTTGATTTTGTATATAACATTTATGTTGATTGTTTTGGACTTTTCTACATATATTTGTCTTGATAGTTCCATAAGATCTCATTCTTGTCTATGATTTGTGTCATTTCATGAAGAGTCATATTTGCCTTGATATTCTATGTATCCTCAATAATGTTATATCCTCCTTTAATTTTTTCTTATCTATGCTGAGGTTGATCCTTCCCTTTTGGGGGAGGAGGATTATTATCAGCTTTAAGATTTGAGGGAATAACTATAGTATTTGGAGGAATAGAAGTGGTGAGATGTTTTATGTTCTTCAAATTGTAATTATTCCTATTAAACTAATGAAACACTTGTACTTCATCAAAATTATCCTCTAGAATGTTGTCATCTTCACTAGGGAAGGGAAACTCATAAGTTTCAAAGTCCATAGATGAAATTGAAGGGATATATTCATATGAGAGATCTAGAGGTTTCATCATTTGATCTTGTCTAATAATTTCCCTCTAAAAGATTTCAAAGGATACATAGAAATCTACATAGTCTAATTCCTCATGTTGTGATGTGTTGTGAACCCTACACTAATTAAGCAAAGTTGTCTCCATGATATTGATTTATGGTAGATTATTGGACTATTATTTCTTTACATTGTTGGTGGGTATATTGAATGACTCGTTGTATCTTGGAAAGCTAGAATGCCAGTTGTAATTTTGATTGGTGGTATTACCCATTATTTTTTACATATTTAAGAAATCATTGCTCAACTTTTGGATGTTTTTTTGTATATAATCCAATTCATCTTTAGTGGAGTTAGAACCTTGAGTGACTACTATGTTGGTGTGAGATATATGTTGATTTTATTAGTTCTATTCATGGTCATTCCTTTGTGTTTGATTACTCAAGAAATAATAATTATGATTTGTTTCTTGTGTCATAGGAGGTAGAGTGTATAGTTGATTTTGGTTAAATACATACAAGTTTTGATTAACATGCAAAATTGAGTTTAAATATGGTAATACATTATTAAATTGTGGGCCTCCTAAATTATAAGGATTGAGATACATATTAAGTTTCTTGTCAATATTAATAGCTTCTTGATATGATAAATTTAATGTATTAGTTGTGGTAGCTCTTTGTAAAAACACTACATTAATGGGATCTATACATTCTTCTATATTTCAAGTGCTAATTCTACTTGTAGATTATACTAAGCATTTGATTGAGTGTACATATTCTAAAATCTTGAATTGAATGCTCAAATTGACTCATTGGGCTCCCTCTTCAAGCTAATGAAATGTTAATACAATAGACTTCGATTAGTCACTTACCCAAATTATGTAAGAGATATATTTTGACATTAATTCCATGAGGTGATAGATATTTCCGTCATATTGAGATATCAATCATAAGCATAATCTTGTAGATTGAATGGGAAAATCTTGCATGCAACATCCTCATGGGTGATATTCATTAATCTTAGATAAACCTTGAAATATTTTATATGTTCTTCTACCATCCTCCCATTTGAGGTGGAGAAGGTAGGCAAGTACTTATCTAGATTCCCTAACAGCTCATGTTGGTCTCTAAGGATGGCAATAGTAGATCTGACTAACCAAAGTTAAACCACAAGAGGATTAATAAGTGGGATGATTCTAAAAAGGGAAGGTATCTTAGCTTAGTATACCTCTAGGATGATAATTATTGGTCTAGGCCTCCTAGGATTTAACAAAGGTGATACCAAAAGGCTAATTTGGGATCTAAACCTTATTACTCTCCTAGGTATCTTCAATGTAAATCTATTTAGTGAATAACCTCTACTATTGAGAAAAAACACAAGTGTGACCTCCTTATAACACCATATTTTTTCTTTTCTATTTATTTGGGTTTTATTCACACCCCTAGAAGAATGAATGAGGAAGCCTCTAACGTTTTGAGATCTCTATGGAATAAAGTTCCACTTTGGGGTATCATTTAAAGGTATGTAGTTAAAAAAACCAAGTTTTGGAATAATTAGTTGAGATTATGAATTATTTAACCAAGTTTTTAGATGGATGTGTGAAATCTAATAGAAAGAAAACACTACATGAGTTGGATTGGTGGATAATTACTCTATGGTGGGTAGATCTCAAAGAAACTCAAAAAGGGAAAGAAGGGTAAGGAAAAAAAGAATGCTCTATGTTCCTAAAAGGACACTTCTAATACTATTTATTTGGCACACAAGTATCTCTAAGACAAATGTTTACCATTTTTATCTATTTAACATTCAAAAACAAGCATGGTTATTAGTATGAGAAAATAAGTATAAGAAGCTTAATGATCTCAACTAAAGATTGCTCTCTTTAGGGTTGTTTCACACCCTTATTTAAAAGGTTAAAACTTAGAACAATTTTTTTCTACATTATCTATAGCACATGACTAGATGGCTATACCCAATCAAATACTCTTACACACCTTATATTTATCAACTCAATCTATACCAATTGTTTAAACCAATGAAATCTACTAACCATCAATTATTGTTACACATCTAAGATCAATATTCATTAATTGAAAAAATCATAATCATTTGTATCATTAACACATCAAAATTATTGAATTTATATAGACAAGTAAGATAAAATTTTAATAACATAGAAAGGAAAGAAGATAGAATAAACATAGTTGTATGACAATCAATCACTTGATTTCATCCTATATATTGATCAAAAACTTCAACCCTTTGACGGGAGGGTTATACATGTATTTAAAGGACTTGAGAAAGGGGTTTCCTCATCCTCCAAGTATGGAAAAGCTTTTGATTACATTGGAATAACTAGAAGCTAAGTTTTAGTTTGATACAAAACTACATGTTTATAACTTATAGATTACATCAACCATGTAACATGTGCATGCTATCAAAACATTTTGTTTAACTAAAAATGGATGTAACAAGACTTACCTATCCATGAATAATAATTACATGAAAATTTATATAAAATTAGCCTTTGACTAAGGCTAACTTGGCTCTTATTTGACACTTCTCATGGTTATGGTTAGAACTGAGGTTGTAACTAGAGCTGAGTTGGTAATTGTAGAAGATGTAGTAACTATAGTTATATATGGGGATGAAATAGTATATTGAATTGAATTTATGGCTATATTTAAAATGAGAGTTAGATTTGATGCAATTTTTGAGCTCAAGTAAGAAAAGGCAAACTCACCAATTCAAACCAAGGATACATGTTTAAAAAAGGAATGATAAGTAAGACAAATCAATGGTAAAAACAAAAACAAAATGGTAAAACAACATTGATGAGTGAGAAGTAAAAATCCACATCTCACTTAATAATGGAAAAACGGAATGCATAAAATTGAAAAAAAAATTACTAAGTGAGCAGTAACAAACCACATCTCACTCAACAATGGAAACAGGGTACGAATTTAGGTGTCCATAACAACATGACAACAAAATCATGGAAAATGGGAAAAGGAAATTAAAGTAAGTCTAGTAAATGTAAAATGAAGTGAATAATAGGATCCAAAGTTTCTCAAACATGTTATTTTGCATCTAAAGATAGATAAAATTGAAATAAAGTAGTGTTAGTATGTTTTTAAGAAATGAATAAGGAATTTAAAGAAGAGGGAAAATAGATTTAGAATCATAATTTGGTTGTCAAGGGGGGAGATGAAATGGGTGGAAAGGAGACTGAAGATTAAACTAAGGTAGATAAACTCTTTATCTAAGTTAAGACACTCAAATTTAGTTTTTTAAAATAAGAGGACTATTGACCTTATGGACTATGAAGAACTTCTCTTAGCTACACAAGTTTTAGGTCAACAAATGGAGTATATAGATCATCCCATGAAGGATATATGCATGAAAATTAAAATGGACGTACCTCTCCATGAATTTTTCCCCATTATTTAGAACCCCTTAAAGAGCCATAAGTCTACTATGAATATTAGGTACTTACATGATAAAATAGGTAACACCATAGATTGTTTTTGAATTCCCCTATTCCAATCTACTGGCCTACTACACCCCAAAGGACTTTGGCTCTATGTGAAGCTAATTAGGGAGTTTGAGCTTCGATTGTAGATAGGAGATGTGTTTATAATCACATATTTTGGTGTGATTTTGACTTTTGAGATTTGTATGTTGCCTTTTAGATATCATTGCCTTTTATTTCAAATAATTTAGATTTTAACATTCTTGATGGTTTTTTCTTATTCCTCCTCCATACAGATTTATAAAACCAAACATGGGTACTAAATATGACTTTCATTTGAAAACTTAGGACAAGGTTTCTAAGAGAGAGAAACTTTAAATAGCATGGGGTCTAAGAGTCTCTTAAATAAATTTGAAATAAAAGTGTTATCTTGAATTCAACCTTATTTTATCCAATGTGAAGGTGAGAGAAAGGGAAATCAAGAGGAATGACACATGGAATAATTTAAATTGCTTAAAATTATAAACAAAGTGACAAAGGGAAAAGAGTGATACAATGAAAACAAAGGTGTTATTCCTTATCATAATACTGAGGAAAATAGAGGAAAACATGATAACATAGATTGTTATGCAAATTCTATCTAGCAAAAGAAGCAAAATCTAAATTTAAAGAATAAGGATAAAAAACATGAAAATAATGGTAGTTTTATGAGGAGGGCTAGGTCCTATCAACAGTCTTATAAAGAAACTCATAAAAGAGAGACCCACAAGGGTGATAATAAGCAAGAGAAAAACAAATTGAGGGCACCTTTTTCCAAATCACCTCATAAAGAAAAACCCAAAGGATGCCAAAATAGCAATGTCAAGCAGAAAAGAGAGAAATATAAATAAAATATGGTGGTTTTGTGAGGGATACCAGGTCCTATCCATAGTATTATGAATCAAATCATAAAATAAAAGCCAAAGGGGAACCAAATCAAATTGGTAAATAGAATAAGAATGATTAATAAGATAATGAAAACTATGGTACATCAAGAAACTAAATGACCAAAAAGGGAGGAACAAAAGTTTATGAACAAAAGGGAACTATTGTAGAAGGAGAGATCCATGCTTAAGTAACCAATAAAAAGTATTAGATAGATATAGATAGAAATAATGATAAAAAGGAAATGATTAGGAAATTATTTTTTAGGAATTGAGAATTGGTGGGCTCTTTGAAAACATGGCATTCATTAGTTTGAAGATGATAAGTACTTGAACCAAAGATGTCTTTAAGTAAGTATGGGCCTCACCATTTTTGGGCATATTTACCTTCTTTGTCATGGGTGTAGTCTAATTTAAGGACAAGATCAACAACATTAAATGTCTATATTTTAACACATTTGTTATGTTATTGAGTGATGTAAGCCTTCTATTGGTGGTTATGTTGTAAAGCAAAGAGATGAGATTCATATAGTAGATCAAGGGCATGAAGGTGAGCCTCATGTAATTATTCATCAAGAATTATTCCATGAAGATATATATAAAGATAAGAAAGATCAACTTTAAGAGGAAGAACTGACTTAGAACCATAGACTAGAGAAAATGGAGTTGCTCTAGAGGAAATATGAATGCTAGTCTGATAGGACCAAAGTGTAGGATAAAGATAAAGATGCCAATCTACATAGGTTTCATGAATGATATTTTAGAGAATTTTGTTGATAATCTTATTAGTTTCCTCAACTTGACCATTACACTATGGATGGTAAGGCATGGAAAACTTGTGATTGATCTTAAATTTGGTACAAAGTTGTTTAACATGTTTATTTTTGAAATTACCACCATTATCAGAAATGATAGTGTGAGGAATGCCAAAATGTAAAATGATTTGGTTAAGAATGAACTTAGATATGGTAGGACCATTGGCATTGACAAGGGGAATGGCTTCAACCCACTTGGTAAAGTACTCGGTAGTAGTGATAATAAAGATGTGCCCATCTTGGGAGCAAGGAATTTTACCAATGAGATTGAATCCCTATGTGAAAATAGCCACAAAGATTTGATAATTTGAAGTTAAATTGGTGGTGAATGAATGAGATCATCATGAAGATGACAAGGATTACAATTTTTAGCATATTCAATAGCATATTTTTCTAGAGTAGGCTAATATTATCCCATACATATGCATTTTCAAGCTGTAGCATGTCTAGTACAATGACCACCACAAATGCCCCCATGTGCTTGATCAAGAAGATGAGGGACCTCATCTTTCATGACACAATAGAGCAAGGTCCCTTTATAATTGCAATAATAAAGTATGTTATGTCTAAATATGTAATTAAAATCCTTTTTGTGTAGATGTGTGTTTTCACAAGAATCCAAGTGAGGAAGATAAGTTTAATGTTCTAATAATTGGATGATATCTTGATACCATGGGCATTGTCAGATGGTGATAGCCTTGATGTGGTAGATAAGTGAATAAGAGGGTGGGTAGATGATGTAAATTTGATTATTTATATGATAAAAGAAGGATAAAAAAGGACTTGACGTGGATGAAAAAGAGAAGCTGAAGAGGCAAGAAAATTAGCAATGGAATTTTAATCTCTAAGAATAGGCTTAATTGTAAACAAGACAAACTTCTTGGCAAGAGTGATTACAATTTGATGATAGGTGATAAAGTTTTAAATTTTACATTGATAGGCACCACTAACTTGATGGAAATGAGTTAAGAATCACCCAAAGCATGAATATATTATATGTCTAAATCAAGATCAACTCTCATACCTAAGATAAGAGATTTTTACTTGGCCATATTGTTGGTGACATCAAATGTAAAATGGAAAGCTAAGGGAATTATCTTGCCAAGAAGACTAGTGAGAATGCAACCTGCCCCAACTCCTTGAAGGCATTTAGCACCATCAAAGTGAAGGGTCCAAGTATCCTTATGCAAGTCAACATTGATTTTAGGGAGCTCCTTAGTAACTACATTTGGTTTAGTAGTACTAGGGGGAAAAGAAAATTCTTCAAGTTGATTAGCTTCAAGATCAATAGTAAAGATATGAAAATAATCTTTAAGATAAATTGATTGATTAAGTCCTTTAATGTAAAGTATATTATCATCTAGAAGGTTATTTTGAATGGAACAAGTGGCTAGAGTAGGAGCTATAACTAGTTGGTCAGCTATGACTTTCCATTTGACAAATTTTTGCATGATGATGTGAATATCAAATTTCATAAGTAAGACCATTCACTTACCAATTCTATCTCTTGGAAGAAATGATTTGGAGAAGAAATGATGAAGGGGGTTATAATGAACAATGACATAAGTGGTTTGGTAAAGCATGTAATGATTATGCTTTTCATATGTGAAATAGATAGTGAGGCAATCATGCCTAAATTTAGTATAACATGTTTCATAATCAATGAGGCCTTAGCTAAATAGTAGATGGCATACTCCTTGCTTATATCATCATATTGGGAAAGCATTACCCTAAATGAAATAGGTGTTGAAGAAGTATAGAGAATTAATGGTCTATCATTGGAAGGAGGATGAAGAAATGACTTTTTCATTTTTCAAATGCCTTTCATCATGGATCCATCCATTCTAAGGCTATAATTTTCTTGAGAAGTGAATTTGATAATCTATCTAGGGAATGAATTATTTAATTTCCCCAAGTTTACCTAAATAAGTATGAATATCAATATTAGAATGAGGAATAGGTATGTTGATAATAACATTAATCTTGGTTGGATCAACATCAATGCCATGGAGAGAGACTAAGAATCCTAACAACTTTCTAGATGTAACTCTGAAGACACATTTGAAAGGATTAATTTGGATTTTATATTTGATGAGATGGTCAAAGATGATGGCAAGATCAGAAAGATGATTTATATGGTGTTTGGATTTAGTGATAATATTATCCACATATGTTTTGACAATTTTATAGATGAGGTCATGAAATATATGAGTCATTACACATTGGAAGTGGGCCTGACATTTTTGAGATTGAGGGCATTTTAACATAACAAGAGGTGTCCCATTATGTGGTGAAAGTAGTCTTATGTTGGTCCTCAGGAGTTATATGAAGTTGATTGTATCCTAAAAATCCATCCATAAGAGATAACATATCATATCCAATCATGGAATTAACAATGACATCTATTGAAGGAAAAGGAAAATTGTCTTTAGGACAAGTAAGATTAAGATTGTGGAAATGAATGCAAATATGAATAACCATAGTGACTTTTTTTATAAACAAGAACAATATTGGGAACCCATTTAGAATAATCCATAGATTTAATAAATTTAGCATTGAGTAGTTTGATGATTTCCTTATGGCATAAGTTGGTAACTTTAGGAGGAAATTTATGTTGCTTCTAATGCATAGTTTTGGCATCAGGATAGGTAATGATGTTATGGAACACTATGTTAGGGTCAATTCTAGGCATATCTTGGTAAGGCCAAACAAATGCCTCTTGTTATCAAAAAATAGGTTGAAATTATCATGTTGAGAGGGTGAATTTTTTTTGGAAACTTTGATTGGTCAAGGGCATGAGGGAGTACCATATTTGATATGAGTTGTTTCTTTAATAAGAATGACATTGCCATCTTGAAAGTGGTATGGTGTGTTGGGTAATGATGAAATTGGATTAGTTTTGGGATCAATGCTAGCAACAAAGTTGTTGAAGTGAGGAGTCTTAGTTGTAAAATTTCCAAGTTTATGATTTTTCTAGGGGAGTTGAGGTTCTTGGGCATAAATTAACTCAAGAATAGATTCATCACTAGGAAAAGTAAGAAAAGGACCATAATACTCAACATCTACTTCTAGATCTAAAATTTGGTTAACATGGCAATCATATTCAGAATGTATTTGATGGATATTGGTTGCCTTGGCATCAAGTGTGATTTCAAGAGTATAAGAAGTAGATGGAGTAGAAGAGGTAGATGGAGTGTTGATGGGTTCTTTGATAGGAGAAGGATTATATTCAATGAGAGTATTTGAAGGAGGTAAGAAGATGAAAGCACTTCCATAGGTTTGGAAGGTGTGATTTTCTCTACCACCCAAAGAGAATTAATAAGAGAAGGATTAATAAGAAGCACACAACCCTTAGGTTCTAAGTTATTATCTATATAAATGGTATGCACATCCTGATTGAAAGCATGAATTTGGTCTAACGTCTTTTGATAATGTAAGACATCTAAATCTCTAGATTGAGCTTGGGCCATGATATAGTTGTTATTGTATGTGGGAGAAATTTTTCATGCTTGAGATTCAAGGGGATCTTTAAAAGGTAAAATCCCAAGATTAATGAATGTTTGGGAGACATGATGAGAGGATCTTGAAATAATTTAGCCACTCCAAAATCATTGCAAGTAAAAACATATTAAGGTAAAGATGACTCTTGAGCATTGCATGTTGGGGGAAAATTGGTAATCTCATCCATGAGAGGAATGGTACCATCCCTTGGTAAAAGAGAAGGAGAAAGCCACTCTAAAATATATGGAGGTAGTTTGGTCATGTTGAAAGTATGATGTAATTCATTAGGCTCATCATCATCAGAATTGACAAGAGTGACTTATAAATTAAGACTCATATTGATGAACTTAGGTAAAGGAGCATTATTAATTTTAGGGATCATAAGAACACAATATTACGATTTAGGATTAGGTAATTAGATACTCCATGGGTTAGGATTGGATTCATGCTTATAGCATTTTCCATCATGTATAAATTTAATGCATTGACTACCAGAAGAGGCAATGGCCTTCATTTGATGAGTCCAAGGATGACCAAGGAGTATGTTATAAGATGAAGGAAGATCAAGAACCATGAGTTTGGTATGAATAATCTTAAGACCAATGGTTAAGGGAAGTCATATACAACCATGTGAATTTTGATCAGTCTTATCAAAACCATGACAAGTAAGATGGGTTTGTTTAAGATGACCTTTTTTATAACCAAGTTGTTGTAGAAGTCATAAAGAGGTCACATTAATACCAAAATCCTCATCAACTAGAAATTTTTGAATAAGGGTGGTATTAATGAATATTTTGATGAAGAGAGGTGGATCATCAACATGAAAGAGGATTTCATCATTAATCATGTCCTCTTTAAGGAATTCAATGAAAGGCTTAGAATAGGGACACATAGATTCAATGGAATTAATGTTAACTAGTTGAGAATTAATATAAGTTATTTCTTCATCTAAATAAGATGGATATTCAATCTCTTGGAGTTGTTTCATAATGAATTTATGATGATAAGGTGAAGTACAAACCAACTTCATAAGATTATTATTACAAGGCATAGAGTTAAGTTCTTCAAGATAATTCCAATGAGATTTAGAATAGGAGCCATGAGGTTTAGAAGACAAATTAGAATTTGGAGGAATAGATGTGGTTGGAAGATCAGAAGGAGGAAGTTGTTCCTCAATTGATTTTGATTCACTATTGATGGTGGTAGTATCTTTAAGCAATCGTTCCTCCAAAGAAGGTTTCTTAGGCTTGGTAACATGATATTTGTGACTAGTTTCTGATGATAATTGACCTTAGCCATATTGACATATTGAGAGTTGTTAAAGTATTGGTCATAATTGGCATTAATTGCACAAACATCCTTGGAAGTTGATTGATTATGGGAAGAAAATTTTTGGTTATTATATGTAGAAGCTTGAGAGGATTGTCATTTTTGAGAAGCATTAGTGTATTCTTGATGATGATTTGTTTTATCATGGTTTCATGTCAAATTAATCACCAATCATATAAGAAATAACACATTTAGAATGACCTCTACAAGATTAATGCGAATGCCTAATATCATCATGAAACCAAAAAAAGATATTAGGAACATACCACTTAAGAGGAGAATTAGTATATATGAAAGGTCTAGAGGGTAGTAAAAATTCTCATTTGATGTGCTGAAAGAGGTATGTGAGATGGTAAAATAATATCATTTTTGGCAACTCCTAGTTTGGTTTGAGAAGTGTTACTAGTGATATCATTGGATATTTGAAAATATCATTTAAGAAGTTTAGAATTAGGTTATAATTACTTCATAAGAAACTCTTGCCATTTAGCTTTGTAAAGAGCTTCATTAAGAGTTTGAGGAGCAAAGGTTTGAACCTTGTATTGAAAAATGGGAGTTAAAGTGGTAATAAAGAGTTTGAATATGTTATCATCAGACATATTATGATTGAATTTATGAGCTAAGGATTTACTTCTATTAATAAAGTCATGAGTTGATTCATTAGGAGATTGATTTGTATATATGAAATGGCTAAGATAATTTTTAGGAAGATCATTATGTTGAAACTCTTTAACTAAATGATTGACCAAATCTTCAAGTTATGAAATAGAATGTTGGGATAATTTATTATACCATTCTAATACATCACCAGTGAAAGTTTTAACTAAAATTTTAGTAGTAACAAATGTATTAGTTTGGATCCACTATTTGTAGAGATTACCAAAGGATTTAAGAAATGAGGTAGGGTATTTATTCCCATCATATTTGATAGTTGGTGATATGTTACGGATGTCAATAGATACAATGAAGGGAGATAAAGGCTCATTTTGAATGGTTTTAAACAACTTGTTATTCATTATTGGTTGAGGAATAACATTGCCTGAGACATCTCTAAAAGGTGAAGGAATGTAGTTAGGATTAGCTTAAGGATGAATGATTGGAGGTCGATTAGACACATTGATCAAGAGATATTGAATTTACATAATTTGATTGGTATTAGAGTTTTTCATAATGTTCATTTTTTGAATTACTTGGGCTAATAATTGAGTTGTATCAGGTGGTAGGTTGGTGTTAGAAGGAGTACTCCCTGAATTGGTATTCAGGGGAGTATTATTAGCATAAGGGTTGTTAGTGGGATTGTTAAGTAAACTTATGTCAATCACTCCCACATTAGTTTAAAAATTTTGAGTGGTTTCTTGGTAGGTGTAGAAAGGATTGGATCCATCAACTTCATCTTGAGGCATTATTTGAACCATGTTACAATTTGTAGATGAAGGAGGAAAAGAAATGCCCCAAGAGTGATGGTGTTCTTGGGAGGAAAGGAAATGGAGAAATGAACATCCAATATAAAATCTAAATGGATTAAGACTATCCAAAAATATTTTTATGGGATAACTTATTCTAACCAAAGGGAAATGAACATAATGCAAATTGGAAGAGCTAAAAAAATAGGTTGATAAATAGGGAAAGCCATAAATAGAACTCAGTCAACTAGGTTGACCTAGTGTAAAAATAAGACCTAAAAATTGTACTAGGTCAAGTAGGTTGACCTAGCATAGTGAACAAGGGTATACAATAGGGTTTGTGATAGTATAAGGTTGACCAAGTCAACCTAGTACAATAGATAAGGAAAAATAAGAGATTGATGACAAGATGGGAAATAGAATAATGTAATTTTGTAGCTAATATAGGAAAGACAATGCTAAAAGTAAACAAATAATCAATTGAATTGATGATGTATAATCCAATTGATGCACACAATAAAACCTTGCACCAACACTAGATAATGTAAGTTATTACATGCATAATTGAGTAAAGACCAAGTAGACAACTTGGAAAGTAAAGTTAGCTAATTGGCCAACCTAGAATGTTAATTAGATTATTAAGAATAATTTTAAATGATAGGGAGTTGGCTATTAGCAAGGTACTAAATAATAATCTATATATGGTTTTAGGAAAGTTTAAGATGAAAGTGACTATAGTAGAAATGATATAGGCTTGGTATTGGGGCCTACCCCCTCACTTCACACACTACAGTGATAAGGGTGTCAGGTGCTTAACTAGAA
Source organism: Torreya grandis (assembly GCA_037957365.1). Classification (NCBI taxonomy): domain Eukaryota; kingdom Viridiplantae; phylum Streptophyta; class Pinopsida; order Cupressales; family Taxaceae; genus Torreya; species Torreya grandis. The sequence continues at coordinate 3,595,052 of JARHVA010001189.1, forward strand.
TATACCATTAACCATGATTTATACTTGACCAAAACATCAAGTCAGCTTCCCCCTTGGTAATGAAATCTAAGTACGTTGGCTTGGTTAGTCAAATGTTAAAATGATTGTTGATGTTATGTGATTTGGTCATGTGTGCATAAAATAGAAATAGTGAAACTAAGTGGATAATGAAAAAAACTCCTAATTATACTATGTGAACTATTCTAAGCTTGAAAACAACTGAAATAAAAGATGTGATTAACATACAAGGTGAATTCTAACTTTGAAACAAGGTATAGTGAAAACACTATATGAATGACATATAGAACTAGGTCGATAGGTTCAAGTTAGTAATATTAAAGATAGGGTCTAGAAAACCAACTAGGTTGACAAGGTTGACCTAGTTGTTTTAGACAACTCACAAAACACATAACTAGGTCAACTAGGTTGATCTCATTGGCTATGTAGGAGTAGTTTTGAAGACTACAAACTTGAAAGGAAAGTATGGAATAAAAAATAATAAAAGACTAACCTTGATGGTTTAAAGGTGGAAATGAAGGAGATTGTTGATCAAGAACCTTGGAGAAATCTATCAAAAACCTACAAACTGGGTTGAGATGGTCAACCAAGTAATACAAAAACCTACTAAAAAAGTGTTGAAAATGCACTAGGTTAACCTAATCAACCTAGTAGGTTGAACAATATGTTTAAAAATATACTAGGTCGATTTGGTCAACCTAGTAAGCTATTCGAAAAGTATATAAAACTAAAACCTATACTAAGTTGAGTTGATTGGTTAGGCTATATAAGAACCTACTATAAAGTACTAAAAATGCACTAGGTTGATCTGGTTAACCTAGTAGGCTAAACTGGAAGTCTTAAAAGTGTTGAAAACCTATATGAAACCTAGATAATTGATCCAATTTCCTATTCTTACATAGAAAAAAATAACTAGGTCGATAGAATCTAACTAGTATGTCAAAATATATGATAGACATGATAAAAAAAAAGAATGAAATAAGTGAAATAAATCCTACAAGGGTTAGTTTCACATCAGGTTAACTAGAATGTATGAAATCAAAATTTCATGATGTACATGAATTAATCCTAGATTGGATAATGTATAGAACACTTACACTTCTGATTGGGTATACACTTGTTAATTGGGAACATGACCAATATGGGGATCTATTAAACCTAATTAGGGTATCACTTGTCATAACATATCATGCTAAGAAGGGTTCTAAAGCCTATAATCTAACACAATCACACAACAACCCTAAATAAGTCTTATGATTTGATATTTCACTTATTCTAACAAACAAGAAACTATTATAATAATAAGCAAAGTAAACTAATCTAGTGCACACCAAAGCTTGTGGCACAATGTGAGGGGTTAGATGTAAATAAATTAAATATGTATAGGGAACTTTAAACAAAGTAAGTACAAGTAACACCCTAATACATAAAATAGGTAGAGTAATATTATTCAAGCCAACACTTATGCTACTTCTATCTATAAAAGAGAGGGCTTCAAATTTAGAATATACTTACCTGAATGTGAACCTATCATAATTCAATCTCTCCCTTGGCCAATGGGGCTTCATAATAGGTTGTTGTGGTTCGTAAGGATTAATTTTTTAGGCTCAAGCATCCATTACCTATCCACAAGATTAGATTCTCTAAAATAAAAACCTAAGCTATGACTCCTAAAGTAAAATGGTGGAAGAGTAGATTGTGAAGAAGCACGAGCAAATAATAAATCTTGATTTCATATTCTAATAATGACCAAAATGACCTTATATATATAAGAGTATCTAACCTAAAATCATCTAGATGTGTTGGCTATGCTAGGTTGACCCGATCAACCTAGCACATTTTCAAGCTAATGCCTAAAGTTTGTGCTAGGTCGGTTAGAAGGCTAACAAACCTAAAGAGTTAAAGTGACCTTAAACTACACTAGGTCAACCAAGTTAACCTAGTTTGTTGAGCAAGTCAAAAAGGTACCAAGAAAGGATAAGGATAGAAAGAGGAAAAGACTAGAAGACTGTGCAAGGGGAGAAATAGCTTAGGAAAAGGTTTTAGGAACTAGTTGGATTGGTAATAATGTGGAAAAAAGGGACAACAATCATGTGAATCACTAAAGGTCTACCCACCCCTTTCCTATTTCACCCCTTAAGTCATGCACTTAGATAAATTGAGTGAAAATGATTTTCTACAAGATGTAAAGCATCAATATTTGATAAAATTTAAAAAAATTATGTGTATACACTATGTTTTTTCCTTTTTGGGGGAAATTTTCATTCCATTTTCTATTTCATTTTTTTCCATTGTTGAAATAAGTTTGGACTATTACTTATCATTCATAAATTTTGTTTTAGTTTATGTTTTTTCCATATTTGTTTAATTATGGTCTACTACTTATTTTACATCAATTTTGGATCTATTATTTCAATTTCATGTGCCTTTGGTTTGATCTAGGTTTTTAGTTTTCGTACTTAAGGTACATTTTTTGAGTTTATTAGTCATTTAGTTGCCTTATATTTTTGGTTACCTGATTTAATCTCTTTTTTTCTATTTTCCTTGGTATTTTGGTTCTAACCTAACATTAGTCATTCCATCTTACCAATTTTCCAAGTTACTTATTCAGTTATGTAAAGTTCATCTACTTTAATTTCCCTACAATTATTTGTTACTACTTCTCAACATTGTATCCTAAGGATTTATCTAAAGCAATTAATGCACCCTCCATAATCAAGACTACAAACATAATACATAACCATTCAATGATAAATGTAAGATAAGGTATGTACATTATACTTTTAAGTATTTCCAAAAATTCCTTACTCTCATTTCCACTTTTAATTTTTATATTTTACTATAATTTATTAGATCAACTTGTGCATTGTTATGTTATTTATCAAATCACTATCCCACATTATAATTGCATGACATGTGATGAGATTCAAGTGGGGAATATGTATACACATAATATTTTTTAAATTTATCATTCACTCACATTTTCTCTCTTGTAATAATCTATCAAGTTTTAATCACTTTGAGTGTATGCCTTAAATGGTGCACTGGGAAAGGGGTGGGTAGAAATTTGGTGCTTCAAAAGATTTTTGATCCCTATACCACTACCTAATACCACTAAAATTTAATTCTATACAAATCCATAATTAACTTAAACCCATTTATATACCACTCGAAGTAATTCACCTCCTTAAATAGCTCCTAACTATACATACCCCATTTTCTTCATTTTCCTAAGATGTTGGCCAAATCAATTGTCTTAGGAATTGAAAGCATGTTATAGAACTACGTCCACCTAACTAACATAGTTTGAGGCATAATGGTAATATTTATATCTTAATAATATATTTCCAGTCAATCTTGTCATTTTTATTCGCTATAGGGTAGAGGGTCAATCATGGGCAATAAATACCACTTTAATTTCAATCCAATAGATAGGAACATTTATTTTTGCATTATTATAGCTAAGAATTATGATATTTTTACACTTGAATAATTACTTAGGGTTTTTAATTGGAATGAAATAATTTTTTCTCATGGGAAAGTCTTGGATACAAAGTGTAGACACCCCATTCTGGCTACAACTGGCTTTTGACCAAACTTCAAACTGCTTTCTAGAAAATATTGCAAATTAAGCCTAGGAATCATTGAACATCCAAATTTCATATTAAAACCATTTATTAATTATCTGAATCATGTTGAGGCATACCTATTTATGGTATTATATTTTATACAATAATAGCTTCTCATAGATTCATCCCCTATTACCTTGTGACCTAACAATTGATAGTTTGGCCTATGGACCCATTAAGCGGGGCACTTGAACAATTATTAAAAGAGATAAAATGATAATAAAAATGAATCAAATAATTAAACTATATTTAATTCTTATATAATTAATCCATTTATAATTAATGAATATCTAATAATGAAAATTTAAAAATTTAAAATACCCAGCTTCTTCATCATTGCCTTTATGAGTTGTCAAGCTCTCACAAAATATCTATTTTGTGAGCCATGCCTATTAATTGAAAATTATAATTACATGTACCCTCCTTAACTCAATTGGAGTTAAATTTAACTCACCTAGGGTTATTTTGAACTCATTCCATGCTTAAACCTTAACCTAACTCAACTTGGGTAAGAGTTAACTTTGGAGGCTATAAATATAAGGCCTTACCTTTTGATATCTAAGCTATTTTGGTGTAAATTTATTATGCTCAAATAGATGAAAAAAAATTAGTGCAATTTTATTATGCCAAAATACCTCCAATAATATCTTTTAGTGGTGTTACCATGCCAATTTTATAATCCAAGCCGAGGTGCAAAGGAGAGGTGGAGCAATGGAGCTTCATTGATAAATATTTCTTGATCACATAGCCGATCAAGATAATTCAACAAGCCATTTTAGAGATAAAATTAAGGTAAAAGGATGATTTCTTTTGTTTTATAATTGTGTTTTCATTGTATGCTTGTTATCTATGCTCTCCCTAGTGTCTAGGCTAGATGTGTTACTGTTTGGTGTGTTTATTTTTTTAAGTAAGTCTATACAATCTACCATATTAGATTCCTTATCCACATTAATGGCACATATGGTGGGACCATGCACCCAACAATAATGAATTAATTATCTTGAGATATTTTTTGGAGTCAAGAATATTTCATTCTAGATATTAATTTCTTGATTTATTGCTAACTTTTTCATGTTTTTGCTTGTGATTATGGATTTAAAAATTTGTGATTTCGTAATGGAAAATTTGGCATGATAAACCATGAAGTCATTGAGCCAATCTTTGAATTCATAATTTTTTTTAAATCACTCTAGTTTAGCCTAAGATTTGTGAAACTATGAAATCAAGCCTATAAATGGTAAAATCATTGAGAAAAGAGTGAATTCACTCTAGCAGGAAAACATGTCTTTCTTTATTTGTTTAGATAACTAAAAAAATCTCTTTCATTTATGAATTTGTTTACTTGATTAGATAAATCATACTTCATAGTAGAAAAATCATCTTTTAGGGGAGAGAAATCACATTTTGAGGCTACAAATTCATTCTAACTAGTTGTAAATTCATCCTTCTGAGCATGGAAATCATTTTTCTAATAAAGAAATCATTTTTCTAACCATGAAATAGTTATAAAAATACAAAATCATTATTGCGTATATTAGTGTTTGTTACAAGTTTCCCATAATCACAAAATTACTACCTAAAATGTGAAATTATCACCCAAGTTTGAAATTATTATCCTGAACTATGAATTCATCTTTCAGAGTAACAAAATCATCAAACTAAGTTGAAAAATCATTTATAAACTATGAAATCATCCATTGTGAGTATTTAAGCATTATATTTTGACTATATTTTTTTATGAGAAAACAATTTTGTAGTTTATAATTTATTACGTAATTGTGAAATTATTCTAGAGGTGATTTTCTGCCTTTTAAAGATAATTTGCAATGGTATCACTTTTGCCAAACAACAAGTAAACCCACTAACACTTTTTACAAGACCTAAAGGCCAAGGAAAGACATTTTTTTATCACTTTTATTCTTTAAATCACATTTAAATTTTGTGTTTAAAAATCATTTATTTGATTTATTTTTTGTTTTTCAAAGTTCACAACTCAAACAACACCAAGGGTCTAAAATTCATATCATATTTCTCTTGGCATTCTAAAAATGAATGGGCATTCTATTTAAATGCTCATAAGCCATTTTTTTTATTTTTTGGGTTGTTGTTGTGTGTTTATTTTTTCCAAACCAAGTATAACATGCATGATCTTCCCCTATCCCCCTTAGGGAACTTGGGTGATAAAAAATGCTTTACTTTTTGCCTCTATTGCTTTATCCAAAGCATGGAATGAAAGTAACTAAGGCAATCCCCAAAATTTGAGTGATTTTGGGTGATCCCCAAATGACCCTAAAGTCCTTCCATAATTTTTATTTGTATGCATCTTGGCTTGTGGGTGGGAGTTCATCACCTCCCCACAAGTTTTTTAAGGAAGTGTTGACCCAAGAATTCATCTCATAGCATCACTTCAACCCCACTCAATGATAAGGGTATATAAATTGAGATTGACTTACTGGGACACTTGTTTGAGTGGTTAAACAATCTTCATTAGTAAGAGACTACCTCAAAACATAGGTTTAACTCAAACATTGCACTACATTAAATAATTGAAAAATGTAGTGGTTTTGAAAAGGATAAGACCTTTCTACAATAATTTAGTTAAAATGGATCCAAATGATGTGTTTCACCCTAGTGTTAACCACACATTTGGGACCATTTATAATGTATGAAAATTGGTAGTTTTTAGACGACCCCTCTTGTCATAGATATATTTTCAATGCAAGGCAAGTAGCCCAAATTTCTATGTCTATGTATGAACTCTTGAGAGAAGAGGGGGCCCAAGAACCCTAATTTTTATGTACATTTAATTTTTTTGGATTAACAACATAATTTCTTCTCAAGATCAAGTATATAAATGGAATTTTATAGTATGAAGCCACCTTGTTGGTTTTTAGGATTAAGATGATACACTTAGGTGTTTTTGTTATTTTTCCTTTTTACTTACACTATCTTGATTCAAAACTATTTATTTTCCATACCACATCTAAAATAAGTCATGTTTACACATCACTCTTTTAAAGGATTTATATCATCCATTTGATGTCACACTTTGCCTTGGTCATTTGTCAAACTTTTGTGTGTGTATGTCACTTATTTTAAAGGGGTATTGTTATGTTTCCCATTACATTCTAATTATTATGCCTTATATTTTTGAAACAAACCATTTGTCATACCTTTTAATAAATATGGCATTGTTACACTACTCACATTATTTCAAAGACTTGTTACGTTGTATCCAATTGTAATTTCAAAACCACGTGTACCTTTTTGGTTTATGAATAGTATCATTATGTTGTCTATTTTTCTCTATATTACTATCCATTTAAGCACCAAACCTTCTAAATCAAGTTCTAAATTAGTCTTGATAAGTTTAGATTCAAATATTGATTAGTTTATGCCTATGACTTGCATAATTTTGGCTTAGACATTTATCTCTCACTTTTGGGTTGTGAAACTTAGACTAATTCCTTACTTAATTTAAAGACTATTTTTGTGCCTATATTTAGGAAGTGGTCTATTACCCATGTGCCAAAATTCCAATGTATTTTTCCAAAGGTCAGTTTGTGTTTGAATTTGAATGCCTAGTTTGAGTCCATTCAAAATTTTTGGATTAATTAGCTTTCATTTTAGACCTAGTTTTGTGCTAAGTCTAGATTTTGTCTTGTGTTTCCAAAAGGCCTAACACTTTTGTCCTTTTAAATATTTAGACTTAATTATTTCAAGCCTATGTTTTTGCCTTGTTATCAAAGACCTAGCCACCTTTTCCTTTTTTTTACCTAGATTAGAGTTTTTTGCAACACCTTTTATTGAGTTTGGCATTTAATTTTATCCATTCACTTGACCATCTATGTGAGAAATTTGAGATTAGACATTTTAGAGCAAGTTTATCATTGATCAAATTTTTGGAACAATTACATTCATATACCAATGTCACTTTCAAACCTAGACTTAGACCATGACCATTTTCTTATACCAAAACCACCTTCTTTGGGATAAATTCCAAACCTATCCATATTAATTATTATATGTTTCTGTTACCCTTCTTTGGGCTAATTAACATACCAATTTTTCCCTTTTAATGATAATAGTACCCGATCTCCTACCTATACCATTAATCCTCCTTTAGTCTACAAGAGCAACCAAGATACATAGCATCCAAGGATTACCATATTATGACCTCATCATTTGGCCTATGTTAGTAACTAAGATTCATAACACCCTTTCATTACCATTCCAATCCATCTTCCTTTTTCCTATGTTAGCAACTATCTCTAAATTAACCTTTCTTTACCATTCCAAGCCCTTCTAAACTAGAATCTTGATATACCAAAAATTTTAAACAAATGTGACTAGAAAAGTCATAGTTACTATCCTAAATCAACAACTAATCTTTATTGATCCCATAGTAGATGAGATTATTCAAAAATAGGTCATTATAAATCCACCAATCATTCTTAATACATTTCTAACCTTCCCTAACTTTATAAAACCCAAGCCAATCTTAAAACCACAACACATCCAATTAGTACCTCTCCAAGAGCCATCATTTGAAGATAAATATGTATTCAAGACTAATATTTTACAAAAAATATTTAACTAAGGCCAAGAGAACCAACAAATCTATGACATTTTTGTTGAAACACCTATTTGTGATGAGTCAAACTATGGTAAATCACTTTTTGAATTTTTATGTATTATCAAAGAGTCTCACTCTAACAAGCCAATTTATGTTGAGTCATGTCTGAATGATTATAGATATTATTAGGAAAATTATTATCCCAACTATTATCCTATTTTTAAAGATCCTCCCTTTGACAAGTTAGTATCTATGGAGTTATCTCTTGACCTTTTTTTCCCTCATTGAGGAATCTCATTTTGACAATATAGTCTCTATAGAGTCACCCCTCAAGTTATTCCCTCTCTTTGAGGGGCTTCACCTAAATGAGCTAGTCTATGTTGAACCCTTATTAGATGAATCTATTTTTGAAGATACCATTATGCCATCATAGGTCATTACTTGTCCACTACCAAGCATTCAACAAGACATCATTGTAGTATCATCCATAATAGAATAAAAATCATAATTAGAGTCATTTATATTTTTAAACCAATATCAGATTTAACATAAATAGTGGAATCAATGTCAATCTCAACATCAGATTCAAAATCCCTTAAATCAGACTTAGCTTCAAAATTAGAAAATGTTTGTGGCTGTTATGACATTAGCTACACATGCCTTGTAGATCAATTTGAATACATATCCTTCTAAAACAATTTAGGATGATTACTTCAGCATTGACATAAGTTAACCTTGTATCTTATACAAGGATTGTGTTTCCTCTTCCCATTTTATTCCCATTTCATATTACATTAACACCACCCAATATATCTATTATATTTACATTCTACCTCCCATAAGTTTTTATTAGGACCAATAAAATTATACCTTGTTAAACTACATCCATGGAGACATATTATTTAAAGAATATCAGGGGGACCAAGACCACATTCATGCAAAAGAAGAACAATCTCTTAGTGAATCCTTTTCAGAGGTGTTAGGGGGTAATCAAAGTCCAAACTCAATATCTTCTAGTGAAACCTTGTTTGAGGTACTAAAAGGAAATCAAAGTCAAAATTCAAAATTTATTATTAAAACCTTTTCAGAGGTACTATGGGATAATCAAGACAACTTTATTGGTGAAGACCTCTTTAAGGTGCCAATAGTTGACCACAAAGTTATTCACTACTTGATGAGACATTATTAAAGATAACATCAACACAACTTACAATCTAAAACATAATCAGATGGTATATACTCTTAGGCTCAAATAAAATTAAAATTTGATGGTCCTATTAAGAGAATATTTAGAATTCGTTAGCCCCACCATAACCAAACTTATGTTGAATCTGGAAACAACAACATTATGTGTGATTGAAAATCCCAATATTTATTTTTTCCCAACCATTATGCAACCATTATAATCCATTTATTCATTTTAGACCTATATTACATTGCCAAATTAAACTTATCAACCAATATTTATCCTTATTTACCATCCCTAGCCACACTTTCCTTTATAGAAGCTACAAACACACCTTATCTCAACATTTAAAGGAAAAAAATAAATGACCAAAAATATCACAATAAAATTATTGGAGTCCAAAATAGTATCAAATTCTTGATAGTGTAGCTATTCAAAAGAGGTGTGGGATAGCAACTTAAATGATTGACTATTCTGGTTGTATCCTGTGTTGATCAGGATGGGCATCTCCACATCAATAGGAACAACAAAAAGATTTACCATCATTGAACTATTCACCTTGTCATTTTCACATACCCTACCATGTACCTAACCTTATCACTTTGGGGTAACCCTATTACAATTATATCCAATTATCATAACATGATCATCCTTATCCCATGACATATCAGATATCATTTTACCATACCTTCACTATTGACCAATTTTTTTTTAACAACCCTACCCATCACTTTTGATCTTCATTCCATTCCATTGGTTCTTTAAAAACCTTTAACAATTGTACATACATAAACATTTTAGTATTTAATTCAATATTCTAAATAGAGGAAATATCTTAGACTAGTATGATAGTAGTTTGGTAATTACATTCTTCATTATCTCCATTTTTTATTTCATTTTCAATGTTACTAATTATAACCATCTTTGGGAAAATTAGTATCATTTACCTTTACTATTATTTCCTAATTATAACTGACTATGGGAAAATTAGGATCAATACCTTTACCATGCCTTATTGCATCACCTTACCATTCATATTTATATATAGTGCCATTTGCCTACTTCAAGAGCTTGTTATTACCTAGTCTAATCCTCTACTATAAGGTAGAACTACAGTGACTTGAGGTCCTAATAGGACTATGTATATGGAACTTAGTTCTCATTGAGGTCAGCTCAGTCACCTTGTTCCCATGCTCTCATCATTTTTCGAGCAACCTAAGCCATGCTCTCACCATTTTCGTGAGTTGGACTATTATGTGTCTCATAATTCTTGATTGAGTTGCGATGATTAGGGATTTTAAGAAACATTTGAAATAGTTTCAAAACTCCTAAACATTTGTAAAATATCTTAAAAATCCTAAAATTTACAAAATCAATAAAATTGCCTTAGAATTCCCATGTGAGATATAAAGTCATCAATTTTTTTGTGATGGCCATCTTCTTTGTTCAGTTTATTTCTATACCACCTTGGTATTTTTCCTCCCATTTTTTGGAGAACTACATTGGCCTAAGGTTCTCATGGACTATATATGCAACACTTGGATACATGGGGTATCTTGGGTTAGCTCAGTCACAAATTCCTTTCTTTTTATACCACTTATTTGCCTTAATGATTATATGACCCCTAGTTATTTCACAAGTAACCACTTGTCCTTTAGTTTCCCCATCCTTATTGGTCCTACCCTTATGATCTCACCATTTTTTGAGTTTATATTTTGTGCATTATATATTCAATTTTGATACATTTATGACTACTAGCCTTCATCTTATGCTCTCGCCATTTTGTGAATATTTTATATTTTTACACACTTGCTATTTTGTGAGACCATTACTATTTTCATATACACATCGATCACATTTTATTATCATTCATCATTTTATTGTATCCTATACCTTGGGAGAACTACATTTAGCCTAAATTTTATGTTATATCTTATGTCTATGGAACTATGTAGGTAGTGTCCACTTGCCTATGTATCTGGAGTCAGATCAGCTACCCCTTCCATTGATTCTATTCCCCCATTGTTTTTTTTTCTTATTATCTCATATAGCCTAGAGGAAATATTGGTCGTCTTATGTGTTATTACTGTCTAGTTTAGGGGTCACTCTGTCACCAAAAGTAACACTTATATTAGACATGCATAAATAATTTGTTTTATTTTTATATTAACATTGTGATTAACCATTATTTGTGTGTTTTTTTTGTGTGTATTTTTTTCTTAGTGTTTTGTTATACCTTTTATGTTTTTTTTATCTTTCTATTTATTTGTTTGTTTGCCTATTTGTTTGCGTTCATTATTGTGCTTTGACTTAGTATAAATGCATTCATTGGTTGATTCATTACACATTATACTTTAGTCCATCTATATTCATGTGTCAACATTTTCATCATCATTTTTATCATTGGTATATTGTTTTTGACTATTTATTGGATTAAGTGTTAGTCCTTATGCATATTTTGGCTAAGTTATCATGGTTTTTTATATCAAGATGCATACCATCATGTGATTCCTCAAAAATAATCTCAATAAATATTATAATCAATGATGCCATGGTGCTTCTCCTTGGTCACCTGACAAATTCTTGATATATCCAATCATTTCTTAAATATAGAGTAATTAAATCATGAAAGAATTTTAATCCTTGATAGTTAGGATGTCCATCTTCATACTAGCATTTCACCCAAATTCATCTTTCACCTCTATACTAGCTTTCTCTTACTTTATGAGTATGGATTCAATAAGTCATCCCCCTTTTCCAAATTGTCATGTTGTTCTAAATCACAGTGCTATTGATTATAACCACCTTTGGGAAAATCATTCTTTTTCACTCTATCTAGATGTTAATGATTATAATTGCCTTTAAGTAAATAATTATCCTTCTCTTGCCCTAATGGGTCACATTTTCATTATGTTAATGATCATAACCATCTTTTGTAAAATAATTATATTTATCCACCCAATTGGGGCATGTTTTCATTTTGATAATGAATATAACCACCTTTGGCCAAATCATTACCTTTTTATCTCACTATGCCAAT
>JARHVA010001189.1:3612500-3759732 GCA_037957365.1 Torreya grandis
AAAATTGATGGCCTCAGAGACGTCACTATCCTTGGCAAATCTTTTGGTTCTTTTCCTTTGTTTTATCCTTTTTTCTCTTTGGCTATTTTCTTGTAGATAAAAAGTCCACAAGAATTGTCTCACCCATTCCTTTCCTTCAAAATTCTTTCTCAGGCCTTTTTCCATGGCCAACCTCTTCCAAATTTCTTTGGACTTTTGTCTGAAGGAATTCCTTCAAACAAAAGTCTAAATGAAATCACTCTTGCCTTGTCCTTCCATCTTATGGGATTTTTATTTGAAGAATTTCTTTGGACAAAATGTCTGAAGGAATTCCTTTTGACATTTTGTTCAAAGAAATTCTCACTCTTTGCCTTGTCAAATTTCTGAAGGGACTTTACCTTTTTGACCTAGTTCACCTTTTTGTCCCTTTTCAAGCATTCCCTACCCTCTACAAGGGCACTTGGGTTAGGAACTGCCCTCTAAAAGGGCATTTGTCCTTTGAGAGACTCTCTTGAACCTTCTTATTGAACCATCCCTTTGAAACAACCCATTGAACTAAATGTTGAAAAAAGGCCTTGAACTAAATTTTACACCAAGCTGTTAAACCAACTCATTGAACTAAGCCATTTAACCTAAGCATTGACCAAAGTTTTGAACCAAAGCATTGAACCAAAGCATTGAACCAAAGCATTGAACTGGTTCAATGGTTCAATAGTTCAAAGATGCTGACTCTTGTAAAGATCATGTCATTGAACCCCGACGTTGAACCACTTTTCCAACCTTAAGGAAAAGTGTCTTAAACCATTTTAGCTCTCTTTCCTTATGAATTTCTTCAGACAACAGTCTAAAGAAGCATTGTAAAACCTTGTACTCTTTGAACTGGTTCTTCATCTACTAAAAGACTTGCTTACAGAGTCCATAAAAATGCCTGCAAGACTTGTGCAAAACCAAAAATGTACTGGCTTAGAATAGCAAGAAGAAAAGGGGACTGATTTTGGCCTATAAGACCAAAATGATCAAAAAATTGGTAACTCTCAGGGGAAGCATGCCTGCTATGCTTAGAGATTAGTTGCCTTCAAATATAATGGGCATAGACTGAGAATGTAACTTAAAAAGGTTAGCAATAGCCCCGATAGATCCAAGAATAAAAATGAAAGTTTACCTCAAAAGGAAATGAAAACACACACAAAACTAAGGAAACTACCAACATGTGCAAAAGGAACTTAGAGAAAATAGGAAAAAGGCAAGGAAAATATATACATGATGGGAGAAAAGGCTTAGTGGTAATGCTTAAGATGTATCCCACCAACTGGGATATATAGTTCTTCACCATCCAACTTGGAGAGTTAGAATGCATTATGCTGCTTTCACTGAGTGATGACATATGGACCACTCCAAAGGATGTCAAACTTTTCATGTTTTACAGGCTTAGCTCAGTCCTCATCCCATCAAAAGATGATGTCTCCTTCAAAGAAAACTTTTGATGAAGATTTCTTATCAAAATGTTTCTTCATCTACTGTTGGTGACTAGTCATAGAAGCCATAGCCCGGTCTCTTGTCTCTTGGAGCTCCATCATCTCACATAGCCTGACCTCCATGCTATTGCTTCCTTCTAACTATGGCTAGTGAGCAAGGTCCAAGGCTGGTAACTCAAGTGAAATGGGGATCCTAGCTTGCCTTCCATATACAATCATGTATAGTGAGTTACCAATTGCCCTCTTTGGGGTGACCCTATCTGCCCACAGGGCTATTTTCAACTTGACATGCCAAGTCCTCTAATTTTCCTCCATGGTTCACTTGATGATCCTGATTAGATTCTTATTTTTATATTTATCTAGCCCATTCCCCTATGGGTAGTAGTTGGATGAAGCGCTAAGATAAATACCATATCTCAGTGCCCATTCACTTTTTTAGTTCCTAGAAAAGCTAACACATTATCTGAGATTATGGTAGCTGGAACCCCAAACCTTGCCACTAGGTCTTAAAAATATAGGACTACACTTTCATTGGCTTTCTTCAAAGCAAAAACCTCTACCCATCTTGTGAAATAATCAGTGACAGTCAGGACCCACTTGTGTCCATCACTAGAGGGAGGGTTAATCATCCCTATGAAGTCAAGGCCCCATTCCATGAATGGCTGCTCTACCTGAATAGGTTATAAAGGCATGGCAGCTAACCATTGCTTCCCATCAAAAAGTGCACATTTTTGGCACTTTCATACCTAGGCATGGGTGTCTCTAAATAGAGTAGGTCAGAAGTAACTAGCTCTCATTATTCTTGTAGCTATAAGCCTAGGAGAAAAATGACCACTGTCTAGCCCATCATGGAACTCAAACAACACCCTGTCAGATTGTCCTAGATCTATGCATCTTTGAAGGACTCCTAAAAGGTCCCTTTCAAAAATTACTCCATTGATAAGCACATAAGGGAGACACTGGAGTCTAAAATATCTCATCTTGGTCCTATCAAGGCCCTGTGGGCACTCACTAGTGAGAAGGAAATGCCTCAAGTCGGATGTCCAATCCTTCATGATAGTTGGTTCTTCTATTATAAGTACATCATGAGTCAGTAGATATTCCTCCTTTTGCTTCTTAATGTCTATAGCAAGGTGTTCACATAGGCCTCTCCCTCTTACCAACTTGGTGATCTTGATATCCACATCATATTCCATCACCTTAGTGATCCACCCCACTCTCTTTTCATTCAAGTCTTGATTGATCAAGAAATCCTTGATGTCAGGATGTGGAACCATGAGGTGAATTCTGCTATTTGATAGCATATGCCTAAATTTTGTAGACTCCATATGATAGCAAGGGCTTTCTTCTCCACATATGTATATCTAACTTCAAAACCCTATAGGCCTTGGCTAAAAAATGTAATTGGTTGCTCAAGTTTATCACCATTTGCTTTGATAAGCATGGCAGAGATTACCTCTTCATTGCTGAAGGTGTAGAGGTTGAAATATTTGGTGAAGTCAGGAGTGATCAAAGTAGGAGCCTAGGCTATGGCCTACTTGATCTCTTTGAAACTATCCTTTCTTTGTGATGTTCACGTGAACTCTTCAACCTTCCTCAGCATAGAGGTCAATGGCTTGACTACCTCCACAATTCAAGATAAATATCTAAATGAAATTATTTTGCCGAAGAAGATTTGTAGGCCTTTCTTGTGCTTAGGCAAGGATAGCTCCAGGAAGGAGTGAACTCTCTTTGGATCAATAGTTAAGCCTTCCTTAGAAATAATGTGGCCAAGGAGTTCCCCCTCATGGATAGTAAACACACATTTCCTTGGGTTGAGAGAGATACTAAACTCTCTACACCTCTCAAAGATTTGTCTGAGGTGTTTCATGCATTGGCTCACCTCCTTAGAGAAAACTATCACATCATCAAGATATACCAGCACAATATTATTTATTAGGCCTCAAAAGGCCATGTCTATGGCTCATTAGAAGGTGGCACCAACATTAGATAGTCTGAATGGCATTTTCCTATAAACAAACGTCCCCCATTTGTTAGTGAAGGTTGTCTTGTGTTGGACACAGTCTTGAACCAAAATATGGTTATATCTTAAATACCCATCCAGGAGGGAGAAATGCTCATTACCTGTCACCATTTGAAGGATCTGCTCCATGCTTGGGAGAGGATAATGGTCTTTCAAAGAGACTCTATTTATGTCTCTGAAATCAATGCATAGTCTGATCTCCCCATTATTTTTCTAGACAGGAACAAGATTGGCTAGCCAATAAGAGTGTTTGATTGGAAATATTATCCTGGACTCAATCAACTTGGTGAGTTCCTTCTGCATGAGAGGCTCAATCATTAGGTTGATAAGACTCTACCTCTGCTTGATCGGCCTGGTGCCTTCTTCTAACTCAATGGTATGCTGGGCCAGGCTTGGGTCAAAACCCTTCAAATCACTATATTCCCAAGTGAAGACATCAACAAATTCTTGGCAAAACAAGATGAAAGCCTACCTTTCACATTCTGTGCACACTTTCCCAAGTGCAAGCAACTTATCTTTAAATATTTCAACCTTCTCATGGTTCTCTTCCTTGATTGAAATGCATGCCTTGTCACTTTTCAACTAGTCATCTCCATTAAAGATACTCTCTAGAGTGACCAAACCTTTTGGGGAGCTTCTTGTTCTTCAGCTAAACAATTTGGCTGCCACATTGCTATTGTAGCTTAACCTAGTTTTTTGTAGCAAACTCAACTTCTTCTTGCAATAAGAGTGATATTTGTTGGTCACTATCAAAGACCTACTACTTGGTGATGTTATCAGGTATAGAGGGCCAGATTACTACCTTCAAGTGGCATGAGATGTGGTCTCGACCTATTTCCTTAGGGATATCAAACTGGGCACCAATTTCTACCAACCTATCCGCTTGCTTGTTCTACTCTCTAAGAATGGAGGTAATATTGAAAGCAAAGAAATTTTCCACTAAGTCCCATACCCTATGTTTTTAGGACTTCAGTAAAGAATTCTTTGTCAAATTTTGGCCTCTTACTTGATTGACAATCAGCTCACTGTCACCTAAACTTTGTAGCTCTTTGATTCCTCTTTTCCTCACCCACTCTAAACCATGGATGAGGGATTCATACTCTGCAACATTGCATGTGTAATAAAATTGGAAATGGAAAGCCAAAAAGTATTTTTCCTTTGAAGGAAAAACTAGCACCATTCCACCACTGGCTCGCAACTTACTTCTTAAGCCATCAAAGAATAGTTTCCGTAGACTTGAGCTTTCTTGTCTTTCTTTCATCAAATTTGGTATAAAAGTACCCTCTTCATGCATGCAATAAATTCCATGGCTTGCCTCCTCTATGAATTTGTAAGGATCATGCTCAAAGTTGTCACTTCCCCATTCATCTAAGAGCAGGTCTACAACTCCTTCAAGGGTAGAGGATGGAGATTGATCTACTTGGAACTCTTTTTGGTTAATAATGGCATAGATGACATTTGCCACCTTGAGTGAGTATGGTTCTAGATGATCTTTTTGGAGTGGCTTAGATTCAATATTAACTTTAGTCCCATACTTGGTTCTAAAAACTAGATAAGATCAGTTTGCTACTTGGTAGCCACCTATCTTAGATGTAAAATCCTTGGATAAGCAGATAACAAAGTAAGGAGGGACATCTGCCACTACCACATCAATAGGAATTGAGAAGGTTAGGAAAATGTGTAGCATCAAGCCCAAACATTTCACCACCCCAACTGTCTTTGCTAGTGTTCCATCTAACTGCAGGACTCCCTTAGTCATATCTTCATATTTCAACCCTAGCTTGTCAGCTATGCATTTATGCATTATCGAGGTGATTTATCCACTATCAATGATGCAATTATGCACCAATAAATCTCCTATGACTAAGGACAAATAAAAAGTGGGAACCTTTTCTTCTTTCCTAACTTGGCCTAAGGTGGAAGGCTGTCCATTCATCATCAAAACATTATCGGCTCTTATTGGGACAGCTTGTTCATTCAGCTCATGCAATTCCTTTCATAGCATGTACTTTTGCCTCAGTATTGACAATGAATCCCACAAGGAGATGTTCATGTGTAGATTCTTCATCTGGTCAACCAAACTGACATGAGGGTTACCTTCCTTCAAATTTTCTTTTGGATTATCTACAACCTGAGGTGTAGGCTGAGGAGATGAAGATACAATTGGCAGTTTGAAGCTTGGGACCTGTTGATTTACATGTGATGAAGAAGGTATTGTTGATGTTTGGGTAACATCATGAGATTCTTCGATTTCTCTCTTTTTGAATCTTGTGTTGGCTGTAATACATTTGCCCTAATTGTTTGTAGTACCCACATAATTGACTAAATAGAAATCACCTTCTAGGTGATTCATGAGAGTATAATCATGCTAAGTTTGACTGCTACTCATGCCAGGTTATATTGAAGCCTCAAAACCTTGGAATTGGGTGGCTACCTAATTATCTTGTACATTTGGGTAGTGACCTATCATTTCATTTGTATAAACAACCTGCTCTTGACCATATCCCATGGTTGAGCAACTAGGTTATTCTTGTACTAGATTGTTTTGAGCGGGAACCATAGCCTTGGATGATGAAGGGGCACCTAGATTATAGCCTTGAAAAGGTCTGGTCTGTGCAAATTAACCCTACCCTTGATTGTAATTTTGGAAAATGGGTCTATTTGTTTGACCATACTATTGATATCCTTGATTTGGTTAGTTGTTTTAAGCTTGCTACCTTTTAATAGCCACTAGTTCATTTGTCACATTTTACAACAGACTTTTGACTTCATGGAGCTCATTTGATGAAGTAGCAACCAAATTTTCTATGCTAGGCAAAAGAGTTAAGGTGGGAGCAATAGTCTGAATTAGAGGTAGCATTTTAGGGAAAAGTGGCATATGAGGTCTAGGAGCTATTTTCCCAGCCTGTACTAGGCAATTCTCAGCCGCTATAGCTATGTCATAGGTGGTAGGTATGACATGTCCTCCCATGGACTATATCATAACAATGATATCACTATTCAATGCTCGTAAGTAATACAAGAAAGCATAGCTAGGAGTCATTCTTACCAAAATGGGGATTTTATCCCATGTCTTCTTAAATCGAGTGTTGAAATCCTACATGTATTCATGTGGATCTCTTTTCATTGTAGTCAGCTGCTCGACAAGCGAGAGGTGGTCACTCTTCTCCCCAAATTAGTTCATCAAAAGAGTGTCTAATTCATTTTATGAATTGACTGAATTTATGGGTAAAGTCCCATACCAGTCCAAAACTTTGCCCTTGAGAGACAATGCTAGCAATCTAGTTGCAATATTATCCTCAATGACATTGTGAATATTGTAGAGGTTAGCAATATTTTTGATGTGTTTAATAACTGTAATGGACCCCTCTCCATCAAAGGGAGGCACACTTTTGAGGACTACTCTTGGAATTGGGTCATAACATGGGAGATTCAAGGGACTCTGACCATGAAAAGTCACAAAGAGTAATGCCATGGCTATGACAAGATGTAACCATAGCCTTCTTCCGTAGGTGTCTTTTATAGTAGGTTTGGGAAAGTAGTTTGCTAAATAAGGATGGGTCCTCTCAAACCTTAGTTGCTTTACTAAGTTTAAAGGAAATTCAATGAATTTGAAATGGAGACCCTTAGCAGTAGACCATGTGGTGATTTTAAGCATAAGAAGTCAGACTGGTCTTTGATTAGAAACTAAAGCTCTTACCAGTGGAGTCACCAGATGTTGAAAATAGTTGATTTTGCTATAACAGGACCAACATCAATCTTAAAACTTTATTTAGTGTAAAAATTGAGTCCCACCAAGCATGCCAAAAATTGTTGATGCAGTGGATTGCACCCTAGATAGGAGGCTAAGCTCCTGCCTTCCACACGTCACAATGGAAACTCCCCTCTTGCCTGTGGGCCTAAAAAAATTGAGGGGAGAGTCTCTAGATAAGGGCTAGCTCCCTTTGATGCATCTAAGTTATTCCAATAAGTGTTAATACATACACACACACACACACACCCACACACACACACACACACACACACACACACACACACATAATGGGGGGATGGAAAGGGAGAAGGATTATAGGAAAACAAAACCTAATCTAAGAGGGTGATGCACCAAATAAATTTGACCTACTCACACTCACACTTAGAACCATAAGAACGCATACATACACTTTAATTGGTAAAAGGACCAGACTGCAGGAAGCTTGACAAAGAGGCTTTAATGGAACACACAAAAAAAGGGACTTACCATAGGTGTTATAGGAAAAGAACATTGTCTAGTAACTTCCTTCTACCTCTATGCTTCAGGTATAACTCTTCTTGTCACCTTTAGGAATGGTGCCTTGTAGATACCAGATGGGTGTCAACCTTATGAAAGCATTATGAAGCAATGACTGAACACAAGACTAACACTTAGACACAATCAAAGATATCTAACTAGAATATAGGTAAAAATGCATTTTTATTGATTCTAGGTGAAAATTGCTAGGGCTTCGCCTTATAATGTGAAAGATAGATCCTTTATAATGAGAAGTTATAATATATAGAGGAAGAAAAGAGGCCTTTTGGCACCCTTTTTACAAGTGACCCATGTGTGTTCTGATCATTGGGAAGAGGAAGCCGCTTAAACATCAATGTGAAATTATGGGCTGCACCATTTGTCTAAAAACAAGACCACTCCTTTAAGGAAATTATGTGGCTTGTCTATTCATCAATGCAAAGTGAATAAAATGGGTCAGGTCATTCACCATTTGCACCTCTTGATGATCAATTCATAGACACTGTGTCAACCACTAGAGTAACTCCTTGAGTTGACACCTTCCTTCACCACTTAGATTGTTTTGTCCATTTTTGCACTTGGTTCTTTTGCCCCTTCCTAGATTTGTCTTTGTACTAGCCTTAAGCCTTTGAATTCCTTTGGGTTCACACTTAAGTCTATGAAGATCAATAACTACTTCATTGCCACAAATTTGACGTCTTCGGATCTATTTTCCTCCTTAGCAATTTCATTCATGTCTTTCTCACTTGCTTTGGCTACTTTTCACTAATTTCAATAAGTGACACATGGCATGTTCTATTGTGAAATAGGTGAGGACACGTGGTAGAATTTTCTTGACTTATAGAAGATTTAGCCACCTTTTGAGAGTCCCATAGAAGATGACATGTGGCAGCTTTTGCTAAGATTTAAAAACCATATAAAAACATTTGGGACTCATTCAGATTCACATGGATGATGACACTTGGTAGCTTCCACTCTCTTTAGCCATACATCTGGGGCCCACCATAGTCTTTATGGAATAAAAGGGAGAGACCGCAGATGTTGACACTTGTCAACTTCCATCGAGCTTTGCAAGGGACATGTGGCATGTTCTGCTACTCTTATAAAAATATGTCAAAACCTTCCACATTTGCTACTTGGAACCCTCCATGGAACTTTGAGGGAAGCTTGTTTAAAGGAGCTTTGGGAATCAGATGCAGACAGTTGTCACTCTCTTCCAAGTTTTTCAAGGGACACGTGGCATGTTTTGCTACTTTTAGAGGCAAATTATCATTTGTCCTGGTAGATGACACTTGGCAGTTTCCACTCTTGGGCTTTCTTGGTGTAAAATTGACATTCATAGGCCCATCACTATTTGAAAACCAACAGTTAGTCCATTTACCTAAAATTGATAGCCTTAGAGATGTCACTATCCTTGGCAAATCTTTTGGTTCTTTTCCTTAGTTTTGGCCTTTTTTCTCTTCAGTTATTTTCCCATGGATAAAAAGTCTGCAAGAATTTTCTCACTCATTCCTTTCCTTTGGAATTCTTTCTCAGGCCTTTTTTCTGTGGCCGGCCTCTTCCAAATTTCTTCGAACTTTTTGTTTAAAGGAATTCCTTTGGATAAAAGTTTGAAAGAAATCACTCTTGCCTTGTCCTTCCATCTTGCGGGATTTTTCTCTAAAGAATTTCTTCGAATAAAATGGTCAAAGGAATTCCTTCAGACATTTTGTCTGAAGAAATTCTCGTTCTTTGCCTTATCAAATTTCTGAAGGGACTTTACCTTTTTAACCTTATTCAACTTTTGGTCCTTTTTCAAGCATTCCTTGCTCTTCACAAGGGAACTTAGGTCAGGAACTTCACTTCAAAAGGGCATTTGTCCTTCGGGAGACTCTCTTGAACATTCTTATTGAACCATCCCTTTGAAACAACCCATTAAACCAAACACTGAACAAAGGAATTTAACCGACTGTTACACCAAGCCATTAAACCAACTCATTAAACCAAGCCATTGCAATTAAGCATTAAACCAAAGTTTTAAACCAAAGTGTTGAACCAAATCATTGAACCAGTTCAATGGTTCAATGGTTCGAAGATGCTGACTCTTGGAAAGATCATGTCGTTGAACCCTGACATTGAACCACTTTTCTAACCTTAAGGAAAAGTGTCTTGAACCATTTTAGCTCTCTTTCTTTATGAATTTCTTCAGACAAGAGTCTGAAGAAGCTTTGTAAAACCTTGCACTCTTCGAACTAGTTCTTCATCTGTTGAAAGACTCACCTGCAGAGTCTATAGAAATGCCTGCAAGACTTGTGCAAAACCAAAAATGTACTTGCTCAGAACAATAGGAAGAAAAGGGGACCGATTTTGGCCTGCAGGACCAAAATGGTCAACAGATACCAAAGGATATGAAAAAGCATAATCTTGGAATAATACCTAACTATGATCACAAACCTCATCTAGAATACTATGGGGATGATTATGTAGATTAATTTGATGTAATGTAAAGGTAATGGAGTCAAATGAATCTTGAAAAAATAAGAGTGATCATAAACAAATGGGTACTATAAGTAATGACTAATGATAAGATAGACCTCTTTGATCTTGAATATATGAATATAATTACAACTACACCCTTGTAATCCATAAATTGGTTGAATAGAGAGCCTACTAATCTATACAGGAGAACATAGAGAGTATTGTCTTGTATAAATAAGTGGTTAGACAAGAAAATAGCAAGGGTAAATAGGAGGTTTAAAAAGAGGAATGGATTTTTCTCCCCCAAAACAAGATCCCATGCCTTCTTATAGAATATGCAATACTAATGTGGTAACTGAGACATCTATCTCATCTAATTCTAAGGATGGCAGAGATGAAGATCCTAATCTAAGGAAAAAGATAGGAAATCCATGAGAAGAAATTCTAGTATTAAGTAAAATTAATTGAGTTAGGAAATATGTAAAGTTATGGTCTTAAACAAAATCCCTTTGTGGCCATAACATGCTCATCCCAAATACTACACAAAAATACTTGGTATCCACTCAAGGATTAGTTCAATTAGTATCCCAAAATGAATCTAAGGTAAAGCTTACATGTTCCATATCTAGATATCTATAAATACATCCTCCCATTAAAAATAATCCTTTAAAGAAGTCCAATACCTCTTTTTATGAAGCTAAATTAGTCTTCTTCATTGACCTTTCATTTAAATAGATACAAATAATGTCGAGGAAAAGGAAAAAGGTATTCGAAGAAGAAATGCTAGATTTTGATGTTGTTGCTGATCTTATAAATACCCTTACATAAAAGAAAGCTAGAACCACTCTAAGTTGGTATCAGATCCTTTAGGTGCATAATTAGTGGAGGTTATTAATCCTAATGTTGAGAATGATATATAAAATGATAATGAATGAGTATACTCTCAATATGATATCACTTGAAGAAGAAACGCAAGAAAGTGGCATTCTCAACCTCTAAAAGAGCACTAAAAGAATAATCAAAAGGTCAAATCAATATGAATTGATTTAAGATCAACTCAGATAACAAGTTTAAAAAAACTAGGATATTTTAATTATCTTCTCAATCTTGTAGAGACTCCCATAGCCCCACAATATGACATTCTAACATGATTTCAAGGGAAAAGAAAATAATTTATTACTACTATTAACAAGCATAACACTTATTCAAAAACTCTAGAGGTATGGGTAGATGATTTTATTGTAATAATAATGAACTATATTGAATAATTCATGAATTTTTATGCTTCCATTGATCAAGAGATGTCAGACATACACAAATAATTCAAATCCCACATTGTTGATTTAAAAGTGTGGGAAGAGGTGATTGGAGATATAAAAGAGCTAATTATGGTTGAGGCCAAAGTTATCGTATAGGGTGGTGTTATCATCCAAAATTTCACCCTAAGCTAGGCAAGAAGATTTTTCAAGTTTCCTTACTCAAACCCTAGTCAAACATGGTAACAACCCTATGCTATGTGTCACCTATGTTGGGGCTAAACCTCTAGAGTAGGCCAGCTTCCTCTTTGATGCTCACCTAAAACTAAAACTAAGCCTAATGGTTCATGGGGAAAGGGTTATAAAGAGAGAGGGATCCTAATAAATTTAATAGGTTGATACATGAAAATTAAGTGGACACTCACATAAGTTTGAACCCACACTGGATCAAGAAAAGATAATCATGACTTACTTAATCTCATAATCTCACTAATTATATAAAGATTTCATAGAATATATCCCAAATAAAACACTAATATAGACCTAAAGTTTGTCTTAAGGACATATTTAAAAGGGCAAGTAGAAGGACAACAAACTAGGATTAATCTCCTTCATGAATTTACCATACAAAAGCATACTAAACACTGATTAATGATAAGATATAGGAAAAGAGTTAATCCTATTACTTCAAAATGTAGTTCTTACAATAAATTGATAGGGTTTAATCTTATGAAATGAGCACACTTTAATAAGATTCTCAATGAGTGTGCTTGTCTTAGAAATAGAATTCTAAAATTTCCAAAAGCTAAGAACCCCTACAAAGGGACTGAGATCAGGATATATAGAAGAAGAGAGATAGCCCCAATGAATGGGTGAGCGTTCTATCAAAAAAATAGCATTTTCTATGGATCTTTAAATGAACCTAAGTCTCTACCTTTTGCTCTTTAGCTAATGGAACATTTCCACCCTTTTGATTAATCAAAATGTTGCATATGCCTTATTGAGTGGGAATGTCCCCAAAGGCCTTGAAGATGCATTAAATGATCCTAGATGTAGTTCCTAATACTATTTATTTCTTTGATCTTTCACACCAAATCATAATTCAAGACAAAACTTGATGATCATGGACCTGACTAAAACATGGTGTAGTGTCTTTTAGGTGGCTACTTGTCAAGACAATGGCCATGCTAAAGATTGCATATCTTTTACATTAACTAAACTTATGATTTATCTTCATGCTTCGATCATATGCCTACGTATAGGTGGAAATCTAATTTGAGACTATTGGTTTTCTTATAGTCTCTATATTAGTACAAACCTATAGAAAATATAACAACTTTTGTATTATAATAGGTCTAAAAGGCCCATCTTATCTATGTAGGAACCTAAACCTGAATGTGCTTGCACAGATCCTCCTAAAAATTTCAAACATTGCTTGTAATAACAACTCTACCCAAGTAAAAATATGAACCAAAGGTTCATATTTTAACCTTAATAGTGATCCACACATGTTCCTTACATCCTACTACATTACCTGGGTCATTCGAATGCCTTTGAACTAGCTCTAATGGTGTCAAAAACCTTGCATAACCCTATGTTTCATGGTCAAAAATAGATTTCCAACCCTCATCAAGAATCCTAGGCTTGTATTTAATCTAATTGGGTTTTGAAAATCAACTCAACTCATTAACAAGTTAACTCAAATCACTGTATCAATTTCAATTTGTAAGAAATCATGTAGATCGTTGATCTCCTACCAGTTGAATGTGCCTTTAACACTTGTCATGCATACATTTTCCCTTGAGATTCACTGAACTTTTTACTAGTGCTCACTTTTAGATCTAAATGTATGATGCAACATGAATTATCAACCTACTAAGACCCATTTTTAAAATTTTAATGGCTATTTTTTGGAGCTTAAAATTTATGTTCACACGAGCATCTATCATTTTTTACCAAATTTGTAATTTTATATCTTGGGGCACATGGATCATGGGGACACCAAACTTGTAGGGAAATGACTTAACACTTAAAAGAACAAACCCTTTTGATTTGCTATCTATTTGAGTTTTCCATGCACTTTTATAAGATGTTGAATTTGACTGGTCTTACATGATGTCTTGATGATAGTTGGGTTTGAAATGGCTAAGTATGGAAACTTAGCAAATCTTGTGTTACGAGTCATCTCTTCCTATGCATATCCTCTTCTATATTTTTGTGGAGGACTTGCAACCTAGTGCATATGAAATATACTTCAAAATGAATATACCCGTATGATTATTTCTTTTTCAATCTTCCATACGTACGAGATCTAGGACTATTAAAATTTTTACTTAGCTCAAATTGGACCCAAAACACATAGTCAAAAATGCTTTAGAGGGTGAATTTTCATGCTTATATCTTGCAATGTGTTACATCACATGACCTACAACTTAGCATGAATGGTCTTGGTATAAAATTGAACAAACCCTTTTGACTATTGCCTCAAACTCTTCTGTGCATGTGAGATATGACCTCAGTAACTAGCCTACTTATGCTTTATGTGTGCTTTATCAAATCATGTAAGAATTTTCTATGTGGGCCAAAAATATCCATAGGTGGATTATTAGAAAAGGAAGAAGATGATAATTCCTTCAAATGGGTAGATTGTATAATCCAAAGAATGGAAGTTTTTAATAAAGCCATCATGGAGCTAAAAGTAAGTAGAGACATGAAAAAATAAAAATAGAAGCTGATCTCTGCTCATTTAGATGACTTTTATTGTGATTTGTATAAAGAAGATAATATCACTACATATGTTGAATGAATTAAAAGCCGAATTTCATAAAATGTTCAAAGAATATCTTTTTGACAAGATCAAATTTAGCAAGGATTTTATGATAATACTCAGTGAAATTCACATTTCCCTTCAAGATTTGAATACTTAATTGGTATAACTATCGATGGTCCCAAGCACACTAATATTTTTTTCCTAGAGATAGTTCACATGTTGCCAACATGTGATAATTCCTAAAATCAATGAATATCTTGAGGTGGTTAAAATATTTCATAGATTCAAGGCTACAGGAGATAAGGAATGGGCTAAGAAAGATTTAACTACCACCAATCCATCCACAATTGATTCCATTTCATAGAAAACTTCTCATCAAAAGATGAAATTTCAATGCTTCTCCTCATGGAACACATATAAGGATAGTTGATTCTGAATTGCATATTAATGTATCCATTACCAATCCAAGAAATGAGAGGCCTAATCCCTTTTATGTGTCTCATTTTTTAGTGGCTATAAATTTAAAAACTACATAATTCATTCAAGATTTTTAAACAAATTCATGCCAACCTAAGTCATGATGCCTTAGGCTTGACCCTTACTAAAACATCTGATCATTTCTTTAACATGGAAGCAAATCAATTTCCATTAGTTAGATGGATAAAGGATTCATAAGTTTATCTAGCTATTTTACACCAAAAAAGAGTGAAGATGACCATAATAGTATAAGATATCCCTTCTAACTATGGGATTCTTCTAATCAGGTATTTTTCTAGAGATCTCAGAGGAAAAATCAAACTAGATTGGACACATGCAACGATTGTTATGAAAGGAGTTAATGAGAGATTACTCCCATAACACAAAGCTAAAATCTTAGTTTAAAAGTCAAATGATCCTCGAGAAGATATCCTATATTAGTAAATAGGTCTTGGTATTTATTTGATGGTGATTGAAAACTATTTAGAACTTACTAAACTAGTAGAAGGTGACTCCAATGATATCTGAACTTTAGAGTTTGATGGAAGTTACTCAATGACTGGCTCAGGTGCTAGAATATTTATTATTTCTCCAAATAAATATTTTTTTACTTTATTATACAAACTTTAGTTTGAGTAAACAAATAATACTACCAAATATGAAACATTTTTTTCTAGGATTACATGTAGTAGAGTCGATGGGCATTTAGAACCTAAAAGTGTAAGGTGATGTAAAATTGATCATCAAATAGGTATGAGGTCAACATAAGGTAAAAAATGGCAAAATAAAACACTACAAAAATATGTTTTGTGATTGTATTTAAGTATTCCAATATTTCTCTATAAATTTAGTCCATAGAGCATAAAACTCCAAAGTTGATGCCTTAGTTATATCTAATTCCTTTATTATTTATCCTCTAGAAGTTGATAATGATCAGTAAGTCATTGAAATGGTATATCACCTTAGCATGCCAAATAATTTTGGGAATTGGAAAGTATTCAAAAATGATGAATAGATCATTTTCTTCCTATAACAAAAATATAATTTCATAAGTTTGTTTTTTGATGGAAGTTACACTACATATGGAGAATCTTCTACTTTGGAAAACAAAGAGGAACAAACTTAACAAACACTTGACATGAAGGATAATCAACTAGAATATGAAATTATATAATTAAAATGAAACAATATTACTAAAGTGTTAGTCTCTTTAGAATAAATGTTTGAAAACATGACAAGTACATCAAGTAGAAGATTCAAGGAAATCCCATAGGATCACTTGAATATGAGAAAGTAAATATGGGCACAGAAGAATAGTCAAGTTATGATATTAGAAAATACTATTATAAGGAGGAGTGTAGAAGGTTCATTACTCTCTTCAAGATATATATATATGTATTCATTTGGTGTTAGGCTGATCAAAAGTCTTTTAGACCAAAAATCAAGCAACATAGCATTCTATTGAAATCTAGTCTCAATCCCTTTAGGTAAAAGTTGAGGCAATATAATCCAAAAATCATTAGAACTATCTATGAAGTAATCAAGAATATGTTATATGCCAATATTATCTTTCTTATCTAGCACTCCACTTGGGTGGTCAACATTATACCTATTCAAAAGAAGAATAGGGAAGTTAGAATCTTTGTAGCTTTTCACAACCTCAATCAAGCTTCTCTCAAGGACAACTACCCCCTGTCGACCATGGAATGAATTCCATAGATTATAACATCATAAAAAATTATGTATATGTTAGATGAATTTTGAGGATATAATCAAGTCAAATAAGCTATAAAAGATTAATTCAAGACAAATTTCACTACCCCATGGGGAACTTTCACCTATATAAGGATGTATTTCAACCTCATCGATGCAGTGGCAACATTTCAAAAGGTGTTGGATTTGGCATTCATTGATATGAATAACAAGATCATCTTAATTTACCTTGATGATATCATAGTCTTATTAAATAAAAGAGAAGATCATTTTGAACACCTAAAAATATTTTTTGAAAGGTGTCACTCTCATGGTGTCCATTTGAATCCCAAAAATTATATCTTTGTAGTAACATAAAGTAAACTCTTGGGCCATGTGATTTCTAAAGAGGGTATCAATATCAATCTAGAAAGACTAAAAGATATCCAACAACTATCCTTACCAACCAGAAAACCTAACACTCATTCATTCTTCATCAAAGTCAATTTTCTTATAATATTTATTCTAGACTTTGTTGATCTCACCAGACACATTGTATAGATGATGAGTGGAAACAATTCCTTTAAATGGAATGCTGATGGAAATAAAATGTTGAATGATATCAAAGAATAAGTTGTCAAGACCCTAATTTTGACTTGCCTAAATTTTTAGGACTTCATTGCATATTTATACTCATCTTAATATACTCTATCTATTATTTTGGTGTAAAAAAATAAAGAGGGAATTAAATACCCTATTAGCTTAATGATTTTCATATTGAAATACCTTGAGCTCAAGTATTTGCTAATATAAAAACGTCCATACACCATGGTCAAAACAATAAAACATTTCATATTTTATATCTTAAATTCTCATACCATTGTAATGGTTTCAGATTTAGTGGTGAAATCAATCCTTACCCATCAAGAAATTGGGTTCATATAGAGATGTTTGGATTGATAATGTGTAGGAGTATAATTTGGAGATTAAACCCATGAAACTAGTAAGAGGATAAGGATTTTATCAACTGATTATTAAATGTGTATATTCTTAGAGGGAAGAAATATAAGAGTTATCATTGATGGTCTTCATTGATTCTATTAAATAATGGTATAATGATATAACATTATTTTTCTCATATGGATAATACCCTACTTATTTGAGTCTAAAAAAAATTAAATCTCAAGCTGAAGGCAACCAAATAATTGATTTGGGATAATACCTTGTTAAAGAGGTCTTTGGCAGACACCTTTCTGAGATGTGTAAACAAATAAAAATAGAAGAAGATCCTAGAATAATTTCAAGACAAAGATTACGGAGGACATTTCTCATTTTTAGTCACATCATTAAAAATCTTATAAGCTCACTATTATTGTCCCTCTATTTAAAAATTCATAAGAATGGGTTTCCAAATGCAAAGCTTGTCAATAATTTATTGGTAGGCCCTAGCTCATAGGATCGCTCCTCTAACTTGTAGTCATTAAGGAATAATTTATATAATGGTGACTAGACTTCATTGGGACTCTAAATCCTCATTCTGATCTTAGACACACCCATGTATTGACAAATAATAATTACTTCATAAATTAGGTGGAAGCCATTATAGTAAAATACACCACTTTTGAAGTTATGTGTAATTTCATAAAGGAGAATATTTTGGCTAGGTTTGGTGTCCATCAAAATATTGTGATGGATAATAGCTATGGATTATCCTGTAGTAAGCTGATTAGGTTTTTTATGGGTATAACATATCACTTAGACATTCTTCAGATTACTACCCTTAGGGTATTGGTCAAGTCTAGTTATTAAAATATAATGACCATCATCTATAATTTAGTCAATGAAAATTAGATTAATTTGCACAAGAAACTATATGATGCAATATGGCCTAACTGAATCATGCTTTAGAGAAATTAGAATGTCTCCATTTCATCTATTATATGGTATGTATGTTATGATCCCTATCTCTTTGGAATTTCTTGATTTGAAGTTGGCTCAAGTTATTGAGGATGAAAAGTTCAAAGATGCTCTAGAGAAGACAGTCATGTACCTAGAAAATATAGAAGAAGTGAAAGTCATAGTAATTGATATAATTGTAACTTATCAAGAAAAGGTCAAAGTTTTTTTATTAGAAGGCCTAGTAATATGATTTTCAAATTTTTGACTTGGTTTTACTTTGAGACAAAAGGAGAGAACCAAGAGGAAGTCATGGGGAATTTGTTTCCCTATGGATATGACCATTCAAATTTTGACATTTATTTGGTGAAAACACATACTCTTTGGAATACATGGATGGAACTCACCTCCCCCTATCATATAAAGGCTAGTATTTGAAGCTATATTAATAATAAGGGTATGTTTTCCACTACCCTTTTCTTTTTTGTTGTGTGTTTCAGTTTTATTCATGTGTTATGTGTTTCCCTTTGAGTCACATTTTTCCTTTTCATCGAGTTTCCTTATTTCATTCCCATTTCATTATCTTAAATTTGAATTTTTTTCCCAATGGATTAATATTGGTATACTAAAACCCCAAATTCTAAGAATTCTATTTGTATCTTATTGCAAAGTCACATCCCCAACCTAAGCCAGCCATTGTTCCTAAAAACTTTTATGTCATTTTTTATCAAAGGTGGGAAAAAAAATTTAATTTATGGGCCAAAAGACTAAGAAAGTGAAAAACTTAAAAACATGTTTTTACTTATAATTCTTTTTAATAAAAATGGTCATTTTCATTCATTATTTCATGTTAGATGTAGTCGATTGGCCTGTCCTCTTATAACATGAAGACACATATGTGTCTACCCTTAGTATTTATTCCTCCATGAATATGCATTTTAAGAGGACATAAAATATGATGATAGGTCACTCCCAAACATGTGCACATGGAGGGTATCCATGCCTTCACATCTATGCATTCTAAGAGGATGAAATCGATGATGGCTAGGACCCCCTAGATGCATGCATGTGAATGTGGATTCTCATGAATTCATTATTTTAGGTCCAAACACACCATGAAGATTTGATAAATGACCCTAACATTACCCTTATATGTGTCTGAAAGCCCCTACAATGTAATCCACCACATTGCACTTTTCCATGAAGAGCTATATATTGAGGCCATGGCTCATTTTCTCATTTCACATTTGTGAATTATGTTCTATAGAGGTTAAATATTACCCCTATAAAATCCTCACATTGGTAAATACCTATTAGTTTTTCCACTCAATTTATGTAAAAACATTCTATAACATTTTCACATTATTATCAAGTTATTTTTCCCACTATTTGGATTAATACCCCTCTCTATAACCTCATCCTTAGAGATTTTTCATGATAAACCAAAGAACCATATGTCCACTAATCTACATTATTTCTAACCAATTCAACATTTCTTACCACTAGACCCATCAAACATCCTTTCTCTTACTTTCTAAATAGCCTTCGTCAACCTAAAAACTAGCAAGATGAAGTAAAAACACATAGGGAATGAACCACTATTAGTTCTACATTGTGATATCCCATATATTTATGATTCCTAGATTGGGCATGTGGATTTTAAATATTTCCACAAAATATTGACTATTAAATTCCAAATGCTACTCATTGAATTCCTTTAAAAAAATGTTTTACCATAAGTAGTTTCTTTTTGCATCTCAATACAATGCTCAGAGTTGGTATTTACTTATGTAAAAAACTACAATCCTCAAACAAGAGAAATCAAGATGAAATCTAGAGAGATAATGGGAAAGGTAGATGAAGTATTTATGGGCATAATAATGAGGATCCCATTTAATGATTATTGTGTTAGTATTAGTGTCAATAAAGCAAAGGAACATTAGAACAAAGACCCTACTTAATGCTTAACCTAAATAAACAATGCATGGTTGAATCAAAAGAGAGAAATACCCTCCAATGTCCATAAAAACCTATTTAGGGTAGATTTGAAGAAAGAAATTTTAGATATGATCACCATATTAAACTAGATAATATGAAACAAAGACACAAATGTTTTCCATCTTTAGATGTTCTTGATAATGAACATCATTGGTCATAGGAAGTAGTTCATAGATTGGAGTGATCTGATCAGTGATGCTTTGCATGATTAGTTACTAGATGTTCAAACCTAAAAATAGTTTTGTGACATCATATCTAGTGTACTCATTGGCCTCAAAAAGGGTATACTTAGGACTTTCATAACATGGGGTCAACACTCCATTAACATAGGTATTTGATTGTTTCCCATAACTCACATTATAGAAAATTAATAAAAATACACTATAATCAATTATGCATTCATAATGAGAGCAGTGTAGTGCCTTGAAGAGAATTGGGGAATGTGGATTTCAGGCAAAGTAGTAAAATTGATCAATAAATAGAGTAGTTACTACATCTTATCTCAAAAATTCATGTGTATAGAAGTTTGAAGTTATGAAGGACACCCTCTGAGGCTCCTAAGGTTGGAAAGTGATAAAATTATTCTCATATAATTGTGCCAACAACTGGCATTAGTTCACAAGTGTTGTAGAGGAAAGCATGTACTAGGTGTTTCATTCCCCATTACATTGGGACACTTTGTTTATAAAATGAAGACCAATGCACAATACATTAAATTTTCCATCTTTGAGTTTACCATTTCATCATATTCTAATAGGGAATCCATTGATACAAAAATATATGTGATGCATAATCTTGGCATAGGACCTAATGACAAACACATACCTCATTTAGAAGACTATTAGGTTCATTGTGCAGCTGAATTTAAAGTAATTCAAATGGATTGAATATGAATGACTCTTAATAAAATAAGATAATTAATGGATAAATAGGTCCCATAAGGGATTAATAATGGTAAGATGAACCACATTGATCTTGAATATATGAATATAATTATGATTGCACCCTTTTTAGCCATAAATTAGTCAATCAAAGAGCCTGTTGATCTACAATAGAGAACTTATAGTATTTGATAATATAAATAAGTGGTTATACAAAAAATAATAGGGTTGATAATGGGAGCTTCAAGGATATGAAAGGATTTTTATCCTCTAAAACAATATCCCCACCTGTATACACATAATATTTTCAAACTTTATCAATTATTGATGCTTTCTCTCTTGCAAGAACACATTGAGGTTCAATGTCTCTGAGTGCATGCGTTAAGGGGTGAATCAAGAAAGGGGTGGATAGACCATTGGTAATTTTCATGATTTTTTCCCCTATACTATCAATTTATATCCACACACCCATCTCTTAAAAAAATTTCCCTAAGCTTTGCCTCATATTTTGCACCCTCATCTAGTCATTTTTTACCTTTATTAGATCCTCATTAGCCTAAAATCCTTTTTGATGATTTATGTTCCACTATCAGCCCCATAAATGTTATACTCTAATTGATAAAACTTATTTAATGTCTAGGTCATCACCTAGCCAACCTAGACCAAGACCTAATTTCTTTTTCAATAATGATATAATGTCAATTGGGTCAACCTTATCAACTAAAATTTTAAAAAGGACCAGGTTTAAATATATCTAAATGAACACATCCATTTCATCATTTCTAAGAGAAGAGAAGAAGAAGAGATATATATTATGCATCTATTTATCCACCGTTATACTTCAGGAGCATATTTTAAGGTTTCATACTTTCTTTAGAGATATGGATCTTGTCTTGTGGAGAAGTCTTTTAGATGCATTGATATATTGTGTAGCCTAGAGATGAATTATCCTTGTCATCCTTACATACCACAAAAACCTATTATGAATCACCTTGGCCAAGAAAGATATTGAGGCTCTCTATATTTACCTTCAAAGGTAAGTATTCCTAACTTTTTTTATTATTTTATAAGAGTAAATAGATAGGCATTTTTACTTATCTCCCATGCATTAGGATTTCATATACATTGATGTGAGTATATGTCTTCTATGCATGTTTACTTTTCATGTTTATTACTGCCACTTTGTGCCTCAAGATTTTATGAGCACTATATTAGAATTTACTTTACTTTTTATTAGTTTAGTGAATATGAAAACATAGGAATTAGGGTTATTTCATAGTTTTGTTTGACTAAAGGATTTGGAACCCTCCCTAGTGAATTTATTGTGGTAAGTGATCCCTTGGATAGTTATAGTGGATATATCTTTGTTATGACCTTGAATATCTAATGTGTAAATAATCTAAAGTGTAAGTTGAATTTATCTTCTCTAAAAAAGGATTGATTTATACATCAGCTGTATTTCCATTTACATACATTTTGGTGAACCTAATGTGAATCTAACCCTTGTAGGTTTTCTTTCATGCCATAGTTTTTATTATTTCGTTATATTTTTATATATTTGTATTACTATATAAAACAATTCAATATAGTTCTAACTTTATGTGGACATGTTTAACACAATCACTTCAAAATGACTCTATTTTGTCTATGTGGGTCTTCATCACTTATAAGTTACTAGATTGGATAGTTTGACATAGTAATCCTATTTAGTTCCATATTAGTATAAACTATCAAAAAATTTAAATCTATTTTTGAATTCTTTATGCCAACATACAGGTCAATAAACACTATCAAATAGGTTAATTATGTTCCTTATTATTCTTTAGCATATAGGGTTTTGTAAAAATTAATTGAACCAATCAACCTAGTTTGTAGAATTTGAAAGTAGAAACTAAATCATTATAGTATAAATTTTTTAGTATAAATCATATTAAATACCACTAAGATTCCTTAATTTCCTCTCTCTATAATTTTAGTACTTTCTTCAGTTTTATTCTTCATAAGTTAGGTGTCTTCAAAACTACAAACATACATCTAACTAGGTTGACCTGGTCAACTTAGCTCTATAGTCTTTCTTCTATCTGAGAGACATAGTCAACTTATTCAACTCTATTCTTAAATACCTTGCTTTCATATAATTGCATCAACCTATTCAATTCTATTGTGTACTATTTTCATATAGTGTCACCTAAATTGGCTATGTACTATTCTTAATCAAGGAATTAATAACTGTTTGCTAGTAATTAATTCATAATTCTTTTTTAGTTGTTTGTATGCTTAGAGTAACTCACATAGTTTAAAAAGATGGTTTTTAAAATTAATATTTTAATTACACTATTTTAATATTTTTCACACACTACCAAATCACTTAGCATTCAAAATGCATTTAAAAACTTATATTCCCAAGGTCTACCTATATGGATTTCATCACCAAAGGGGAAGCTGACTTGGTTTTATTGCCAAGTATAAATACATGGTTAATGGTATACATTGGAAAATCACCTGAAACCCTTATTATTTAAAGATTATGAAGTGATGGGGTAGGCCCCAATATCAATCTATTACCATTGCCAACACAGATCACTTTTATCCCAAACATCCTAGAACTAACTTTAGACTACTTTCTAGTTCCCTATTTCAGCCAAATATCCTATAACATTAAAATCCAAACTTTTTAATAATATATTAACACTTAGGGTGACCAAATAATTAACATTTAATTTTAAATTGATTGTTTTATATTTGATAATTGTGTGTTATATTGCAAAAACTTACACTGGCCAGTGGTTGTGTAAGGTTTTGTGTTATGTGCCCCAATTGGATCAATCACATTGATCCAATCATTTTTTTGTTTTCTTTAATTATTTATTAAATTATCTTGAAAAAATTTCCCTAATTAAGTAAAATATAATCTTGGTTATTACAATGTCTTACATACCATGTTTTACCCTCCTACCAGTAATACATAGTTGACTTGTATGATTGTGTCTTCTTATTCACCCATTCAGTTCTCTGTTCAATAGTACACAATTGACCAAAATTACTATGTATATTTATCATCCTATTTTTCCTTCTTGTTTACAATATATAGTCAACTTGAATGAATTTGTATTCTTATCTGCCTATTAGATTATAAAACATAGTCGACTAATTCAACTTTGTATCATATTTTTTGACTTTATCTTTACATCATTTTTGTCCTTTTTAAACCTTTCTCTCTCATCATGAACTTATTATTTGAGGACAACACAAATTTTAACTCAAAAAATATGATGATATTTACCAATCCCAACTTATGGATCCTACTTTAGATAAAATTAATGTGTATGTGGCCACTCACACTACAAATGTTTGGACTCCTCCTTGTGTATCTTCAAATTTTAACCCTCTAATCTCCTTAGAAGATTAGTCTAAATTAGAGTATACTATAGAAATGTTTTTCTTCATTAATGAATTTACTCAATATTGAGGAAAAAACCCTTCCACTATTTACAACCTTATGATAATTGGTAAAGAAGAATAACCCAATTCATCTTCCCCCACATTCTCACACATATTTGGAGCAATAGTTTCTTTGCCTCTCAACCTCTTCCTTCTCTTTTTACCCCTTCTCATACTATGACCTCTTCTCCCTTGTTTTATTCAACCTCCATGCCAAGCATCTCTACTAACATAGAAATTTTAACTTCTAATAAGCCTTTTTAAAGACCCACTCTTCTGAATCCCTTTACCAATGCATTGTTTTATACCTTTAGTAATCATGACACTATTGTTTCTTCTTCTAATCCTTATATTAGTGAATCTTTTACAACACATACTAATCATGCCATCAGTGCCTCCTTTTCCAACAATGCCTCTCAATCCACTAATAATGTGCATGCCACTATTCATATTGGTACCCAAGCCACTAATTCTAATGCTAATGATTTGCATTATATGCATAACGACTCAAACCCATAAAATTTTATTGTAAAATCTTAACCAAATTAATGATTTCTAATATAATAATTATAACCAATTGATGTAAATGTAGAATCACCTTATTCATCTCCAAAATCACCTACAATAAGTTCCATGGGGAACACACAACCAAAATTCCCCTCAACCCCCCTTAGGTATTACCATAGAAATATTATTCGTCAACCACATATTGTTAACATAATAGCTAAACATATTAAAAAAAACCTCTTTCACTTCAAATTGGTAACATAGATATAGGACGTATCACCCCTAGCCTTAGCTATAATGGGTCAAATGATCCTAATATACACTTAAAGACATTTGGAAATATATATAAATATTGGGTCAAGTTAAACACTTTTATTACTACCAAGATTTTAGAAAAAACCCTCTTTAGAGATGATTTAGATTGGTATAACCAAATCAAGTCTCATTGCATCTCTATTTTAGAAGATCTAGTTAATGCTCTTGTCCAAGAATTTAAAATTAGAGACCTCCCTAAGAATACATTGGCTCATTTTATTAATTGTAAGAAACTTGAGATGAAAAATACATGAGCTTTCATGAAAACTATAAGTGTGAAAATAACATGGCAGATGAAACCTCTTTCATTTATTCACCAACACTCTCTATCCTAATTTTCAATATTAGGTCTAGGCTCTCTCTATGAACTTTGGAAAATTCCATCGACCTTACCAAGTTCTAAGATTTTCTCATATGTTGGTTTAAATCATACCAACCTCCTATGGGAACTCACATGATCATGAAAAATAAAAACCATCATGCTACTAATGATGGTGTCATTGATTCCTATGATACCATTCATAATATTTAATCTATTTCTCTTGACATGATCTGGAACAAGATCCCCCTTTAAATTAGATCCTTGATCCTCACTTTTATCTAATAAGAAACATCAATGTTCATAAGCCATTATCCTTATCAGAACTCCAAAATCATTTACCCAGGCTTCTTCCATGAGAACTTGATCCCGCTAGCCCTATGAAATCATGGTATAATCCAAATAATTTTTTTGGGTTTCATGTTAGTTGGGGTCACTCTCATGAGACTTATAAGCAATTACATAGCTTGGTTATGGATTTCCTCCTTGGTCCTAATTTAGACCATGATTCCCTCATTCATAAACATCTATAATCCTATGACATTCCCTTTAGATCTCATGAAACACAAAGTAAAAATCAAGATTTGAAATAGGATAATGCTCATCTGGCCATTTACAAAGACCCTCTTCCAAACCATCATGATAATAATGGTAAGCCTAATCCTTCACTAATAACATTGATAGTCTTATAGACTCAACTCCCAAAGATAATGTGATCAACATGACTAATATGTAAATGGTAGTTTCCTTAATTGATTCTCATCTTACCCACATGCACTAATTATATCACACTTTCCATGTTATCCAAGATTCTTCCCCAACTCACCTAAAAGAGTTGGGGTAAGAAGATATTATCTCTTTCAATGAACACATTCCAACACTTCCATTGTATAATACCTCCCATACCATTTCTACAATTTCTCCAACCTATTTACCCATTGCCAATGATATTCAACCTTATAATACCATTTCTTCAAATCTTTCAAAAAATAAACCTCTATCAACTACCTCATCCTCTCATGATAATAAACCAATTTTGTCTCCCAATTCAACCTCCCACATCCTATCAACATAAATTTACATACACTTCTACTCCTCCTTCTAAGGAACTCCTCCAATATTTTGCACCTTTATCCAATAGCCCACTCAAGGGTTATGATGAATGGGATACTATCATTAATATTACTAATATCCCATCCCAAATCCCCTTTTTTAAACTCATGCAGAGTTATCCATATCATCAAAACTACCTTATGTAATTCTTTTTTGAAATGAGCATCCCCCATCCTCCCCTATAAGGATGTGAAGCTACCTTATATGGGCCAAAATATAGCATCTTACAATAGTGAAAATATATGTCTATACACATTGATGAAATAATGGACACTTCTCTTTCTCTCAAATTTCCTATTTTTTCTATGATTCTAGATGAGATTTTTCTTTGTGAAAATGATCCTCCCCTCTTTATTGGCATTCAAATTTGTGACATCCAAGTCAATTTTACCTTGATTTATGAGGGCTTAGGTACTTTTGTTACCTTTATAGACTTCATTAAAACCCTTGGATACTTCAACTATAATTTTGAGTCCACATGTAACACATGCCAAGGTTACAATTGAAATCAAATGCCTCCCTTAGGTTGTGTGTGGCTCCCTATTACCATCCCACCTATCACTATTTGAGTGAATGTTATGATCTTTAATTTTCCTCTCTTAGAATATCTTATTTGGTAGGCCATGGACTCATCACATGAGGGATATTACTTCTTCTGCCTGCCAATGTGTCAGTTTCCCTCACAATAGTGAAATTTATAAGAATCAAGGCAACACTAACCTTTGGAATTTTGAACAATTCTAGGACTATGGTGTATTCAAAATTCTAACCCTTAAACCCTTTCCAAGTGTTCCACTACAAGAATCTCAACATTTTAATTTTCCTATCAACTCTAATGAGGTTATAATGGTCAACCCACAATCATAAAAAATATACAACCTAACCTCTTAGATTCTGATGATGATGAACCCAATGAGATCAACCTCAAGATAAAAACTTTTTATCTCTCTCCTCATATCATTTCCTAGCTTCGACATTATCTAGAGTTGAAATCCTATCAACCACATAGTGATGATACACCCATAGTCTAGATATATGGTTTGAGATATATACATGATATCTTATTTATATTTGGTTTTT
The DNA here is from genome assembly GCA_037957365.1 of Torreya grandis. Lineage (NCBI taxonomy): Eukaryota > Viridiplantae > Streptophyta > Pinopsida > Cupressales > Taxaceae > Torreya > Torreya grandis. The sequence goes on from JARHVA010001189.1 coordinate 3,640,450, forward strand.
AGTTTTATAGATATAACTGCTAATGAGATCAGATGGGGAACCCTAATTATGGCTATGTATAATGATATTTTGGATGGGGTGTTATCAAATTATGAGCCTTCCAATTTAGTTAATCTTATAGTACCATCTTCCCCAGCTCATGTGAGTTGGTTTAGATTGGTGGGATAGGTTGTACAATAGCTAGAAGCATGAGGAGATGGTTATTATCCACTTGAATGGGTAAGAATTAGAGAGGCTCAGGCCTCACAAGCTTTGGCATAGGAATGATTCATGCACATGGTGACTATTATACATCTTGTATAGGTACATGCCCAATTGGATAACCTACAAGGTCAATCTATTGTTTTGAGATCTCAAATCGCTTCTTTACAACATATCATTCATAGGGGCCAATCAAAAGCATCCATGTATAGAGTGGTAAGGCCAATGGATAGGCATGATGAAGCATAGCTTTAGAGCTATATATATTGTATTTTATACTTATAGTGTATCAAACTCATGATATATATATATATATATATATTGATATGGACATTTTCATTGATCTATGATTCGTACTTGGATGTGGATGGATGTATGGATATATTTCCTTTCTAACACAAGTATTTTACTTTTGTTGTATATGCTATGAGAAATATGTGATGTATTTTTTATTTTATAGTATTATATGATACATATGCATGGTTAAAAATAAAATCAAAATGATTCAGAAATGTATAATGAATCAAAATAAATGTAATACACACTATATCATGATGGGAAATGTGTAAAAATAAAAGATGAATAAATATAATAAATCAAAATGGTAAAGTAAAAGGGTAATAAATGTTTTCAAACCAAATAAAATATTTGCACCAGATTAAAATAAATTAAAATTCATACTATATCATGTTTGGAAGTATTAAAATTTGTAATAAATTAGAAGACACATGAAAACCAATGGTATAAAAATAAAATAATAATAAAATCAATTGATCATACTAAATAAATATGGGAAGTGTGAAAATAAAATGTAAGTGTAAATAAAATTAATCATACTAAATAAACTTGATAAGTATGAGAAATTTAATAAAATAGTTTTAACTATACATAAAATTAGAAAATAAGAAGATAAAATTAGAGTGTTTATGTAAGCATAAAACATACTAAATAAAGATGGGAAGTATGCCAATGAAATGTAAATCATATAACACAATTTATCTTAAATTTGAAGAATATGATTTTATTTTGGCTTGGTTATAATATGAACTAGGTATTGGAATATTTTGTGAGGAGGGCCTTGTCCTATCCATGATATTACATTGTAACTCACAAAGGGAACACCAATGAGGTGGAAATGATTGTGGGAATAAATAAAATGATGGTTTAATGTGGTAATTTATGAGGAGACCTTAGTCCTATCCATGGTCTTACACTAAAACTCATAAGGGGAACACCAATTAGGTGAATGGTATTAAGGGTAAAACATAAGGAAATATTTTATTATGGTAATTTTTTAGGAGAGCCTATTCCTATCTATGGTATTGCATTACAACTCACAAAGGAAAACCCTAGGGGGAATGATGAGTTAATAAAATAATATTTCTTAAGGGGAAATATTAGGATTGTTCTAATTAAATAAGGAATGTAAATATAATTACATAGTCATCTATGATAAGACCTTAGGAAATATGAGGCATAGTAAGTACAAAGGAGAGGCACTAAGAGTCTAGTGACCATGACAATATAAAGGATACCTTCTCATAATAAGCACAAAGCTATATAGGCAAATAAATGAGATACTAAGATTAAATAATGAGGGTTATATGAAGATGAAAATTAAAATGGACCAGCCCTCCCACAACATGTTCCCCATTCCTCAGGACCTCTTATAAAGCCATTGGTCTACTATGAAGATTGGATACTTTTGTGAGAAAGTAGGTAGCAATGATAGTTTTTTTTTCTCCCATCCCAATCTACTAGCCTACCTCACCACAATGGATCTTGGATCTATCATGATGCCAACTATGGAGTTTGAGATTTCATTATAAATAGGAGATGTGCTATGAATCATGTCTTTTGGTGTGATTAGACTTTTTAATTTGTATGTTGCCTTTTGAATCATTGCCTTTTATTTAAATTATTTGGCTTTTAAATTTTTATATATTTTTTGATTACTCCTCCCTATGGATTTAGAATAACCAACATGAGTGATAAAAGTGATACACACTAATGAGATTTAGAATTTGGTTTAAAGGAGACTAAGTAACTAAAGATATGATTGTCTAAACACTTAGGCTTACCTATGAACTATTATGTAATCTCAAGTTTCAATCATATGTATGTTTAGTATGTGAAAGGAATATAAGTGAAGAAAGGATATCTAAAATAGATTGGTATAAGGTAGTAGTAAAATGAGAAGTATCATTTGCTAATTGATCATATAGTAGAGATATAATACTAAGTGAATTGAGGTTGTATAACAAGTCACAATAATAATTATCTAATTTTTAGTATAATAAGATATCAAATAATAATTGTAAAAGAAAATAAAAAAATCCATAAAAGAAGTGAAATAATAATCATAAGTGTGCATTCATGAAAATAATGATAATGATCCATAAAAAATTGTGAAGGAAAATGAAACCATAGAAAACATATAAATCATAATATACTGATCCATGTAAAATAGATAAATAAATAAAATTTGACACATAGTCAAGTGTATAAGAGATATAAAAATAGATCACAAGTCCAATCCAAATCATAACTTAGAACAATGTGAAAGAAAACCATGTCATGTTCATAAATACCTATATATTTTACCATAAATATTATCCATAACATCCAAAACATCTATATGAAGTTGAATTGTGATGTTATCCAGAGTATCATCAATCTTCATAGAAAGTTATGTAAATACTTATTTTTGTATCATCTCAATTGAAAAGGTAGGTGTAGCTAATTAAGATTAATTTCATGTGGTATCTCATGAGTAGGACACTCAATAAAAGGAATGTATATCTCAATGGGAATAGTATTTTTTGGTTAAGAAGGAGGTGTAACTTGTGGAGGAGGATCCTTCTTGTGTATGTGACCTATAAAAAGAGGATTAACTAGTGTGGACATAAATTAGTAGAGATTGGTATGATGTGTATAATAGTGGTACTAAAGGTAGTATACTTCCCCATATTTAGTTATATACTTAGGTAATATCTTAGGAGGTATGTCCTTATCTTTAGGCTAAGTAGTGGTTGGGCACAATGTGTTGATGTATTGCCTAGGTTTTTGGAAATGGTTATAAGATTGGTTATCTATATCTTGAAATAAAAAAATACATATATTAGTAGACTATGGGGGTATACTAGCTAAAGGTATGGAAGGAGAAACCTAGGGTGGTTGATATAACTTGCAATCTTTGGTCTATTGACTGAAAACTTTGTGGATATCACAATAAGGCTGATCTACAAATTGTGTGGACATGGGATAAATCTATAGTAATGGAATATGAATATCACTAAGTAAAGGTGGTGTTAGGGTATAAACTAGACTAGGCTCATCAATAGGTAAAGATGGTTATGTAACAGGTTTAAGTATAGTGGTTAGCATCTCTAGAGGAAACACACTATAAGGTTGATGGTATCTATAAAAGTGATAAGGTCATATCATGTAATGATCCATGATAATAATAATGAGGTGATCTCTAATGACTGGAGGTGCGCCATCTGAAAGCTCCATCTCTACCCTATGATAAATAGTAGAAAGACTAGTATTAGGTGATATAAAGGAAGGAATGTTAAAAGATGAATGAAAATATTGAAATAAATAAGATTGATATAAAATAAATTTATAATTTTTATCTTGGATGAATCTAGATAAAATTGGGTCATCTAAATCATAACCATCATAATATTTAGGTGTATGAAAATCAATTGTACATGTAGGAATGACTTGTCAATAAAGGAAGCATGATCGATAGAGTGTCTAGTCTTGGTTAAGATAACAAGTATTATTGTAGGTCAAAATTACACCATATGATATTGTGATTCAATCCATCTATACTTGAGTTATGCAATGTGATTGGCTCTAGGTTGTGGGTGACCTCTATGTGAGTCAAACCTCTAGATTTTGGGCTAGCTATAAAAATATAACACCTAGACTAATACTACACCACTTGATTCAACATGGAAAATGGAAATAAGAGTTATAATCTAACCAAAAAACTTAGAGGTGATGCACCAAAAATGAAATCCACAACTTTTTGAAGATGTATTATAAAATATCAACTTACAATCTAATTATGTTATTCTAAACAACCCCTTTCACACTAGTGTTTAAATATAAAGGTTTAGATGATTACATGAGTAATAAGATGATTAACCAAGATGCGATAAAAATAACACTAAATAATTATAAATTATCTAAACCATCAAACAAATTATAACACTTCATATGAATTTTGAAAGGTAACAAAGTTGCATAAGGTATGGAATATGAAGGACAAATTTAAAGGATATGACTATCATTAAACACCCATCAATACAACATCTTCAAAATCACACTTTTAAAGATATAATTATAACATATAGCTTGAATTAACTTCAATAGTAAAATAAAATTATTAATTTTGGTAGGTATTTTCTCTAAAAAATGTGTAGATCCCAAACTTAGCCAAAAATGGTTATTCTTATAGAGAATGGTGAAGAGAAAGAGAGGGGCGTAATAGAGGAGTGAAAAGTGTCAAGCATGAGATAACTAGTTACAAAGAAATGAAGAGTTATGAAAAAATTCCATTAGTTCTTCCATGCAATGTTTTAACCCCCTAAATATGGTTCATCCTTCCAAGTGGTGTAGGAGTTACAACTTGACTTGACACCTTGACTAGCATTTTAAAAATTGTCCTTATTGCATGAAAGATATGGAAAATGGATATTAAAACCATTAATTCAACTTAAAATTATCTATAAAAACTCATTTTACATCATACATGCCTTAGGAAACTCCTCTAACTTGTCATTCCATTAGTTATATACATAGGTATCTTGTAACTCTCCATTTCCCATGCCTAGATTGGTTCATGTGGCCTAAAACTAAAGTGAATCTTCTTCAAATCATCCAAACCAAATGAATGGTATTAAAATATATTATTATTACTTAAAAACATCATTTTTTTCTTATACTAACTCTTAAAAACTCATTTTTCTCATTAATCCTTCACTAAGCCTAGTTTCCTTGTACCCTTTTTTCCTGTAAATCTCCTTGTGCAGGAATTTTATAGTTATATTAAAAAGATAAGGTCATATTATAGTAAAATATATGTCCCTACATCTCCATACCAAATTTAATCTTCAAACTCTAAGTAGAACCCCATTTTTTTGCCCTTTTCTTCTACCAATTAGGCCTAAGTATGCCTCCTTGATTAAGACCCTATTTTCTTTCTCTAGACCTCTACCACATGTGTGAAATCACCCAAAATATTTTTATTAACTTTAAATAGTCCATAACCAACCTCTATGATAATTTTTAGGTCTTTAGACCCTATGGAGGTTTGCAAACCAAGAAATGTCCTTACTACCTAGTCTCATTTTGAGCTTATTTGAGATTTCCTTGAAAAATGGACCTAATCTAATCATATTAAAAATATCTTGCGTAATTTTTTGGATTTTAAAAATTGGGACAAGTTCCAAATGACCTATTCCCATAATTGGAAAGCTTTCCCCTTCTCATAACACCTACAAAACATAAAAAATATGCAAAAATAGAGTATTTTAGGTAGTCCATATAGTATTCCATACAAGTGAAGTAAATTTGAAAACCCTCTTTTGATTCCTCAACAAAATATAAGATTTTTCAATATAAAATGTTTGCATTTGATGTGATTTTGAACTCTTTTTCCCTTGACTAGTCACTATTAGGGTCTAAGAGAGGTTTAAGACCTATTTAGGGTCTTAATAATTGTTCATAAAGAACATCCCCTAATGATATTTTCTAATGACATAATATTTTTCATATGTGACCCATATAATACATAAAAATAACACTAAGTCCTATGCAAAGTGTGAGTAATAGTACAAGCATCTAAAGTTGCTCCTTGGGTGGTAGTCTTAATATTCCTTGAGCATGAGATAGGTCTAAATTGAGTTTTTGGTCTCATAAGTCACTTATACTACTAGGATAAGTTCATAAACCTTTGTAAAATCCTTATAAATGATTTTATATTCTTTTAAATTTATCATTACTCCTTTGAATGCATCTAATGTATTGGTCAAGGTATTTGGGGTTTAGGATTGTCACCTTATTACAAGTCCTCAAGGGCACTTAGAATAAACATTGAGATGTTTGAAATTAAAAGTGTATTTATATAATTTTAATTCTTGTATTTTTTATCAAATTATATTAATGAGGTATATAATCATTTCTTTATGCCTTTGAACTCAAGTGGACCCATATGTCTCTTGACTAGACCTTGCTAATGGAATGAACAAGGTTTGAGACAAAATAGTCGATATATACACTATTGGTAAAAATTTGTAGAAACCATGGACACTTTAATACACTAATTAACAAAAAATTTTCCAAATTTAAATTCTTGATCATTCTTTTAGAGGCCTTAACACATCATTTTCCTTCATGACTAGACTAGGCTGCCTAATTTCTTATTTCATTAAATTTATGACTAAGTTTTGACTTTGTCACACTTATGTTGTGTTATAAGAGTTATAATGAGGTTTCTATTATGTTTTTATAACCTTAAAATATTATTATTACCCTTAAAATTATCTTCACAACCCTTATAACCTATCAAAGCACTGTACCTTAATATTTCTTCCTAGTTCACACTTGAACAAACTGGTTATAAGTAACAATTGGGAGTAATGAAGATTTTCATGGAAATATTGAGTATTTTGATGCCATTTGAGTATTAAAATAACCTATAATTATTATTTTATTCATAACATTGTATTTTAATATCCATTTTGTCTCTTCATTAGACCTCTTACATAGTCAACAAGACTAGATACTAGGCCTGGCTATGTGTGATAATTTCCCCTTATTCAAATGAGTTTGAAACTCATAATTCTCATAATTATCCTTATTTTGGTTATTAAATATAATTAAAGTTCCAAATTAGTTTATAAAATATTCAAACATATCCTCAAATCTTCACTTTACCTCATACCCCTTCTCTCCACCTCAGACTTGCTTGTTAATCTGACTTGGTTGTAGATGGCAATTTTGCACTTTTGGCTAGGTGAGAGGTTTGTTTTCCTATATATAGGTATAATTATTATTTTAAAACATAATCTTACCTTTAAATGGTCCTAATTATCTCTAATATATCCACCATTCATTCTTTCCTAAGTTCAAACCTTGATCTTTATTCAACCATTCAATTATTAAGAAACCTTGACTCTATTATACAGACTGAGATAGTCCAAATATGGAACATTAAGTAAATTAATTTGGGAAGGGTTCATGATTTTCGTATATAATTTTAACCTTGTCTTATAATGCCTTAAAATTCTTCCTCCACTCACTATTTTGATCTTCATGAGTCTCCTCAACCACGCTTTAACCTTTCTTCTTAATGCTTATTATAGGTGATCATCAGACCCCTATAGAGACTGAGAAGAGGTGGGGAACTAGTATCAAGACATAAAATGACATTAATATCCTCATAAAAAATTTATTATTCACACTTAGATTATAAATACACCTATCCTACTATGATATTTATTGGGTGTAGTGGAATCAAGCAAGTCGTATTACCTTAAACTTTACAAAATTACCTTACAGATTGTTAATAAGGAAAGTTGACTATTATTTTGACTTGAAAACTTGATATTTAAGATAAGTCTACCAAGGTTTCATTTTTTCTAGATTTTATTGGTTTTATCCCACCTAAGACACTTGAATCTCATTAATACCTCTATTTGAGGTCAAATATTTAACATGTCTAATTGTAAGAGTGAGTTTTAGAGCTAGTTATAGGTGCATATTTAAGACAGTTGATTGTGTTAGGGTGTTCATGGTTTTTGGATTTCACCCAAGCCATCACTCACCTTATTAGAGTTCATTAACCTAGTTTAAATATTTAATTAGGCTTAGGGTTCTCTCAAATACCTCTATCAACACTTCACATCACATATCCTTGCTCTGTATAGACCTATATGTGCTTAAAAATAAGTGTTTCAACTTAATCTCATTATCATCTTCACTTACAAGAGACCTAGTTACTCTAAATATTTGTGATAGTGTATACCATTCCATTCCTAGTTGTTACTCCTTCAAGGATCTTTCAATACTTTCCATTGACCTCAACTCATTTTCAACTACTGTATGGACTTAAAGTATAGTCAAGTAATGAAAGAGGTTTGTGAGTGGAGACTTGGAGAACCCTAGTTAGTTTGGTTAATTTTGAAGATATTAGTGGGTTGATTAAGTCCATATGAGAACATAAGGATATGTATCATCTTATACCATATAAATGAGCATCTTTCATGCACTCTATAGTCCATACAACTACATTTTAAAAAGACAACTATGACCTCTCATTAAAAGTGTATGTTTGGACTTTTTTATTCACTTTTATCATTATTAAATAGTGTAATATGATCTCTAAACTTCAAACTATGATATTCCATTGGTTTTTGATCCAAATTTAACATTTAAACTCTAATAGACTTGTTCAAAGATTGATAATGTCTCTTAAAGAGCAAATACTTGAAGATATAAAAAAGAAACACATTTTAAATAAGTATAACATGAACATAATGAAAATTATAGGTCTCACATGAATAATTAATCATTAGAGACCTATGATAATGATCACCATGAAGAGGAAATAGGAACTTGTAACAAGATTATCTGAAATATCTTGTATCTTCCATTAAGTGAAATTACTTAATGGAGATTAAAATAATAAAATAACCCTTAAAATTAATACCAATATCACTAAAACCCACCCTAAAAATCATTCCTCTCCATCAATTTCTAATATGGAGAAATGGGTGCAAGAAAAGACCCCTCTTGGATGCATATGCCATAGTGACCTACTGTCACTTTTAGCGATTGTTAATAAATTATATGATATAATTATAAAAACAAATGAAACTAATTTTAATATAATTAGGACCTATAAAAATGGCCAAAATTTTAGATCCACTTCAATTTTGCCTTTCTAAGCTTATGAAGGTAGTGATGGAGGAGAAAAGGTGTCTAGAATATTAATTAGACTTTAAACTTGGTATAAATATTATAAATGAATTTATGGATCCCAAGAGACACTTCCAAACCATTTAAAACTTAAAACTAATCCTCTAAGGCTGTACAAGTGCCCAAACGTGCTTGAAAATGCCATTTTTCTTGTTTAGGAGATTAAAACTACAAGTTTGTTAGTACCCAACTAAAAATAAATATTATCTAACCTCTATATAATACCAAGGTTGTTTTGAATCCATTTTAAATTTTATCTTCTTGAATTGGTATGCCCCATTCATCTATGTGGGTCAAAATTTGGCCAAATTGTGTTTTTTTGCATTTTAAAGTCAAATAAAGGTTGGAGCATGATAAGATGACATTAATAACATTAAATAACCTTTTTAATGACTTTGAACTATACTATACATTTGAAAAATTTGGACACAATAAGACCTTGATTGACCTCTTAGAGTAGACAAGTGTTCATAAAACTAAAACATGGACAAGGCTAAGGAAGGGAAAATATGACCATATAAGACTCTCTAGGACCAATTTAGACCATTAAAAATACATATTACTATCCTATGAAAATTTCAATTTATATGGGTTGACCTATTTTGAGTCGGGTTAAAAAATTTGTCAACAATTTGGTGATTCCTAAGGGTATCCTACTTGCAATGATAATGGATTAGTGGCCTTATCCTTCTATTGGTTAATGGGGTCAATATGAAAGTAAAAATTGACATCTACCTTGGAAACAAAATTAAACTAGATGATAATAATATAAACACCACACCAAACATGTGTTTAAATACACTTGGAGGAAAGTAAGATAAACACGTGCATGAAGAACTTAGGGAACTTAAAACCTACTCTAATATTTACAAATATATAAATGAATTAAATAACATGGCTTAAAGTGTATCCCATTGATTGGTATACTCAATTATTATCCATTGAGTCTTACTAATTGAAAGGCATTATGCTCCTTAAAATCAATGATGACATAAGGTCCACTCCATAATGCATCAAACTTGGTATGATTACCTAGTTTGGCTCTATAATCATTCCACTTCAAGACAAGATCTCCTTGATATATTCTTGATATTGCTCTCTTGTCAAATTTATTCTTCACTTGTGCATGGTGACACTCCAAGGTGAGCATAGCTTAATTTTTTATATCCTTTAGTTCCATTAGTTCTACCCATCTTATCTATATAATATCATTCTCCATCCTCTTAAGATAATGTGCCAATTCAAGGGTTGGTAACTTAAGTAAAATAAGTAACCTCTCTTATCTCCCATAGAAAAGCATATAAGGAGAATTGCCAATGTCAACCTTGGGAGTGATCCTATCAACCCAAAGGATTGTCTTCAACTTAGTATGACAAACTCTTTGATTATCCTCTATAGTTATCTTCATAATTATGATTTAATTATTTTTATTGGACTCAAATATCCCATTAAATTTAGGGTAATACTTTGAAGAGGTAATAAAATAGACTCTACATTGTAGAGCCCATTCCAATGTTCTCACTCCACTAAAAGCCATAGAAATATCAATAATTATAGTTGGAGGCACTCCAAACCTTTTTTCTATGCTCTCATAGAAGTCAAGAACTTAAGTTTCATTAGCCTCCTTGATAGACACCACCTATACCCACCTTGTGAAATAGTTAGTGGACGTAATGACCCATTTGTGAACACCACTAGATGGAAGATTAATCATTCCAATGAAATCAAGCCCCTATTACATGAATGGTTATTCAACTTGAATTGTATGAAGATGAAGATTCTAAAGTCTTTGTTTACCTAAAAAATTTCACATCTTTGACACTTCCTAACCCAATCATATGCATCCTTGAATAGGGTAGGCCAATAATAACCAGTCCTCATTATTTTTATACCTGTAGTTCTACGTCTAAAGTGACCTCCTACTAGTCCATCATGGAATTTCTCATGAAATTTATCAACATGATACGTTTCAAAAAAACTTATGTAATAACCTATTAATATATTTCCTAAAGAGGACTCCATCCACAAGGACATAATGGATTGCTTTCAGTCTAAAGTATCTCCTTTTGACTTGATCTAAACCTCTTGGACACTCACCTATTTGAAGTAATCTCACCATTTATTAAGTCTAACTTTGAGGAGATGAATTTGGATCTATACTAGGATCTTCTTTTAATTCCAAAACCACTTCTTATTCCTTCTTTAATTATGATGCTATGTGTTCACATTGCCCTCTTCCTTTTAAAATCTCAGTGGTATTTATCTCTACATCATATTCCATGAATTTGGTTATCCACCTAGCTCTCTTTTCATTCAAATATTTTTTCAAGATAAATTATCTTATTCTTGGGTGAGATACCATCAATGAATCTTGTTATTAGACACCATATGTCAAAATTTATTGAGACTTATTATCACATCCAACACTTGCTTCTAAACATATGTATACCTTCCTTCATAGTCTTCAAGTCCTTAATTAAAAAATTATATGGGATGATCAAGTACATCATTTTTTTGCATCAAAATGGAAGATATTGAATCAATATTAGGAAAATCATAAAATAATAAATCCTTAGAGAAATCAGGATTGATTAGTGTAGGTGCTTGAGTAATGGCTTATTTAATGGCCTCAAAATTGGTCTTCCATTTTTTGTTCTATTATAAAGTTTGGTGTTTCTTCAACATGACTATTATTTTCTTCAAAATATTTTAAAATATAATTATTAGCATTCTCACAAAGTTAATCTTCCCAAGGAAACTTTCCAAAACTTTCATATGCTTAGGTAGTGACAAAGATAGAATGGATTTAACCCTATCATGATAAATGTAAATTACATCCTTATAAATAATGTGTTTAGGTAAATTTAATTCATTAATATAAAAAAACACTTTTTTTGGCTAAGATACACCTTATATTACATACACCTTTCAAAAATCTACCTTAGATGCTTTAAATGATCGCTTGTATTCTTGGGGAAAACTATTATATCATCAAGGTATATCAATAATATCATTTATAATACTTTGAAAATCATGTCCATGGCCATTTATAATGTAAAAAATACATTACAAAAACCAAATGGTATTATATTGTATTCATATGTCTCCCATTTTTTAGTACAGGTTGTCTTATATTGATCTTCCTCTTTGACCAACACTTGGTTATACCCTGAATAACAATCTAAGAGTGAGAAATGTTGAGAGTTAGATACCACTTGAGTTATTTTTTTCATTGAAGATAGATTATATTTATCCTTAAATGAGACTATATTCAAGTCTCTAAAGTCCACACATAACCTGATTTCACCACTCTTATTTCTTAGTGGTAAAAATTTAGCAACCCATGAATAATGCTTAATAGGAAAGATAATCTTTGACTCAATCAAATTGGTGAGTTCTTTTCTCATGAGAATTTCCACCTTAGGATTGATTTTAATTTTTATTTACCTTATATATTCATCATTAAAATCAATTTATATATTATTTTGAGCTAATTAAGGATTAAACCCTTTGAGATCACTCTACTCCCAAGAAAAGACATCAGTAAATTCTCTACATAACTTAAAGAATGATGACTTTTATTTTTGTGTACATAGCTTCCAAATCTTGAGTAACTTGTATTTTAAGATGTATAATCTCAAATTATTCTCTTCTTTTTTTAGATGCTTACATTATCTTTCCTCATTTGATCACTTTCATTGATTATACTTTCAAGAGTCACAAACCCTTTAGGCAGCTTGTTATATCTTAGTTGTAGAGTTTATTCCCCATAATGATGTTACAACTTGGATTTATTTTAGGAAGATAAATTAGACTCATGTTGTAATAAAAATTATATTATTTTATCACCTTCAAAAACTTACCAATTTACATCATTATAGGGTATGGAAAGCCTTATAACTACCATGATGTGTGACTACAGTTTTGGACTCTTGAAATCTTTTGGAACATCAAATTGTGATCAAACTAAATGAAACCTATCAACATGTTTATTTTATTCCCTTGGGAATTATTTGATGTCAAATGATTAAAAATTTTCAATAATGTCCCATACTCTATGCTTATAATACTTCAACAACTTATTTTTTGATGCACTCTTACCTCTTACTTGATGCACAACTAATTCACTATCTCCAATGGATTTAACTTACTTGATACCTCTATTACTTAAAAATTGAACCCCATGAATGAGAACCTCATATTATACTACATTAAAATAAAAACTAAATTAAAACCAAATATCTAATTAGTACCTTTCATTTGATGGAGAAATAAGCATCATGCCAACTCCTACCCCATTCTTACTCTTTGATCCATCAAAGAACATATTTCACAAACCATCACCATCATCACTAATATTTGAAATAGAAGGTACAATTATACCTTCCTAATGTAAATAATAGACCCTAAGTTTAGATTCTTCAACTCCTCTATATGGATCAAACTCCTGATTTTATGCCCCCCACTCATCTAGAGAAAAATTAGGCATGCCATCCAAAGGTGTAAGTGGTTCTTGATCTTTAGCTTTATTACCCTCATAAATAATAGTTAAATTCATGTTATATGAATTTTTAACATCTGGATCCACATGAAACTTGGCTAAAGTTTCATATTCTATAGTCATCTTATTACCATATCTAGTCCTAAATGCCATATAGGACCAATCTAAAGTTAAGTACCCCACAATCTTAATAGTGAAATATCTTAACAAGAAAATATCAAAGTAATGTGACACATCAATAAAAACTAAAAACCTTTGATCATGCCAACTATTTTATAAGTTGATCCATCAAGTTGTAGTATGTTGGAATAATGCATATTTAAGCTTACCTAGGGTTAATAGGGTAAGTTATTTATTACCTAGGGTTAATTTTATTTACCTAGGTTAATTTATTTTATTGTTGAGAATCTCTCAACAATATATTTGTTCATAGTATGAGAAAACAAATAGTTTGTTTTCTCTATTTTGTAATCACTACAAATAGTTTGTTGTCGTGAAACAAACTATTTGTATTATATATACTTTAAAATATATGAGAAATGTATGAGAGATTAATGAGAGAATATAGAGAATTTTTTGGATTATCACCTATTTTTTAGGTGTGATAAATTTATTTTATTCTCTGGTATTATTTGCAGGTTATTTATTGTGGGTTCTTTCTCCTGGATTGATCCTGTGGATCCTGTGTATCTTCTGCTCATTCTTTCATGGTATCAGAGCTTGGAGTTCCAATTGAAGATCATATTCCCTAAAAATTTTACATCTGTTAATACATTCAAAAACATTATTTTATTGATGTGTTACAGATATTTTTTATTCTCTCAAATTCTGGTTCTTGTTTACAATTTTTTTTGGAAAATTATGTACTTTATGCTCATTAAATGACCATACAGATTTTCAAAATAATATTTTTTTCATATGGGCATAGAAAATAAAGTTAAGAATCCATTCCAATTTGAATTTTTTCATTTAATTCTGGTCATACAACTCTTTCCTTCAAAATCTTGCTGACTGGTTCCTGTTGGTAGATTGCAGTACCTGTCCATTTTTCTGATGTGGCAGATCGTATGGTTGATTTTTTTGAAATTTAAGACCTGTTCATGAAATATGACTGTTATATCTTTCATTACATATAAATTTTTATGAATTTGGACCAGGCCATACAGTGTTTTGGAAGCTTACAACAGGAATTTAAAAACTATTTTTTGGTTTGCAACATAGCTGTACGAATTTCTCATTTTTGAATGCCTTATGATGCATAAAATCCACATATGATATTTTAATGTGTTAGAATACTTCTCAAGATTTGATTTACAGCTAAGAAGGATGTATTTGGACAAGTTTTTATAGTCCTTTGGGCAGATCCAGTGGAGCCATTCTGCAGTTGCCGAGAGGTGTTTTCCTTGGCCAGTGTTTAAAAAATTTCTCAAAAATTTCCCTGACCACCATGCCTTGCTGGAAAAAGAGTTTATTTCTGATAAAGCCAAATATTATTCTATTGTTATCTCACATGTGTGAGTCATTTTGGACTTTTTATATTAATTTTTTTTAATTTTTAGTGGTTTAAATGCAAGTCTCTAGCTTTGAAAGTACAAATTTGACTTTGCTAAAGCGGCTAGAGATATTTTGTTAAAAAATTGTAGGGAGGAAGTATTGGGGTCAAATCCCCCTAAATTTTTTTTGCATAAATCCATTTTTTAATTTTGTATAAGCCAAGGCTAAATTTTTTTTCATCAAGAGACGTTAAATTGTAACGGGAGGGGTGTTTTTTGAAGAAAAATGAATGTCTAGGTTGTTCTTGTCAACATCATCGTCTTCCTCGGGAATGGAATCCCAATTGTTTAAACCCCTGAATTCTAAAAATTACCATGTTTGGAAGCCAAAAATGCAACAACTTCTTCAATCAAAGGGCTTATGGAGAATTTTTTCTAAAACAACATCTGCAACATTCACCACTGAAAAAGACAAATATGCATATGGTTGTAAGTAGGATGAGGCTCTTGGATTGATTTGCCTCAACGTCTCAGATAATCTTCAATTACACATTGTAGATGCTACTATGCCAAAAGAGGTATGGGAAAAATTTAAAAACCTATTTGGCAAAGTTAATGAGTTTAAAATTTTGCAATTAGATGCAAAATTGAGTA
Source organism: Torreya grandis (assembly GCA_037957365.1). NCBI lineage: Eukaryota > Viridiplantae > Streptophyta > Pinopsida > Cupressales > Taxaceae > Torreya > Torreya grandis. The sequence goes on from JARHVA010001189.1 coordinate 3,656,293, forward strand.
CTCTCTCTCCATCAGATTTTCCTTTAATAGATGGATTCTTGGCAAAATTCAAATTTATAAGGTCATAGTTGAAAGCTGGTGACAAGGATAAAAGTTATCAGGAGTGCATTTTCATGATTTTTTCAATGTTGAAAGGACCATATAGTGTTTTTTCCTCTTCTTTTTATACTATGATGTATACATTAGGTGATGAATTCAAATGGCCTTCTTTTAAAGTTTTTTGTGAAAGATTGACTAGGGAGCAAACAAAATTAATGGCCTTAGATGCTCTACCTAGTCCTATTCATGCTATAGTTGCTAATTCTTCTAAAGGAAAACCTTCACCTAAGTCTAAACAAAAGCAAGCACCTTCAAATAACCCTTCAGAGTCTACCACCCAAACACCTCATAATTCTAAATCTACTAAGACCAAAAAGTCCTTAAAGCAAAAGAAGAAAAAATTTGGTCCATGTAATTTTTGTGGTGATCCTAATCATGATGAAAGTAGATGTTTTAAGAAGATTGAAGGATTAGAGGTAGCAGTTAGATGAAACAAAATTTCCATTCTGTCCCCATCTCCTTCTACTTCTCTTACAGGAAGAGGGAAAGCACTTTCAGCCAAGGCTATATCTTCATGTCATGATCAGTGGATTTTTGACTCAGGTGCTTCTCACCATCTCACACATTCTAAGGATCTATTGTCATCTCTTATAGATTGCAACACATCATATATTGTTATGGGTAGCTCCTCATAGATTGAAGTTTTGGGATCTGGTACTATTGATAAACAAGATGGATGTTTTAACAATGTATTACTTATACCCCAAATCTCTTCTAATCTTCTCTCTATATATCAAATATGTAATTTTGGTACTGGTAAAACTATGGAGTTTACTTCACATGATGTTGTAATAAGAGAATGTAATGATCCTAGTGAGATAGTTGCTATAGGTATAGTAGACCATACTGCAAGACTCTATACTTTTGATAAGTTTGAGTCTTTTATGTCTTCTAGTTCTTCACTTATAGCACATGGTAATAATCTTAGAAAATTGTGGCATGAGAGATTAGGACATTTGAGTTATGTATATATGCAACAAATGAGTACAAAACATCTTGTAAAAGGCCTTCCTAAGGTCTCATGTATTGATGGGGTGTGTCCTGGTTGTCTAGTTGGTAAACAACACTAGGATCCATTTCTAGTTGGTAAGGCCACACGTGCAAGTGCACCCTTAGGGTTGGTTCATAGTGATTTGATGACTTTTCCAACTTGTTCTTTTTCAGGGGCTAAATATGTACTCACATTCATTGATGATTTCAATCGTAAAACTTGGGTATATTTTCTCAAGTTGAAAAGTGAAGTTTTTGAGACTTTTAAGGCATTCAAAGCCTTTGTTGAAAAATAATCATCTCTTCCTCTGAAGAAAATATGCACTGACAATAGGGGGAATATGACATTAATTCTTTCTATGATTTTTGTATTGAGCATGGGATACAACACCAGTTCACTGTACCACACACTCCTCAACAAAATGGTGTAGCAGAGAGGAAGAATCAAACATTGAAAGAGATGGCTAATTGTATGATTCACTCTAAAAATTTGGGTCCACAATATTGGGCTGAAGCTGTAAATTGTGAAAACTACATTCAAAACCATATGCCTCATAAAGTTGTGCAAAATATGACACCAGAAGAAGCTTGCTTTGGGATCAAGCCTGATATTTCAAATTTTTGCATCTTTGGGAGTCAAGCATGGGCATTCATTCTTGATGACAAATGTAAAGCATTGGAGAAGAAAATCCAACCACTCATTTTTGTTGGTTATTATGAAGATGTAAAATCCTATCATCTTTTTTATCCTGTCACACATGATTTGTTGTTTTGATGGGATGTTTAGGTTGATGAGCTACCTACTCCATAGGAGTGTACATCTAGTTCTTCTTTTCCCCCTCCTTATTCTACTAAGGATAGTGAGGATTTCCTTTCTATTGTTGATGATGATGATGTTACACTTGTTTAGCCACCACAACCATCTTATTCACCACCTTTGCCCAAGTGGGCAAAGAGCACTCTATAGGCAGCTGGTTCTTTTGTTGGTGATCCATCTAATTCTCATCACACTCGCTCACAGATATCTAGTGTTGCTCTTTTGGGACAAGCTTGTATAGATGATCTAGTGTTGTTTTCTGAGGCTATTGCTATACCCAAGTGGGATGTTGTTATGTATGATGAATATTCTTCATTGATGAAGAATGATACTTAGGATCTTGTCCCTCTTCCTAAGGGAAGAAAACTTGTAAAATGTAAATGGGTCTATAAGACCAAGTATGCTATAGATGGATTAGTAGAAAAGTACAAATCTAGATTAGTAGCTAAGGGTTTTTCATAGGTTGAAGGGGTTGATTACTTTGAGGCCTTTTCCCCTATAGCTAAGATGGATTCTATTCAGCTTGTACGCTCTCTTACTGCTTCACATTCTTGGTCAATTTTTTAGATGGATGTGAAGAGTGCTTTCTTGCATGGTGATCTCCATGAGGAGATCTATATGGAGTAGCCTCCAAGATTTGTGTAGGACTCATCATTGGTTTGATGGCCTCAAACAATCTCCTAGAGCTTGGTAAAAGAAGATGGATAGTTTTATTTTGAGTTCTGGTTTTATTCATTGTGAGTTAGATCACAATGTATACATCTTGAAGCAAGGTGAGGATCTTGTCATTTTGGTATTATATGTTGATGATCTCATCCTCACTAGATATTCAAATTACTTGATACATGACATCAAGGACAAGTTGGCAGATAGGTTTGATATGATAGATTTAGGACTTCTACATTATTTTCTTTGTCTTCAAGTTTTTTAGTATTTTGAGGGCATCTCTATTAGACAATAGAAGTATGTGATAGATCTTCTTCATTGATTTGGCATTAGATGATTGTAAGCCTGCACCCACTCCATATCAATCAGGTATTGTGTTGTATGCCACTTGTATGACTCCTCTTGTTGATTCCACGTTGTATAGGCAACTTGTAGGTAGTCTTTTATACCTGACTCATACCCATCCTGACATCACATTTGCTATGAACCTTGTCTCTCAGTTCTCACATGAGCCTCATGAGAGTCATTGGCAAGTAGCCAAGCATATTTTTCACTAAATTTGGGGCACCACTCGCTTTGGTATACATTACACACCACAGAGTTCTACACAACTTGTTGGATACACTGACTCTGATTGGGTTGGTGATGTTGACACTCACAAGTCTACTTGTGGATTTGCTTTCACACTTGGTTTAGGTCTAGTTGTTTGGGCATGCAAAAAGTAGACTGTTATTGCATTGTCCTCTACTAAGGCTGAGTATCAAGGTGTTGTCAAAGCTAGTCAGGAAACACTTTGGCTTCAACAGTTGATTGGAGAGTTTAGCTTCACACAATAGGGTCTTACTACTCTTTGGTGTGACAACCAAAGTGCGATTGTTATTTCATGCAATCCTTTTGAGCATCAACAGACAAAACACATTAAGATTCACATGCACTTTATTTGACATCTTATTTAGGATGGAGTTCTTTCTTTGGAGTTTGTGCCTATAGCTAAGTAGATTGCCGACATCTTCACTAAACCTTTGGCTTTTCCTCATTATCTTTAGTTGCGAGCAATGCTTGGGGTGAAGGAAGTTTTCCTTGGGGGGGATTTCCCATGAAGTCCTTCCTTCCTTTATTTTTCATATATTTTGATTGGTTTGTACATGGGTACCTTATCATGCCTAGTAGCCAGGACCCATCTTTGTTTGTCATTCTCCCTATGTTTCACTTAAGAGAGGGTGTTGGAATAATGCATATTTAAGCTTACCTAGGGTTAATAGGGTAAGTTATTTATTACCTAGGGTTAATATTATTTACCTAGGTTAATTTATTTTATTGTTGAGAATCTCTCAAAAATATATTTGTTCGTATTATGAGAAAAGAACTAGTTTGTTTTCTCTATTTTGTAATCACTAAAAATAGTTTGTTGTCATGAAACAAACTATTTGTATTATATATACTTTAAAATATATGAGAAATGTATGAGAGATTAATGAGAGAATATAGAGAATTTTTTGGATTATCACCTATTTTTTAGGTGTGATAAATTTATTTTATTCTCTGGTATTATTTGCAGGTTATTTATTATGGGTTCTTTCTCCTGGATTGATCCTGTGTATCTTATTCTCATTCTTTCAGAGTACTCCCTTTGAATTTGGTTCATATTTCAACTTTAAATTATCCACTACTTGTTCCATTGTCAATTATAAAATTATGAAAAAATTCATATCTAATGATAATAGATATGTATAATAGAGGAGGTTTATCTTTTATTTTAGTTTTGATGGGATTCCCATCTTTGGTCAAAACTACCCCTCTTTTACTACGCTATCCAGATGGTGCATTGAAATTGGAGAGCTCATTTTGGATCAAACTTATTTGATCAGGTATGGATAGTGTTTAAAACATTGGAATTATTACATGAACCTTCTTCATTTACTCCACAATATTCATAGGAGAGTTTTAAAATTTAGGATCCAAAACATTACCACTAGTTTGTGTCACTTGATGTGTAGGAGCAGGTATAGAAGAGGATTAAAAATGATAACTTTTATGATGTATTATATTCATAGAGGATATATTTTTATACATGATTATTGGTATGATTAATTCTTACATTTGGACCACTATTTTTCTCTTAAACTTCCTCAACTACTCTCTTCTTTGACCTTATATTGGCAGTTATTAAACTTAGACCAACATTGAGATTTCCTTAGAATTTAATAACACATGAATACTCTTGATAGTAGTTCATCATGGAAATTTTTTATTTAGTATCCACTTCATTAGTTTCTCATACATTATTCATCTCTTCTTGATTCATATAAGGCATTATTCCCCATTGAGCCATATAGGCTCGATTAAATACTTCATTGGAATAAGTGGAAGGATCATGAAGTTGTTGACATGTAGGTTACTCTCCATTATCTTTTAGAAGATTGTTTTAAACATGTACAAGTTCCTTGGAAGTGGAAAGAGAATTATGATTTTTTATATTAGGTTTCCTTACTTTAGTTATTTGCCCTTGTCCTTGGTATTGACCTTAAAAAGGTTGTCTAGGAGCTTGATAGGATTGGTAAGTCTAAAAAGAACCTTGATAATACCTCCATTATTATTGTTATTGATTATTATTAAAATATTGTATTTATTTTATAAGATTCTTAATCACATCTTCTTTTTACTTGTTTTCTTGACTAGGGGCATCTTGTTTGTGCTTGGGTATTGGGATATGAGTAATGGTGTGTATGGGAGATTACACATCAGGAAACAAAGGCATGGGAGCTATAGGAGAATTTTTTATAGCTTGGATCAATTTGTTCTCAACTAGTATGGTAGTTTCATATGCATTTGGTAGAGTATTCCCACCAATAGATTGAATCATAACACTGATATCATTTTTTAAGGCCTTGAGATAGTAGATAAAAATAGATTTTTGGGTGGGTTTTACTAGGATTGGATTCTATCCCATGTGTTTTGAAACCTATCATTGAAATCTTACATGGATTCATGAGGGGATCTCTATATAGTAATCAATTATTCATCCAAGGATAAATGGTCATTTTTGTCTTCAAATATATTGCTCAATTTGTCTCCCAAATCATCCCATGAGTCAATTAAATTGGGGCCTAATGTCCTTTACCATTCTAAATATTTTCCTTTAAAATTGATTTCCAACAACACAATTTCTACATTCTCTTGTGCGATGTTTTGAGTGTTTCAAAAGTTGTCCATGTCTCTAATATATTCAATGGGAGTAAGAGAATTCTTTTCATTAAAGTAAGGCATACTTTTGAGAGCAACCATTAGAATATAACCATATTTTTGAAGGTTCAAATTAGAATAATCATTAAAGGAAACAAAGGGTATAATACTTGCCATGTTATCAGCCTAAGGAGAGCTTGGATAATATGGAATAAAAAGCCTCCTTCTAGGTGACTTAGTGTATGGGAGAATATGAGTAAATCTCTTTCTATTATATTAATACAAAGGTAATTCAAGGAATTTAAAGGGGATACCTTTTGCTTGTAATATTTTGGTCACCTTTGGTATGAATTTATGCTTACTAGTCAATAACTAGGAGTTGAAAACCTACTGGAGATGCCAAATGATGGATGAAGAAGGCTATTATTAATACAATAATGAAAATACCAACATCTATTTTGGATAGCCTCTTTTATTTTTTATCCCACTAGGCATACTATAAATTCTATAGATCAAAATTTCACCTTATGATAGGGTGATTAAATCCCTCTCAACTTGAGTTATGCAATAAGATTGACTCTAGGTTGTGGGTGACCTCTAAGTGAGTCAAACCTATAGATTTTGGGCTATATTCCAAAATACAACACCTAGACTAATACTACACCACTTGAATCAATATGGAAAAGGGAAAAAAGAGTGATAATCTAACCAAATAGCTTGGAGGTGATGCACCAAACATGAAATCTATAAATTTTTGAATATGAATAATGACATATCAATATACAATCTAATTATGTTATTTTAAACAACTGTCACACTAGTGTTTCAATAATTAATAAGATGATTAAATAAGATGTGATAATTGAAACACTAATGACTTATAATTTTTTTAAACAATCAAACAAAGTAGAACACTTCATATGACCTATGAAAGGCATCAAACTTGTATAAGGCATGAAACATGAAGGACAAATGCAAAGGACATAACTATCGATAAACACTCATCAATATAACATCCTAAAAATCATCTTTGAAAGATATAATTAGAACATATATCTTGAATTCACTTCAATAGGAAATTACAAGTCTTAATTTTGGTAGGGCTTTACCATACAAAATGTGTCAATCCCAAACTTAGCCAAAAATGGATGCTCTTATAGAGAATGGTAAAGAGAGAGAAAGGGGAATAATAGAGGAGTAAAAAGTGTAAAGAATGAGAGAACTAGTTACAAATAAAGGAATATTTATGAAAATATTCCATCAGATATTCCATGCCATGTGTTGACCCCCTGAAGATGCTCCATCCTTCCAAGTGGCATAGGAGTTACAACTTGGCTTGACACCTTAACTAGCATCATATAAAATACCCTTATTTCATGAAAGGAGTGATAAATGAACCTTAAAATAATGAATTTTAATTAAAATTATCTAAATCAACTCATTAGACATATTCCATGCCTTAAGAAACTCCTTTGACTTGTCATTCCTTTAGTTATATGCATAAGTATCTTGTAACTCTCTGTTTCCCATGCTTATATTCATCCAAGTGGCCTAAAACTCAAGTGAATATTATTAAATTAATATAAACTATACTAGTGGTCTTAAAATATGTTATTAAGACTGAAACACACCATTTTAGTTCTTAGATCAACACCTAAAATATCATTTTGCTCATTAACCCTTCACTAGGCCTAATTTCCTTGTAGCCTTTTTTCATATAAATATCCTTGGGTGGGAGTTGTATAAAGTATATTTAAAAAATAATCAAATATAATATCTAATTATATGTCCCTACATATCCATACCAAATTTAATCTCCATACTCTAAGTGTAAGCCCATTTTTATGCCCTTTTCTTCTTCCAATTAGGTCTAATTAGTCCTCCTTGATTTAGACCCTATTTTATTGCTCCAAACTTATAAAACATATTTTATATCCCAAAAAAGTGTGTGATTAACTTTACATATGAAATTACCAATCTCCATGCCAATTTTAGGGTCTTAAAACCCTGTGGAGGTATGTAAACCAAGAAAAGGCCTTAACACCTAGTCTCATTTTGAGCTTGTTTGAGACTACCTTGAAAAATGGGCCTAATTTGATCATCTTTAGAATATCCTATTCAATTTTTTTTATTTTAAAATATTTTACAAGTCCTAAATTACCTCATACCATAATTTTTAATATTTCCACTTCTTAGAACACCTATAAAAATAGGATATTTTGGGTAGTCTGTATAGTAGTTCATGTAAAAATAGGGTATTTTAGGAAATTTTTATAGTATTTCATGTAAGTTAATTACATGTTTATAGTATTATTTAATTACTAAACATCATAATATATATTTTAGGATCAAATTGTGGCATTTGATGTTATTTTGAACTCTTTTTCCCTTGATTGGTCACTATCAAGGTTTAAGAGAGGTTTAAGACCTGTTTGGGATATTAACGATTGTTCATAAAGAACATCCCCTAATTATCAATACTATTTACTAAATATTGTTATTATGGGACCAATATAACACCTCAAAACACCATTGGGTCCCATGAAAAGTGTGAGCAATAGTACAAGCATCTAAAATTTGATCCTTGGGTGGTAGTCTTAGTATTCCTTAAGTGTGAGATAGGTCCAAATTGAGATTTTAGTCTAAAAATTCACTCATAATAATAGGATAAGTTAATAAACATATATAATATCCTTATCCATGATTATATGATCTTTTAAAGTGATCATTACTCCTCTGAATGCATCTAATGCACTAGTCAAGGTTTTTGGGGTTTAGGACTATCATCTTCTTGTAAGTCCTCAAGGGTACTTAGACTGAGAATTGAGATGTTTCTCCATTTTAGTGTGTATTTATATAATTTTAATACTTTTATTTTATCTCAAATTACCCTAATGATGTATATAATTCTTAATTTGTGTCTTTGAACTCAAGTGGACACCTAGGTCTCTTGACTGGACCTTGCTAATGGAGTAAGGTCTGACATAAAAAAGTGGATATGTCCACTACTGGTATGAATTTTTAAATAAAATGGAAAATTAAATCCACTAATTAAAACCAATTTTAACAAATTTCAAATATTGATCATGCTTTTAGAGGACTCAACACATCTTTTCCTTCATGATTGGACTAGGCTACCTAGATTTCTTATTTAATTATATCTATGACTAAGTTTTTCCTTTGTCAAAATTATGTTGGGGTATGATAGTGATAATGAGGTTTTAATTATGTTTTTATAAACTTCAAAAATGATTATTACCCTTCCAATTCTCTTCAAAACCCTTACAACCTATCAAATCACTATACCTTCATATTTCTTCCTAATTCACACTTGCACACATTGGATATAGATAAAAGTTGGGAGTAATGAATATTTTCATGGAAATACTAAGTATTTTGACACCATTTTAGTGTTTAAATCAAATATTATTATATTTTCCTTCATCACATTTTCTTTTCATAGCCATTTTGCCTCTTCATTAGATCTCTTACATAGTCAACAAGACTAGATACTATGTCTAGTTGTGTGTGACAATTTTTCCTTATTCAAATGAATTTAAAACTCATCATTATCAGAAATAGACTTATTTTGGTTATTAAATCCACTTAAATTTAATATTTTTTTTATAATATCTTAAACTCTTCACTCTAACTCAAACCCCTTCACTCCACCTCAAACTTGTTTGTTAATTTGACTTGGTTTTAGATGGCCATTTCACACTCTTGGCTAGGTGAGAGCTTTGATTTCCTCTCTCTCTCTCTCTATATATATATATATATCATTAGTATTTTAAAATTTAATATTAGATTTAGAAGGTGATCATGAACTCTATTATATCCACTATTCAATCTTACCTAAGTTCAAACCTTGATTTTCATTCAACCATTCAATTTTTAAGAAACCTCAACCCTATTGTTCAAACTGAGATAGTCCAAATATGGAACATGAGGTGGATGCCCTGGGGAAGGTTTAATGATGTCCATATATCATATTAACCTTATTTTGTAATACCTTAAAAGTCTTCCTCCACTCACTATTTTGATCTTTAAGATACTCCTCAACCACACTTTAACCTTTCTTCTTAATTCTTGTTATACATGATCATTAGACCCCTACACAGACTAAGAAGAGGTGGGGAACTATTATCAAGACACAAAATTACTTAAGAAACTAAATAACCCTTTATTATTAACACTTATCTTGGAGGGACACCAGTCCTACCATGAGATTTATTGTGTGGGGTGGAAATAAGAAACTCATGTTACCTTAAACTTTAAAAAATTACCTTAAAGACTATTAATAAGGGAAACCTAATTATTAATTTGATCTATAAAATTTCCCATAATGTTGAGTCTACCAATTTTTAATTGGATTCTTGATTTTCTTTGTGGGATCCCACCTAGGACCCTTGAAACTCATCAATACCTTTATTTGTGGTCAAATCTTCAACATGTCTAATTGTAGGAGTGTATTTGAGAGATGACTATAGGTGCACCTTTAAGAGAGTTGAATATTAAGGTGTTCATGGTCTTAGGATTTCACCCAAGTCACACTCACCTTCTTAGAGTTAATGAACCTAGTTTTAGTATTCAATTAATCTTAGGGTTCCCTTAAATACCTCTATCGTCACTTCACATCACTTGTCCTTGCTTTGTATAGACATGTATATGCTTGAAAATAATATTTTAAACTTAATCTCATTGTCATCTTAACTTTTAATAGACATAGTTACTTATTTGAATATTTGTGATAGTGTCAACCCATTTCATGCCTTGTTGTTACTCCTTTAAGGCTCTCTCAATACTTACCATTGACCTCAACTTACTTTCAACTACTATATAAACTAAAGGTACAGTCAAGTAAAGCAAGATGTCTATGAATGGAGACTTGGAAAAAAATAATTAATTTATACAATTTTGAATATTTTAGTGAGGTGATTGAGGCCATGTGAGATCATGAGGATATGTATTAGCCTCCACCATAGAAATGAGCATCTTCAATACACTTTATAGTCTGTATTATTATTTTTTGAAAATATAACTATGACATATCATTAAAAGTGTATGTTTGGAATAATTTATACACTTTTATCATGATTCCATAGTGTAAGATGATATCATAACCTCACATTATGATATGTCATTGGTTCTTGATCCAAAGTTAACAATCAAACTCGAGTAGACTGGTTCAAAAAGTGATAATGTCTCCTAAAGAGTCAATACTTAAAGATATGAATAAGAAACAAAGTTTAGACAAGTATAACATGAATAAAATGAAAAAAAATGGTCTCCTATGAATAATTAAGCATTAGAGACCTCTGAGAATGATCACCATGAAGAGGAAATAGGAACTTATAGTAGTATTATCTGAAATAGCTTGTATAACAAGACCTTCTTCCCTCACATTAAATTACTTCATGGATATTATTAAAATAATAAAACCAACATGAAAATTAGATTAAATAAATATAAAAAAACACCCTCAAAATCATTCATCTCCATCTATTTTTGAGTTGTAGAAACAGGTGCAAGAATAAACCCCTCTTGGATGCATAGGACATAGTGACATGTTATCGCTCTTAGTGATTGTTAATAATGAATATAATTATGAAAACTAATTAAACTAATTTTAATATCATTATGACCTATAAAAGTTTCCAAAATTTATCTCCTAACTCTCTCTCTCTCTCTCTCTCTCTCCTAGCCATACCATCCACTTAAATTTTGCCTTTCTAAGTTTATGAAGGTAGTGATGGATGAGAAAAGGTGTTTGGAGTGTTAGTTCAACTTTAAACTTGTTATAAAGCTGGTAAATGACATAAGGGATCCCAAGAGACACTTATAATCTATTTCCAATTGACAAATAATCCTCTAAGGCTATACAAGTGCCCAAAAGTGCTTTAAAACGTCATTTTTCCTATTTGGGAGGTCAAAACTACAAGTTTGTCAGTGCCTGATTGATACTAAACATTATCTAATATTTCTCTAACACTAAGATCTTTTTTAATCCCTTTTATATTTTCTCTTCTTGAAGTGGTATGTTCCATTCCTCTATTTGGGACAAAATGTGTCCAAATTGAGATTTTTTCCATTTTAGAGTTAAATAAAGGTTAGATCATGATAAGATGACATTAGTGACATTAAAATAACCTTTTGTAATTAATTTTAAATATACTATAACTTTGACCAAGTTTGACATAGCAAGACCTTGAATTGACCTTTCAGACTAGATAAGTGTTCATAAGACCATAACTTAGACAAGGCTAAGGAAGGGAAAACATGACCATATAAGAATCTCTAACACCAATGTAGACCATGACAAAGACATATGACTAGCCTATGAAAATTTAAATTTATAGGGGTTAATCTATTTTGACTTGGGGTCAAAAATTGGTCAATAAGTATGTCATCAGAATGTGGTTGATGGGGTTGGGTTATAAAGAAGGAGGAAGCTAGGTGTGAGGAGAAAGATCAAAGGTTTTTATATTGAGGCTTATCTCATTCATCTCATCATCATCAATATCTTAGTGGTTAGGTGTAATGTTCTCAATTAATTTAGGGTGACCATTATAACCTTGAGTGAAATTGATTGGATAGTTGAAGAGTTGGGATTCCTAAAATAGGATACTAGGTAAAGGTTCAAGGGTAGGTATTTTAAAGACACCATGTTATTTTAATTGTAAAAAATTACAAGGGTTCATGTATCCCTAAATCTTGTAGAGAGATCTATTATGAAGGAATTTTATGCATTATCATGCAAATGAGGTGGCAATCTCATATGATGAGTCTAAGGCTGACCAAGTAAGATGTAAGAAAGTGAAAAGTTAAATATCATAACTTTCACATAGATGGTGATAAGAAGAATGGTAATGGGATCCAAACATAACTTAGAGGAGGCATTTACATTATATCATAGCCTTGACATGTACTACATGTAGATTTAAGGTTTCATTAGAAATATTCAAGTATCTTAATAAAGTTAAGAGAGGCAACACAAGTGCCTAAACCTTTGTCAATTAAAGTATGCTTAACATGGATATCACTATTTTGGATGATAATGGATAGAGGAGGATCATCCACAAGAAGAAATATCTTTTTGAGAATCATGTAAGTGATAGGGAGTTTAAGTGAGAGAGAAGTGTCCATTGTTTCATCAACATGCATGGACATCTCTTTAGATTATTTAATTATACTATCTTCATATATAGATAAGATAATTTTTCATCCTACAAGAGGAGGATGAGGGATGTTCATTTTTTTAAAAAAATTGCATTAGATTATTTTTATGATGAGGATAATTTATAATGAGTTATAAGAAAGGTATTTGAGATGGAAGATTAGAAATTTATACAATGGGATCCCGTTCATCATAACTTGTCAGAGGATAGTTATAGATAGGTGCATAGTTTTATATTTCAAGGTAAAATTAAACTTGTGTTGATAGGGTATGGATGGTTTAGGTTTATTATAATTGGGTTGAGTTATACTACATGATGTGGTGGTTGGTTTAAGTATTTATTGTGGTTGGATAAAATAAATATTATTAAAAATTTGGGGTATGTTGTCTTGTTGTGTGGATGTTTGGGGAAGAGTAGAAATGGTATGAGAGGTATAATAAAGTTTTGAGTTTGGAGGTAATTATTGTATGGGTATAAGTTCCTCTTGCCCCAATTCCATTATATGGGATGGGGAAGTGTCCTGAATGATGTGGAATAATTGAGAGGTGTGATGTGTAGGTATTAGATTTAAGTCAATAAAAGGAACTAATCTTCTCATGTTAGTCATATTATCCATGTTTTTTTCATTGGTAGTAAGGTATATAAGACTTTAAACATTGTTAGTAGGAATATTTTTTTTATGTTATCTTGGTGGTTAGGAAGAGGATCTTTGTAAATAGCAAGATGAGTATTAGCTTGGTTTAAATATTTGTTTTTATTTTGTGTTTTATGATCTTTAAAAGCTATGTCATAAGCTTGTTGATGATTTTAAATAAGGGTTTCATGATCAAAATTAGGACCAAGAAAAAAATCCATAGCAAGATTAAATAATTGTCTACAACTCTCATTTGAATGTCCCCAACTTACTTGAAACCAAAAAAAAAAGAATTTGGATCATACCATGATTTAATAAGATGAGTGGGTTCAAAATCTCATGGTAGAGGTATTGGAATATTTTTTTTAATATTTATCGGGATAATGGTTTGTGCACATTATTTTGGTTGGGTTGAGAAAATATGGGAGGAGTATTGTTAGTATGGGAACATACTCCATAGATTTATTTGGAGAAATAGCTTGGATGGTAAAAATAGTGTTGTAATTATCAGTAACAACATCATTGGTTGAATGATGGTTTTTATTTTTTATAAGCATGTAGGTGATCATTTTAGGTTGAGATGGTTCAAATTGACACATGATAAAATCTTGTCATTTATCTTATTCAAGATCTTCTTCCAAGGTTTTTGGAGATAGGGTCCTAACTCGATATTATAATTCAGGGTATAGAGTATTAGTGAATATGTAGAAGATGTTATCATCTATCATATTATTCTCACATTTGTTAGACAAGTTTTTATATCATTGTATGAAGGCTTGTGCCATTTCAATTTTGATTTGTTTACAATTTATAAAGTGGGCTAAGTTATTCTCAGGAAGATCACTAGTTAGATTTCTTGGACTAGTGATTTGACCAAGTCTTTTAGGCTAGTAATAGAGTGGGGTTCTAATTGATTATACCAATATAAAGTATATCTTGAGATTGTTTTATCTAATAGTTTGGTAGCATAGAAGGTGTTAAGCTTAACCCAATATTTATAAAGGTTACCAAATGTTTTTAAATGCAAAGGGTGATTAGTGAATCAATTATAGGTGATGATGGGGTGATACCTCCTATGTGAATGCTAGTAATTTTAGGTAATAAAGGTGAATTTTGTATATTTTTTATGGTTTTATTAATGATTGGTGGTTGTGGGATAAGGTTACCATGGGAATCCCTAAGGGGTGATGGGGGCATTAGGATTTTGTGTTCCCCATGAAACCTGTTGAAGTTGGTTTTGGAGATGAATGATATGGTTTACATTTGCATCATCTAATCTACATTATTTGTTTGAAATTTATGAATTTTATTTAGTGTTTATAATAGGATTTGGTTAGTTTGAGTAACATTTTGTCTAGTGGATGCATCATGTGATGCATTAGTGGTAGTATTAATAGTTTGAGTTGCATTATGAGTGTGGGATGAAGTAATAACATGTACTACATTAGTGGCAATAGTAGCATTGATATAAAAAATCATAAGTGGAATGATAAGAATTGGTATTCAAATATTCACTAGTAGAATGGTTATGGGTATGGGTCTTTTGAATAGGTCGACTAGAATTTGAACCTACCATGTTGGTAGAAATACTTGGCATAGAGGTTGAAGAAGACATAGAAGATGATGTCATGGCATGCAAATGATACATAATAGAGGTAAAATTTTGAGATGAAAATAAAGTGGTTCTCCCAAATCTATGAGAAAAGGTAAGGGAGGGTGAATAGGTTTCTCATTTATGAGGACCCATCATGAGATTATAGATGGTTATCAGATCTTTTACTCAGTGTTGAGGGAATTCATTTATCAAAAAGTAAATTTTAGTTGTGTACTCTCTATCACACTCATATTCTAGTGAGAAAAAATTGTTAATAGCTAAGGATGAATGGGGAGGAGTCCCATAGTTTCTAGTACAAGTATAAACATGAACATTACTTTGATCCATGGTGGGTGCCACAAGATATGTCTTAGGGAACTTATCAATGTTGGTAAAAATATTCATGTTTGATTGATTTAATTTTGTATTTTCATCAAATATAAATTTCATGATGGAGGAAGATTGAAAACTTAATGAAAATAAAGATCAAATTACAAGATACAAAGTCAAACCAATCAACAATGTCCTATAAGATATAAAATAGAACATGATATAAAGAACACACTCATAAAAGTAAAATATGTATTATAGATAGAGAAATTGAACAGGATAAAAAGATACATGGTTAGATAGGTCAACTATGTACTAAAGATAAACAAAAAAAACATGTAAGAGATTGAGTCAATAGAGGTGACTTTGTTTTGAAGATAGGGAAAAAGTTCTCAATATAAGAACTAATTAAATTCAATTGAACACATAAGAAATTAGATCAATGTGTTTTATCTAATTATAGCATGCAACACAAACCTTTTATCAACACTTTCTATTACAAGTTTTGTAATACAAAATATAATTTCCAAATAGCAAGCAAGAATATTGGAATGTAAATAACTAGAAAAGCAATTTATAGATTGTTTCAGGTAGTTTAGGTTGAAGGGATCTATATTGGTTGTGGTATTGGCTTGGTATTGTGACCTACCCTCTCACTTCATAATATCATAATGATAAGGGTGTCAGGTGATTTTCCAATATATAACATTAACCACATATTTATACTTGTCCAAAAAACCAATTCAGCTTCCCCCTTGGTGATGAAATACAAGTAGGTAGACCTTGGGAAGAAATTATTTAATTGTTTTTGGTTTTTTATGATTTGGAAGTTGTGAAAAAGAAAAATAATATGAATAAATTGGTAAATTAAAAACATCCTATTTAGTCTATGTTTGTTACTTTAAGCGAGCAAGCAAAAAAATGAAAAGTGAATTAATTACTAAAAAGATAGGTTAATTCCTTTATTTTTTAAGAGTAAAAATTTGGTTTAAGTTACACAATATTAAAACATTACAAAATAGAGTCGATAGGTTCACTACTGTCTATGAAAATGAGATCTAAAAGAACATAGTCAAATAGGTTAACTAGGTCTTCTAGAGAGAAAACAAGCTATGGAGCTATGTCGATCTACTTGACCCAGTTCATTATAGGGTTACATTTTTATAGACTAAAAACTATGAAAATTAGGACTGTAAATGAAAAATATAAATGACTAAGAAGGTAATAATGAACCTGATAATTTTTGAAGATGCTGAATTTTTTTATTTTTTTGGTTGTGTTTCTCAAATGCTTATTTTTATACTCTACTTACATAGTTGACTGGGTTAATGAAGTCTACAAAATGTATACATTGATAATTATCTATAAATAGAGTCAAATTGTTCAACTGATTCTAAAAACCTATGGTTTAAAAAGATAATTATATCAAGCTAATTAATCTAGTTACCTATTATTGGAGAAGACCTACTTAGATAAATGTAGAGTATATAAGATCAACCATGTGCTAAAAATGTGCATAGAATGTTAGACTATATCATCAGAATCAATACATTACTATAGAAATAAAAAATATGAAAATAAATTAAAGTGTGAAAGAAAACCTACAAGGGTTAGTTCACATCGAGTTCACCAGAATGTATACAAGTGAAAGTGAAGCTAATATACAAATCAATCCTAGCTTGGAAAAGATAAATAATATATACCTTTCCACTTGTTGGCACATTTAGATAATTTGGATCATGACCAAAATGGATCTACTATAACTAACCAAGGTGTCCCTTACCATAATAATAACACTAGAGAGGGTTCCAAAACCTCTAGTTAAGCAACACCATGAAATAACCCTAACTAGGTCCTTTGTTTTATTATATCACAAAATAAATATAAAGTAAATTACAATATAACTTAGTGCTCATTAAATCTCATGGCACAAAATGGGGATGACATTAAACATGCATACAAGATCTTTACTTAAGCCAATGTAGAGGAAATCCTAATGCATGGGAGAGAGAAGCATATAAGCTAACAAATGAAAATCTATCTACTTTAACAAGGAGGATCAAGAGTTAGGAATACTTAACTTTGAAGATGAAACCATCTAGCCTCAATATCTCCCTTATCCAAGGTGTTTCATAAGAGGTTATTATGGTATGTAAGGATAATAAGGATAGGTCAGCTCCATGATACACAACTTATCTAATAAACCCAAAAGAATTATCCATAAGACAAGATTTGTATCTCCAAGTGTAGTATTGAAACCTTAAGCAATGTTCCTCAAGTATAGTGGTGGATAAGAAGATGCACAATTAATTATGTTCTTATTTTCTCTCTAATAAATGGTGGAAAGATATGTCTATATAGTTATATCTAACCCTAAAACCTTACAAAAGTTTAGTTGATAAAATCAACCCAATCAACCCTATATCATTAATTAATAAAATTAAGTTAGGTCTTATACTAGGTCAGTCTAGGCCAACCTAGATTAATAATGATATAATATATTTTAAATACAAGGTCAATCCAGACTGATGTTGTTTGGTAAATGTTAAAAAGAATTTTTGTCTTAGGTAGGGGATATTTAAGATGGTAATTGCTTGGAAGAGTAAGGGAGGTGTCAAATCTTATGGAAGTGTATAGGAGAGGTTTTTTTTAGTTTTAAGTGGTAGTATAGGGGAAAGCAATACTATATAACACCAATGGTCTACCCAACCCTTTCTTGATGCATCTGTTAAGGTGTACACTTAGATAGATTGAGACTTGATGGGTTCTTACAAGAGATAAAGCATCAATAATTGATAAATTTTGAAAATATTATGTATATACAAAAAGTAAATAAAACCTTATATCTATATAAATTTTAAGCATAACGGTAATTTAATAAAGGAGTTATACATCCACAATACATATTACGTAAACAATATCTATCTATCAAATGAAATAATAGGATTTAGGAATATTTAGCTTGGGTGAACCTATTGAGGATAAATATCTCCCTTGGCCAATGTTGATTTGCAATATTTTTTTTTTCTTTTAAGGATCAAACTATAAATATTATCTCCAGGCTAAAGGACTCCTACTTTACATCCAAGACTTCCCACAAGACAAGTAACATTATCTCTAAGGTAAACCCTATGCAATGACTCCTTCAAATGAAGATTTATACAAATTACCAATTGTAATGATGTGAAAATTATTATTACTGTCTATTAGATTGAAATGATCCTTATATTTATAAAAATGGATAAGCCTTAACCCCCTCCAAAATTTTATCTAGTAAGATCAACCAACTCAATATAATTAGTTATATAGTTATCATTAGTCCTCAAACTAAGTCATATAGTCTAATAAAGTTATGTAATGTGTGATTAATCATTTTTAATAGGATCAAATAGATAACTTAGTATAAAAATGGGATACTTTCTTAGTTAGGGGATATTTAAAGGATATGCTTAGGGAAATGTGTAGATAGGATTCAGATTGTTTAGGGAATTAGATAAGCAAGTTTTGTAGTGGATTTAGGTAATAATATAGTTGACCAACATTCTTGTGAAGCACCAATGGTCCACCCACCAATTTTTTGGTTCACCCATTAAGGCATGCACTTTGAGATATCAAAAATTGATATGTTCCTACAAGAGAGAAAGTGTCATTAAATGATAAAGTTTAAAAAATATTGTGTATACATATGCCCCACTCAAATCTCATCATGTTTTAAACAATTATAACATGAGATGGTGCTTCAATAAAGAACATAATAACACATAATGTTGATTAAAATTATATGAGATTGATATCTTGAAATCAACCTTGGTGTGCCTATAGTGTAATGGAATAAGAGAGAAGTGACAAAAGTAAACATAGAATGATTGAGTTACCTCAAATTACAAAAAATGTTAAGTGTGAAAATAGTACAATGATAGGTAAGCATAACTCCATATCATAATAAATAATATGTCTAACCTCAATTTGGATGTAGATTCTACTTGGGTAGATAGGGTTAAGAATATAGAAATGGTAATGCACAATGGTGATAATTAGATCTATAATAGTCCAATTAAATGCTAAACTTAGATACAACATATGTTAAATTTATAAACTAAGATAGGTTTAAAATAGGAAGTACAACTATGCTAGATATGTAAATAACAAAGAAATAATTTACTTATCTAGTTATAATGCTAGCATAGTTATAGATCTAGAGCAAGTTAGAAGTAGAATAGAAGAAGATTCTGGAATAGTCACCAAATTCTAGATTAAGTACCTCTAGAGCCATGAACACTAAAATCACTCTTAGATGTTAGCATCAATGCTACTATCTAAAATAGAAATAGGTTTCCTATATATAATATATACTATAAAAGGATGCAACCACCTGGATGATTATGGATTTGTCTTCAACTTTGCTTTGGTACATTCAAATTTGGGTCATGGATTATTGTTCCTCATGAAATGGAAAAACCCTAGTTCTTCATATTCATAGTGACTTTCAGAAATATGGGTTAGTGGGATCATGATGCTGAAAAAACCCCAAAAACCCCTCTATAAATAGGTGTTGCTTATATATCCACTAATATGAAGAGGGCCTCTAACTGATGTAGTTATCCCGTAATGTGTTGGCTTGTATGTACATAAAGGTGAAGTATGTGAAAACCAAAATAGTGACCTAACTTGTAACTTGGAAAATCATGCTCTTGGAATGATCCTTCAATACTTCATACTTATATATGTGTAGTGCTTATGATTGATATGGAAATATGAACAAATACAGAAGCTTTTCTCAATTGAATGTTCTTTGCTATGAATTCTAAGTGAAAATGAATGAAGAGTGATTATGAATATATAATACTCATATCAATAAATAAATCAAATTAAATCACCTAGACTGACTATTAAGATACATTTAATTTAAAAATTATATGAATTTAGGGCACTAGACAATTACATCACAGTAGGACACTAGAATCAATGTAAGGGTCTAGTATTAATGCTTATGTGCTAGTAGTTATAAAATAGTTATAGGATCAAAAATTGTATAGGCATAATATAATCATATTTCAAACATTATTAAATAGATATAAGGTTTGGGTAATTAACATAATATTTATCAAACCAAGAGATAGGCACAGAGGAACAAGATAGATTAGATGTGAGACTTTTGAAAGTAGGAAAGGTCCAAAACTAAAAGGAACAACCAAGGTCTAATTTTTCCAAGAGTACAATATTGAGATGATAAATAATTAATAAATATCATCTACATTTTCTCCCATTTAATCTAGTAAATAAATTAATGATTTAAAGGAGAATAAATGTGTACCTAGGTGTATATAACACACCTTGCCTTTGTGTGAGCCTAACTTGAGTTATTTTCTAGTGACTGACCTACAACCAAGAGCATGTTATAGTATATAATTAGTGCCCATAATCTAAAAATAAAATAATTAAAAAGATTAAAATTTAAAGATAAAAGTTTAGGATTACACATGTGTATCGATGCAATCACCTTCCCTATCGGCAAGTTGATCTAAAAATATGTATCATTGTAAAGATCTAAAAATGAGATTAAGCAAATTATATATATATATATATATATATATATATATATATATGGATTGAGAGAGATTGGAAGGAACATGCCCCCAACCTTATATAAAAGGTGAGTTGCCACCCAATAGTTGAGATTAGCTCAATTGTGCAATATAATCATACTTATAACGTATTGAGCATGAGTGAACAAAGTCAACCCATACCATATATTTAGTGAGGCTTGATGATGTAATCAAGTCCAACCTATGTTAGGGTAAGACATTGCATGAATGTGGAGGTCTAGGATTGATGCTTGTGCACTAATAGTTATAAAATAGGTGCTTACTCAAAACATGTAGGGGCATAAGATAAGCATATTTTAAGAATTATAGGTAAGATATAAGGTTTGGTTCATCAACATAAGAATAATAGACTAAGTTTTTGAATAAGAATCAATAAGAGGGGGTGGGATGAATTAGTGTCTTAAAAACCTCTTTCAATTCCTTTTTAACATTCATGAACCATCACATCAACATATAAATCAAGAAATACATAATAAATCACCCATACAAGCACAAAACAAAATTACACAAGAAAACACATCACATATGTGGTAAACCCTCAAGTGGAAGAAAAACCATTGATCCATACAAATGGAATATAGTCTTATAGTTCAAAATATCAAATTTAGTGAAGCACTAGCTTCATATGGAGCACCAACCCCAACTAGCCAGGCACCCACTTGAATAGGATTTAACAAGCACCCAATTATAAGGAGACACCAACCTCTTAGATGAATCTATACCAAATCAACCAATTAATTAATTTTATCACCTTTATAACACCTTATTTCTCATACAATAGATGATCACCTTCTTCAGCTCTTCTCTCTCTTTTATCCCTCTCAAACTACCTTCTAGGCTTCTTTGCTCAACTAACCCTCTTCTAGACTTGATTAGGTCATATGACCTTGATTTTCATACATATAACCTATATAAAATATTCATAATAATTTTTATACAATATTTATATGGTCTATAAGACCTCTTTATGCTTACCAATGTGTTATTTTATTCGCTTTCACTCACTCCTTTAATAGGCCTAAAACTGCCTTGTATATATATACAATTCTTGCTCATATACTTCTTGGTTGAACACACATACTTTACCACTTATATTTTACAAAAATTAATCCTTTTAAATTCCAAAAAAATTAATAAATCATTACATTAGGTCATCCAAATCTCAATTAGGCTAAATCCTTCTTTAGGCCTTAATGAGACCTAATCCAATTAGGCCTTCATTAGCATATGTTACACTTTGATTTACTTGGAACATTTTAAAACTCCACACAAAGTAGTAAAAATTGATATAAAAATTAAATATATCCCCACTAATCTCATCTTAGGTACATAACACTTTTTATCTCTAACCACCATTTAAATCACACCATTAGTGTTGTTTACATTAGGCATTTACAAACATAGAAAGGTCTATCTTTGAAAGAATATAGATAATACATTATTTAGACACATAATCATGATAATAAATCACATAAAAAGAACCTAAAATACCTCAAAAACTTTATAGTATGCTTTAGACTTCACAACTCAGGGCAAAAGGTCTTAAACACTTCTCTACAAATAGCCCACTCAGAACACTCCAAAATCTAGTTATGAACAAATTGATCTTCAACACATGAAATAACACTTCCCATGATAATGGATACTTTTATGATTTTTGTAAATATTTTCATTGATGTCAAAGGTCTAGAATTATTGGTGATAAAGGCCCCATTGCATTTAATAATGTTTGTAATAGATATATCTTGAATAATGTGTGTTAATATTTATTTAATATTAATGAATATATTTTTGGTTTCATATAAGACAAAATAAGGGCCCGTGGAGAAGTCAAAGAGTCACGGGGTAAAGGCAAAATAAGAATGGGATGCATTTTCCCATGAAGAGTCATCTTGGGTAATTCCAAGAGTCACCAAGTGAAGACAAAAGAGGAAGGGCACAATTTGTCATGAAGGGACACTTTGAGGAATACGAAAAGTCACCAAGGTAAAGACAAAATAGGGAAGGACATTTTTTCTCATGAGGGTCACCCCATGACTTTTCAAAGGCAAGGATATGAAAGGTCATACATGTTTGGTGCCATTTTACATGAGGATTGAAGGGTCACAAAGGGGGAAGGCCAAAGGTCATTTGGAAAGCTATAAATAAAGGCTTGAGAAGCCATTTTTAATGGGTAAGAGAGAGTTTGATTTGATATTGTAATATCTAGCTTAGAAGAGCATTGTGTGAGATAGAGTTTTATCTGAGATAGTAATATCTAGCTTAAAAGAGAATTTGTGAGAGATGAATATGATTTGTATTTGTTATATCTAGCTTAGAAGAGAAAAGGTGAGAGAGATGAAAGAGATGTTGTAATGAACTATCATTTGTTGAGATAACAACATTGAGAGATAGTTGTGTGGTATACACAAAGGAGTTGGTGCTCTTGTGGGTTGGTACTCATGAATTATTGTTGTGTTGGTGCTCAGCAAAGGGGTTAGTGCTCTTATGGGTTAGTGCTCATGAATTGTTGTTATGTTGGTACTCAACAAAGGGGTTAGTGCTCCTATGGATTGGTGCTCATGAATAGTTGTTGTGTTGGTGCTCAGCAAAGGGGTTGGTGCTCCTATGGGTTGGTGCTTGTGAATATTGTTTGAGTTGGTGCTCATTCATATACTTGAGATTGTTCTTCATGGTTTTCCCCACATTGGGCTTCCATGTTATATCTTGTGTGTCTCTCTATCTTGTGGTGTGTTTATTATTTCAATTTTATTGCATATCTTGAATGTTTGGTTAAGTGGAATTTAATTAAGGGAAAGTTTTATAAGATATATGATATACTGATTCACCCCCCCTCTTAGTATATCCTATGCTTAACAATTGGTATCAGAGTTGGTGCTCCTATGGGTTGGTGCTTGTGAATATTATTTGAGTTGGTGCTCATTCATATACTTGAGATTGTTCTTAATGGTTTTTCCCACATTGGGTTTCCATGTTATATCTGGTGTGTCTCTCTATCTTGTGGTGTGTTTATTGTTTCATTTTTATTGCATATCTTGAATGTTTGGTTAAGTGGAATTTGATTAAGGGAAAGTTTTATAAGATATATAATATACTGATTCACCCCCCCTCTTAGTATATCTTGTGCTTAACAATTGGTATCAGAGTAGGTTCCTTTAGAAAGGGTTTATCATCTTGAAGGTAGATCAAGGAAAAACACAATATGGCCAAGCAACTAAAGAAGGAGAATCAAGAGTTGAAATATGTGGTTGAGGCTCTTAAGGAATAAGTGTGTATCTTGGATTCTAAGTTAGCTATAAAAGTAAAAGAAAATAAGATTTTTATTCAGTATCTTAAGAATCAGCTAGAGGTTGTAAATTCAAGTTTGAAATCAAGAGAAGAAGAGTGTAATCAAATAGGAAGGATTGTGAAAAATATTTGGTTACATTTGAGCATGAGCCTTGTCAAGATAATATAGTTACAAGAGTTGAGAAGATGAAAAACATCATGAATGTTGAGGTTAGTAAGTCAAATAAGTTAGACATGCTTTAACAGATTCTAAGAGAAAAACACCAGAAGATCAAGGAAGAAACATAGGAGATGTGGGAATCTCCTAAGATTTATTTCTAGTACCCTTTGTGTGGGGTGTCTCTTCTAGGCTTCAACGAGACACTTTTAAGAAAAATTGAAGATAGTGGAGTCAAAAATTCAGAAGAAGAAGAGATTCTATTCATGGCCATACATGAAGATGATCAAGAAGAAGAAGAGGAGGAAGCTAAATTGAATATGGAATGAGAACTCATTTGTGCCTTAGAAGAGTTAGAAGCTAGTGAGAATAAGAATCAAAGATTGATGTGCTAGATCGAGAAAAATGAAAAGGAGTTAAAGGAAATTATTGATGATCTAACAACACACTTGGAAGAAGCCAAGATGAATGAAGAAGATCTAACATCATAATTGGAAATAGGAAGAAAAGAATGTGAAAGGTATGTTATTGAAATTGCCTCTTTAAAAGAAAATATTGAGAACGCAGTCAATGATAAAGTAGTTAGTGATTCAAAATTTGAGGATAGTACTAACATGCTAAATAAGATATTGGAAATTCAAAAATCAAATTTAGATAAGACAAGGATCATATTTGAAGAGAAAAAGAGATATGCTGAAGCTCTTACAAAAGAGGAAATGAAAAGAGGAGAAGTGAACAATATAGAGGACATTTCAAATAGGGAAGGCTGGAGGGAACAAAGCTACAAAAGGCAATCAGGTCAGAGATATACAGACAAGTCTTATTTTTATGGCTATTGTTTTTATTGTAATGGATATGGTCACAAGAAATTATAATGTATAAAAAGAGCTAATAGTTTCAGAAATAAGGAGAAGGAAAGTCAAGTAGAGTCAAGCAAAAGCCAAAACTCTTTTGTTCCTCTATCAAGCTTTGATGAAGAGACCATAGTATGCTACAAGTGCAATAACTTTAGACACATAGCTTGGTATTGTAGAAGTGTGTTCAAGTTAGTCAGGAAGGATTAGAGTTTCAAATCTCCATTCATCAAGAAGAAGGATCAGAGTTTCAAAGCTCCATTCATCAATAAGAAAGTTAAAACTTATTCATGACAGAAGAAACAACCTGAAGATTCTATGATGGTTTAGATAGCTCTGCATGTAAGAAATAAATATCAGCCATGGTTACTAGATAACATATATTCGAGGCATATGATATGAGATAAGAGTAAGTTCATAACTCTAAAGAAGATAAATGGTGGCACAGTGAGATTCAGAGATAAAACCACTGTTAGGATAGCTGGAAAAGGTACTTTGAGTTTGGATTATGGTATAACTAAGACTAAGAATGTTTTGTATGTAAAAGGTCTTAAGCATAATTTATTGAGTGTTATAAAATATGTGATCAATGATACACATTAAATTTTCATGTAGAAGGTTGTGAGATTAGAAGAAAAGATTCAAATGAGTTGATTGCAGATGCTCAAAGGATAGGGAATAGTTTGTATGTATTATCATATATCTTCTCAAAGGCATGATCAAAGGACACATTCAAACATCTACAAGAGGAGTTGTGAGTAACTTCTATTACTTCCTACCATTGATGTTCAACATCAATTGAGGGGGAGCTAAGTGATAGCTCTAGGTAGGCCCTTTGACATTGATGTCGAAGGGGTAGAATAAAAGGTACAGGTATAGGTGAAAAAATAGATACAAGGAATAGGTACAAGTTGTTATAGTAAGGGGGAGTTACTGTATGTTTTTAGATGACAGTATGTGTAGGATTCAAGATGTGGTAGTTTCAAGATTGAGGTTACCATCAATGACAAAGGGGGAGATTATTGGAAATATTGTCATTGATGTCAAAGGTCTAGCATTATTGGTGATAAAGGCCCCATTGCATTTAATAATGTTTATAATAGATATATCTTGGCTACTGTGTGTTAATATTAATTTAATAATAATGAATATATTTTTGGTTGCATATAAGATAAAATAAGGGCTCATGGATAAGTCAAAGAGTCATGGAGTAAAGACAAAAGAAGAATGGGACACATTTTCCCATGAAGAGTCATCTTGGGGAATTCTAAGAGTCACCAAGTGAGGACAAAAGAGGAAGGGTGCAATTTCTCATGAAGGGACACTTTGACGAATATGAAAATTCACCAAGGTAAAGACAAAAGAGGGAAGGACATTTTTTCTCATGAAGGGTCACCACATGACTTTTCAAAGGCAAGGATATGAAGGGTCATACAATTTTGGCACCATTTTCCATGAGAATTGAAGGGTCACAAAGGTGGAAGGCCAAAGGTCATTTGAAAAGCTATAAATATAGGCTTGAGAAGCCATTTTTAATGGGTAAGAGAGAGTTTGATTTGATATTGTAATATCTAGCTTAGAAGAGCATTGTGTGAGATAGAGTTTGATTTGAGATAGTAATATCTAGCTTAGAAGAGAATTTGTGAGAGATGAATATTATTTTTATTTGTTATATCTAGCGTAGAAGAGCAAAGGTGAGAGAGAGGAAAGAGATGTTGTAATGAACTATCATTTTTTGAGATAACAACATTGAGAGATAGTTGTGTGGTATACACAAAGGGGTTGGTGCTCTTGTGGGTTGGTGCTCATGAATTGTTGTTGTGTTGATGATAAACAAAGGGGTTTATGCTCCTAGGGGTTGGTGCACATGAATTTTTTCTATGTTCATGCTCAACAAAGGTTTTGGTGATCTTGTGGGTTGGTGCTCATGAATTGTTATTGTGTTGGTGCTCAACAAAGGGGTTGGTGCTCTTGCAAGTTGGTGCTTGCAAATATTTTTTGAGTTGTTTCTCATTCATATACTTGAGATTTTTCTCCATGGTTTTTCCAACATTGGGTTTCTATATTATATCTAGTGTCTCTCTCTATCTTGTGGTGTGCTTATTGTTTCATTTTTATTGCATATCTTGAATGTTTGGTTAAGTGGAATTTGATTAAGGGAAAGTTTTATAAGATATATGATATAATAATTCACCCCCCCTCTTAGTATATCTTTTTATTAACAATAATATCCTATTAAATATATATACCACTCTAAAATACAAAAATAATAAGTTCTAATGTCAAATATAGGTCTTGTAGACCAATCTTTTGACATCACTATACATAGTCAAACTAGAACCAAACAAGTCATTATGGTTTCAACATTTCAACCACTTTGACTATAAAAAATTATAAAAATCATGTATAATAAATAAAATAAAATAAAAAACATATTCATTATATACTTCAACTCATGGCATAGAGCCTCAAAAACACCTCTGCAACTCACTCAAAATTACCAGCTTTCTTGAAAGACCATTCATAGTAACTCAAAATTCCAACACCTATGTAGACAAATTAAATGATTTATGATACATTTATATGATCCTATGATATCATTATAAAAATATAATATATAAATATAATATGTTCAAATGGAAAATATTGGTCTTGCAGACTAATCTCATGACCTTATATCTCATCTGAACTAGACAAGTCAACTTGTGAGTAAATTTTTCACTATAATCACTAACCTCAAAAACTTATACCAAAAATGAAAATTTATTAAAATTCCTTAAAAAAATATCCATGAACTTGGTTTTATCATTATATCATGATAACACATCCCTAATCATCTTCTCACTACTACCTAGGTTTTTCATTGTTTGCACCATTAGGCCTATTAGTGAATGGCTAAGTTAGATGACCAATTTATCACACTTATGGGATATAAATTATCCAAAAACCTTGATTAACATAAAACATTAGTCTCAATATTCATCCTCCATTCATTTTCATACTTTGACTTGGTCAAATCTGACTACTACAATAAATATCTGAGAAATTAGCACTTTCTTATAGGGTATACTCACATACTTGACAAGTAAATTACACTTGGAGGTGCCTAAGAGAGTTAAATACAACCTAAAAATAGTTTACCTGATCATACCAATCCATTTTGGTCACTTTTTATCAACATAAAAACATTGGGTCCTTTTTAGGGTTGTAAGAGGGTTTAAACCTATATCCATTCTTAACAATCATCCATAAAGCATAGCCCCTCAATCCAAAAAAAATTCTATAATTTTTATCTAGGACCCTTGCCCACATACCATGAGTACAAGAAAATCCTTCTCAGGTTGAGAACCCTTCAATCTATGCACTTGAGACCTAAAAACCACTTTTTATACCTTGTCCTTCAAACTATGACCTTAAAGTCTATGAACACACTTGAAAAAGCATACCTTTCCTTTGTCAATGCTTATAGTATCTCAAACACATTAAAATATGATTATGACCCCTCATTAGGCCACACTCTCTCTCTTTGCTCTCTAGACCTTGTCCTGCAAACCACATTAGGCCTTAGAACTAACATTCATGCCTATTTCTATGTGCTCTCCACTTCACTTATATATTAAATAAACCTCTCTCATGCTTATACATATCCATACTTCCTTCACATGCCTTGATAATAGACCATTATGCATCAGTAGGCTAGGTAGGGTCTAAAAGTGGTCTATTAATAAACTTGATCTATAATTCCTACCCCTATAGGCTCACATTAAAAATATCCTTGATGCCCCTCTACACCTTGATCACATTATTTAAATTATCCTAAAATAATGTTATACCTTTGCACATACATATTCATTCTCACCATGCACATGCTCATGATATGACTATGCTTGTTATGTTTGAGTACTACTTAAGAACTAGTACTCAAACATGCTTACCTCAATGATATAAAATAAGAGCACTCTTCAGAAAACACTCTCAAACCACTATAGTAATCTCATTTTGATCAACATGCTCTCAAGATCTCATGCAGACCTAGAGCTTCATAACCATGATTTAATGCTCACTTTACCATCAAACCTCTTTGTTACAACACTGACAACATCAAGATAACCTAAACCATGACATTGACCTTGATATAAACCAATAGAAGAGACAATAGGTGGACTTCAAATTATCTTTTTCCTTAAAATTATCTCGTCTTTAAATTCTCTCTTGTCACATTACATCCTTGTCATATCAAACAAATAGGCTCATACCTCAAATATCACTCACCATGCATATTCACTAGATGCACCTTGACATCAATGACAACACTTCTCAACAAACTACCCATTTGTCATTGATGGGAAAAAATTCTTCAATATAATCACTCTCATCTCCCCTAATCTAGTATATCTTCCTTCTTTAAATTTCTCCCCCTTTGACATTAATGACAAAGGGTTATACACACTACAACTTTTGGAACCACTCATTCTCCCTTTGATTTGTAAATAGGTAGTGTCTAAAACTACACCAATTTCTCTATTTTTATGGATGCTTTATATATTGTCAATTTCTTGTTAGTTAAATTTAAAATTTCCATAATAATTAAAGTCAGCATTCAAAACTGATAATAAACCAAAAGTATGAGCCAAAAAGACAATATGAAAACTAGGGTTGATAATAGAGTTTACCCAATCTTGGCTACATCTCTAGGTCTTGCTCAAAGGTGGAACTAGTTGATTATTGATGCAAAATCACTTTTCCCATCAAATATCCCTAGTAGGGCTTCTTGATCTACAAATAAATGTTTTGACATCCTCTAGCTCTAGCTACTATATTTGGCTATTGGCTCTGGCTCTAGATATTGGCTCTAGCTCACTCTAGCTCTAGCTCTGGCTCTAGATACTAGCTTTGGCTATTGGCTCTAGATCTAACTCTAGATACTAGGTATGGGTCTCACTCTATCACTAACTACTAGCTCTAGCTCTTACTTTACTTGTCTTTCACAATTTTGATGTAATATCTCTACCAAAAGAGGTATATGCAATAACTCTAGGCCTATAATTGCTACTCTAGTAGTAAAGACATACAAACTTTCTTACTATGCAAAGGTTTAAGTTTCAAGATTTTTTACTCTTTGTTACAAATAGAGATCTCACCAAACTATTTTTAAGAGATCTCAATCAAAACCCTTTCTCCTCATAGATAGATGCTTGGTTCCAAAACCTTAGAATGAAAGAGTTACAATGCAAGTGAGATATTTCTTCTCAAAGACTTGCAAGTAAGTGAGATATTGGAGTGCTCTTGGAATTCTCTTGGAATGAGTTTTAAAATGAGGGTCATGGGTTTATATAGTTTTTCAAAACCCACCAATTATGGATTTATTCATTATACATCCCCATATACAAGCCTTTATTTAATATTTTTAGCCATATCTCCCAAAATAGGGCATGGCAAGTTGATGAGAGTGAATTGATCGAACCACCCTTTATATCTTTCTCTTTGGATAAACCTCCCATGCATTTCTATGGGAAATATCCCACATTTGTGGGGAAAGAGGTATTCATGGAGTTAATCCCATTTCTCAAGCCTTAGGAAGTGGGATTTGTATAAAATCTTAGAGAATATTTTGGAGCTATTGTGGAAACTCCAAATATGAGGATTTCATTGGTCCATGTGTCAAGAATCTATTCGACCATGTGCGTGTCTAGTTACCATACCTGCAATTTTTTTCCCTATTTCCTAAAAAATTCAACAAGCCATAACTTATGTATATATAGTCCATTTTTCAAATCGTAAAATAAGCTGGAAATATTTTGATGAGTTATTCATTATGTAGATAATTTTAGGGAAAAATTAAGACCATATAATGTGGTTACTATTGGAAATCCTCTCAAATCACACCTCCCCACTAAATAACTTTTGGTCCACCAAAATTCTACTTCTATTCATAAATAAGTGAATGTATCACCTCTTCACCCTTCATATTTCTATTTGGGCTTATCCTAGACACATTTGTCCTTTGGAGGCTAATTTTTTAAATATCCTTGCTATTCAATATTAACACATGGATAGAAAACTATGTTTCATGTAAGTGATGTTATAACAGGTCATCAATTTTACATTTTTCCCCTTCTTAGGGTCTTACATGTAATTGATGTATTACCTTTCTTTGGGTCTTACATAAAACACATATGTGGTACAAACATTTCCCTTCTTGGGGTCTTATATGAAACATACATGTTTTTAAAATGTTGCAATCATTACAAACATTGCCAAATTTTGATCTTTTACAAATGTGTATACAATGATTATATACATACATCGAAAAAACACACTTCTAAAATGGATGGCCACATAAATCCATAAATAATAATGCTTTAATTGAGTGTTACTCACCATGGAAGCACCTTTCATGTTGATGCCACTTTTTCTCCCTCTTGGAAGTACACCTTAACTCATGGGCATGATAATAATGCCTATCAACATGTTTATTATTATCCTACTCCAAATGTGTTGGGATGCTCATGAATTCTTCTCAACTTAAATGGTTTATCCATATTAACTCTCAATGAGTGATCTACCTCCACACTTGTTCATATAAATGGTTAGTTTCCTTAATGATTATTAAAAATGGAAACCAAATAAGCTAATTTAAAGTGTTTTTACGAATTTTAAAAAAAATAATCTATGTAAAAATTCTATCCATTTCTTACCAATCCAATCTAATGGATTCTCCCTCTTGATGGAAACTTTTTTGGATAGGTGGGCTTCTTCCTGCACTACCTATGAATTGACAACTTCATTATTTATTACCTTTTTAATAGGAGCATAAACCATCTTATTTTTACCATATTTAGTATGGTGTGATGGATGAAATTTCCAAAAAAATTTAACCATGTACCCACTCATATGACAAAGATTGCAATAGTTCCTTTTGCCCTTTTTGGATGAGGGAACATTTTTGTCATTTCTCACTTCTAGATTACAAAATTGATCTTTAACACCTTCCTTAATTTTAAAAAAAGGAAACAAATTCTTCATAAAATATTTCCTCTTCTAATAATTGTCCATATAATGATTACTTAGCCCATAAAAAGTACATGGGAAATCATTCCATAGTTTTTGCATGTCATAGCCATATTATTTAAACTAAAAGAGAACATCAAAAGTTTTAAAATTACCATTGTGTTTAGTGTTATGATTTGTGTAATTACAAGGAGGTGTTATTTAATTACCTCTTTTCTCTACTTTCTTACACACTTTCTAATCACCCTATAATTGTGTCACATTCCTCTACATGGAAGAATTCTACAAAGCTAGTGGCATGAACACTTGGCTATTGGAAGCTTGTCTTCCTTTAATAGTTCTATAACTCTCTCCAATTTCCATTTATACACTAGCATAACCCAAACCTACAAAATGAGGTTGATCCTCTACCTTTATTAAGTTAATCAAACCTTAGACATTCTTACAAAGGCCTTTTCCATCATATCCCATTTTAAATAGTAATCAAGATCCAATGCCTTTAGTGTTTTTTAAAATGATCTAAAATCATCATTACCTAAATCCAAATGAGAGGAATTAGAATTAAATGGTAAATAAATTATGGTTCATTCATTAGTCATGGTTGTTACTTATGAATTAGAAGGTAAATCCTTCTTCATCTCACCATACTACAATCTGATCAAGAGTTCATCCTTAGATTCAAGCTCAGATCTCAAACATGTAATTTGTTCTTCAAGGGAATATAGCTTGCATTTCAGAAAAGCATTCTCTTCTTAAATTTTTTTGTTGATACTTTTTAGATATTCTAGCCTCTCTCTCTCTCTCTAAGGCTTTCCCCATGGTTTCCAATAAACAACCTATACTTCCAACATAATTGCAAACTATAAATGGAAGATCAAAACAAGACCAAAAGTTTGAAAATAACCTAATGGAATAGAATACTAAAACTAATTTCAAAACTCTATTCAAGAATATATTATGTAATAAAAATCAAGTCCAACATTATAACTACTTTGATACCAAACTTGATTCCTGAACAGATAGTGTCCAAAATTACACCAATTATGAAATTGGCATAATAATTAAAATCATTATTTAAAACTAATAATAAACCAAAATTATGAGCCACAAAGATATTATGCAAATCAGGGTTGATAATGAAGTTCACCTGATCTAGGCTACATCTCCAAGTCTTGCTCAAATGTAAAAATAATTGATTATAGAAGCAAAATCACTTTATACATCAAATATCCCCAATAGGGGTGCTTGATCTACAAATAATTTTTTTAACATCCACTAGCTCTAGCTACTAGCTTTGGCTCTCACTTTGGCTCTAGTTTTGGGTTTAGCTCTAGCTATTAGCTCTGGCTCTCACTCTGACTACTAACTCTAGCTCTAGCTCTCACTCTAAGTACTAGCTCTGGCTTTAGCTATTGGTTTTGGCTATAGACACTAGAAAATGGTATACTATAGCTCTAGATGTCACATTAACCTTTAAAACCACCTCTTGGCCCCCTTTAGGTTATATTATTTACCTATTTTCTCATTATTAACCTCAAACCATTTTCTAATGGATTAACCATTAGTCATTCATAGATTAGCCAATTTTGGCTATCCCCTTGATCACCAGCGGTCAGCCCTCAACCATGGATAGTTGACCTAGACCACTAAAAATTACTTGAACTCTTGTATGATCAAAATAATCAATTGTAATTCAAATAAAAATCACTCATTGATCACTAGATATCTAATTTTAGTTTGCTATTCACATGATCAATGCATGATTAGGCTATTAATCACACTATTTTATAAAATATTTATTAAACTCTTCATTTTAACCTCCCTTTTCTCTATATTAATAGAGGAAGATAAGGTTGAAATAAATCATTTAGGGGCAAGATATTCTAACTCTTAGTTGAATCCAAAAGCTTCCCACTGAACCAAGAACTAGGTTAGAGGATTAGGGTGCTTCTACAGCTCATTATCTTGAGCCAAGGTACTATTAATCTGATGAAATTAATCTAGGATCCACAACAAGCTTTCATCCCACACCAACATTCCTCAGACCATAAAAACCTTAAAAATTAAGTATCTATGTTTTTTTAATCAAGATTTAGTAGCTAGCTTTATTTGTCTCATTAATTGTGTCATTCCCCTTTATTTCACTTTCATCTCATTTCCCTGTGTTGGAGTCATGTAACTCCAAACATTTCACCTCCTACCCAAAACCATCCATAAACCATTTTTCCTCACCTAAACACCCAATCCCTAAATTGAATACCTCTGAGCATTAATTTATGTCTCATAACTAACATTCAACCCAAACATCACTCTCAGAACCTTTTTGTAACTCTCCTCAACAGACATATTTTCCCAAACCAAATTCATAGTAACCATCAATGGTCTTACCTAACTACCAATGGACTTTCTTAACCACCAATGGTCACCTAATTGTTAATGGTCATACCCAATTGTTGATGGTCACGATGTGTGATTTTATAATAAAAAGCTAATTTTACCCATCTACCCATACCCAAATTTTAGTTTGTGAGTTTTTACTTTGTCACAGAACTTCAAATTATTTTTTGAATCAAGTTTTAGTGATTTAGCATTAGTATTTAATCATTTATTACCATTTTTTAATCAAAATCATTTGTTTCTTTTTAAGCATATCTTGTATTTGATTTCAGTATCTTTTATTATTTCATGCAAGCACTTATTTTTAGGTTATCAAGACTTAGGTGTTTTAAAAGTGTGGATTAACAGCCTCCAAGGAAGCTTGTGCTTCTTGGATCTAGCTCACACTAGGTAGTCAACCCTACTATCTTACTGATCCACCATTTTCTAGATTACTTACTTATCTGTAGGTCATCCTCCCTAAATAAAGAGGAGTATCAACAATTTTCTATATTCATGCATGCAAAACACATCAGGTTCTACTAACCTTACCCTTCTTTCAAGTTTTACACCTTTCTTTCTAAAGAAAGTAAGCAAAATTTTATTGAAACATTTTAGTACACCTGGTGGGACCCTTGGGATTTTTATTGTGTTTATACTTAAATGACATTTAGTTACATTAGAGAAGATTCATTCATTTTATAATTTTCTAAAACTTAAATGTTCCTTATTTCCTTTATTCTTTTCCAAAATGCAAGTTCTAGTTTCTTTTGATTTCTTAGAGAAAAAAGTAAAATTGTCATTTTTTATTTTATTTCTAAAAATCAAAAGTACTCATTCTAGGCTTAGGCTTTGAATCATCATATCACATCTAGGTGCATCTTAGTTATTTTGTATTGATTTGAGAAGACACCAAAATTTTCTTTTGGGTTAAAATTAACCTTTACATCCATTGTTTGCTTGTATTGATTAGCTCACATAGCTTAATCTAATCAATTAAATTAATTATAGTCTCACTTCTTATCACACACATAATACCAAACCACACATTCAATAAAATATCAAAATATTGACATAAGGTTCAACTAGGATTTCATCACCTAGTGATCACCTTTCTTTGGCTATCTTACTTAGATTTCACCACCAAAGGGAGAACCGACTCAGTACATTAGCTGATTATAATCTTTAATAACTTGATATATTTTGGCTAAGCACCCAACACCCTTGTCATTGCAGTGTGTGAAGTGAGGGGGTATGCCCAAATATCAAGCCACATACCAAGTTCTATTATAGATCTTGAGAGTCTTTAACTACTTGAATCCATCTTTCGACATCTTCTTTTAGTGCCCACTCTATTAGCCCAAGTTGGTCTTCATAACTTCTTTAAAATTAAGTCATAAGCCTAAAGAGAGATAAAATATACCTTAGGATTTTAATGTACTTTAGTATATGCATTGTTTTCCTAAAGATATTTTCATTTTTATTACTTATATTTTGAGTTGTGATATATCTATTATCTTCCTTTTCCCCTTCTTTTTATGGTTCTCACTAGACAATAACTAAAAAACCAAGCCAATTAGGATCCACCTCCCAACCACCCATCTTACTCCTATTCTTCATCCATGGAGTATGTCTTAGATATATAGATTTTTCCCCATCCTTATATGAGTCTTAGTATCCCTCAAATGGTATCTCAAGGTGATAACTATTTTTTCACCTTTTTGGATAACAACTCCATAGCCCTCCAACACTACCTTAGCACCATATCTCACTATACCCCCACTTTGGCTACATCTATTGATCCACCCTTTGGTATTTCATCCCATATTATTATAATCACCTCTATTTCCACCATTTACACCTAACCCTTAGTTACCCAAGCATGTTCTTCTACCAATAATCCCACCAATACCACCATCCAAAACCAACCCATCTAACCAACCAACACCCAAACACCTTTCAACCCAACTAATAACTCTTATAGTATAAGAGAAGCCCAACCTTTGGGCACCTATAATCCACTTACCATTGGAGTACCCTCTACTATTGTTTCCACCCTTCCTCTTATCTCCAACTCACTAACCTCCACTTCATTCCAAATCTTGTTGTCTCCATACCTTTTACCCTTCTACCCATTAGTACCAAGGTTACCACCCATCCTCAACTTATCAACCTAACTATACTTCTAACCCACCCCATTTCAATTCCTCAATAATTACAAATTATGCCCAACTCAAGCTATATTCCTAACTCAAAAGGGTATTTGGCTCCACCCTCTACCCAACCTCTTGTATCCACTTACCCATACATGTCATCCTCTCAACCACCCATGTCCACATACCAATATGTGGCAACCTCCCAACCTTCCACTATTTATCCATATGTTAAAGCTACCCAAATATAATATAATTTACCCTAAAACTATTTGGGTGCACAACCACAAACTGATCTAGCTAAGATGTTAATGGACAAGGTGACCAATTTGGAGTCATCTATTTCTATTTCCCATAACTTATTATCATATGATCAAATTTACAATAAACCAATTCATCCATCCATCCCAATCTAACCTTATTTTCCTCATTGGGAA
Source organism: Torreya grandis (assembly GCA_037957365.1). NCBI lineage: Eukaryota > Viridiplantae > Streptophyta > Pinopsida > Cupressales > Taxaceae > Torreya > Torreya grandis. The sequence goes on from JARHVA010001189.1 coordinate 3,693,666, forward strand.
CTTCTAAAATTTTCAAAATTTCAAAGCAAGGAAGATCCTCAACAATATCTTAGAGTATTTAGACACTCTTGTGATTTGATTGCTTATGATGATGCTCTCCTTATTCACACCTTTCCCATCTCCCTAACTTGTATAGCATTATATTGGTACATTTTTATTACTAGGCACTCCCTCTTTTCTTTTTCCCAATTAGCTCAAACCTTTTTAGATCATTTTTTCATTAATATATCTAATAAAGTTTCCATCACTGACATCTACTCCATTCAGTAATTTGAGGATGAGTCAATTGGTGATTACATGGCCCATTGGAGAGGTTTGATAAACTAACTCTCTTTATCTTTTCCCCAACTTGATCTAATTGAGATTATCTCTTGGGCTTGTGCCAAACATATTTCCTCCAGTCTACAAGTTCAAACTTTTAAGACCTCTGAGGAGGCTTTCACCATGGCATAGAAACTACAGATTAAAGCCATTGATGAGGGCAATCTAAAATTGAGAAACAAGAATTCTAGTTTCAATTCAAATTAAAATTACTCCTCCAAAACTATCAGCCACTCCAATACTAACACCAAAACCAAAGGAACCATCAATGCAATTGTCTTGAAAATTTCCCCTCTAGTTGTTAACCAACCCAACTCTTTTAATTCTTCTAACCAAAACACCCAAAACTAAAACCATTACAATAAAAATCAATATACTCCACTAAAGGATTCATATTCTTCTATTTTGGAAAGATTTTTGAAAGCAAATATTATAAAATTTCTTCCAATCAAACCCCCATAATAGTTCGAGTCCTCTCATCCTATACCTAATTGGTATAAGGAGAATGAATTGTGCACCTTCTATTATGTCATTAGATATGATGTGAGTAGATGTAATACCTTTAAAATTATTGTATAATGGTTTATTTTCAAGGGGTATCTTGTGATAGATAATCCTAATGCACTCCCAAATCATTCACTTGATATATTTAAACAACCTTTTCCCAACCATGCCCGTTTAATGAAGAATGAAAACAATAAGGCAAAATCCTCTCACAACTGTGAGGTCCATATTGTTAATGTGGTTATTAATGAACTCATTATTGAGTAAATCATAACCCAATCTACTTCTTATTTCCCTCTACTTATTGTGGTAGTGGATTCACCTTCTATTCCTTTAGGAACCAAAACAAAGGAAGAAGCTCTTCCCCTTTATCCATTAATGAGGTAGTGGAACTACTAGCCTCTCCTTTAGAAGACATACCAAAGGAGGAAACCATTACCACCACACCTTTCCCTTCCACCATAGAGAAATCCAATATTCCTTTGGAAATCATTCCTAAGGAAGAGGTCACTTTGCCTACTCCTCCCATGGAAGAATTACCCTCCAAAACCTTAGCACCTTTGATTAAGGAAAAGGTCAAGGTAACCAATCCTCTCTCTTAACCCAGGGGTTTATCCTTTAAGAACAATATTGAAGGAGCCAAACCCATCTATAAGCCTTTTTCTAGACTAGTTAAAAACTTGGAGTACAAATCCCAACCCAACATGAATCATGTCATATTTTGGCATCATCTTGGGGTCCCCTATCCAACCAAGAAATAACCCTCAACAATACCATTATTGACCAAACCTTACACTTCCACTAGTGAACCCACCATCATCCCAATTAAACCATTAAAAACCTCTACCTCTCAAACCATAGTTGAACCAACCAAACCAACACCACCCAAAGTTACCCAAAAACCTTCTACCATCACAATAAAGCCCATAAAAAACTTAGGCATGATCCCTAATCATAGATTTACTCACCCTCTATTAAATTTGGATGTATCACCATTTAGCCCACCAAAGAAACCCCACATTAACCTAACCAAAAAAGTGGATCTATCTCAGATCCCCAATACCAAAACCTTCCTACCCGTTTCTACCTTGCCTTCTATTTTAGGAATATATCCTTCTTATATCTTAAGAACTAACCCCTCTATCTTGGTTAATAATCAAAATCTTCCCACGAAATCCTAAACCTAACCTCCAATTTTAGCTACACCTTCACTCATCTTCACCAAACCATCTACATCCTAACCATCCACTTCTAAACCTTCTATCTCTAAACAATCCACTACCAAACCTTCTACTTCTAAACCTTCTACCTCCAAGCCATTAACTTCCAAACCATCTACCCCAATGCTACCTACCAGGAAAATTCCTCCCCCAGAATATCCTAATACCAAACCCACTCTTAAAAAGGTTTCTACCCTAACTATCAAAGCTAAAACCTCCACTTCCTTGCCACCATTGCTTGAGTCTTACACAACCATATTGCAAAGGTTATTATAAGCCTCTTGTTTGACCTTTCAACCCATAAAACCATTCAACCCACATAGTCCTAAACCATCCTAGTTTAATGATAATATGGTATTCTCATACCATAGAACACCTAGGCACAATATGAAGAATTGTAAATCTCTCCAAGTCTTAGTCTACTAACTATGTGTTAAGGATGACCTATTGTTAGAAGAGCCTCCCATGAGCCCACTAGCACTCGAAAAACCACAAGTCCCCACCCCAAACTTAACTACTCCCACACTCTCATCTAAGATTGAGAAGGAATCAAAGTAGTCCTTTATCCCAACTCTTTCCCAAATCCATACCATCCATGTGGTCACATGATCACAATCCCAAAAAAATGATAAAGGGAAGAAAAAGGTGTACATTCCATGGACATTCCCTTCCTCCACCACCCAATCACCCAACCAAATGCAAACACCTTCACCCAAGCCCAAGGTGTCCATCTTGGGTTCCTCCAAATCCAACCTTGTAGAGTGAATCAAAAGAGTAGTTTTAAAGCAAATTTACTAAACACTAATGAATATGAGTTTATATGAACTAATAAATACCTCACCCCATCAATGCTAGGTGATGATAGAGGCTTTACAAACCATATAATTTTAACGAAAAGATTTACAACCTCTATCAACCTTTGTTAGAGCCATTCAACATTCCACCCTTATTACCTTTAATGATTCAAAAATACCCTCCATTCATCCCTAAGACCTGGATCCTCCCCTCTTCATTACCACATACACCAACCAAACTTACATGAATAGGGTTATGATTGATGGAGGGGATAACATCAACATCATCTCCTCCCATGTGTATGACCAACTAAAATTACCAGAGAAAAATATGTTATAAACCATAGTGGCACTTCATTCCTTCAATGACACTATATCAACAACTCTATGAATTATTATCCTCCATATTAATTTAGGACATCACATGCTTTTTGATCTCTTATACATAGTAGAAGGCAAGTTCCAGTGCAATATTCTACTTGGATGCCTTTAGATCTATTTCATGAATTGTGTACCATCTACCTAACACTAGTGCATAAAGTTTGAGCATGAAGGTTAAGTAGTTACCATACAAGCTAACCCAAGTTCTTTTACATCATACAAAATGATGTACCAATCAAATGATGTTCTCCTCCTTCCATCCACCAAGCCTTCACTAATCAATGATGAATCCACCTCTTTCACCAACCAAGCCTTGACTAGCTAATCCATCCCTTCTACCTAAATCCCCATGAAGGACCCCTTGGAATCAAAATTCCAACATCTCTCACTTGGGGAGTATCTCCTCTTAGCCTTGGATGACTTCCTTATTACCCAAGAGTATAGGAACCTTAACCAAAACCTTGATTATAATCATAATATCAAAACCATTACTCCTTTCAGGCCTCCCAATATCTAAAATAATCTTATTTATAGGGGACTTGATAAACCACTTTTGTCCACCTCTACCTCCTCTTCTAATTGACCATTCACCTCTAATTTCTCTTATCTTGATAAACTAGAGTTTGCTAAGACATACCTCCATAGGTGTGTTTGGAAGGGATTTGGTTTAGGATGTTATGAGCATGGACCACATGAGTTATTTCCATGTAAGGTCAAAAATCCTCATGATATATTTGGTCTAGGATTCACTCCACCTAAAGATCCAACAAATTTACCTCCCATTACCATCATTGATGAGGAAGTTATATCCTCACCAACCTCTTTACCATCAAAATCTAAGGATTTTGATATCATTCCCCCTAATTTTTTTTTTGTCAACATGGTTATCCTTGGACACATAATTTATCAAAAGGATGGGGAGATCATAACCATTCCTCTAATTCATCCTACGATGGTAGAAGATGACTCTCCTACCATTAATACCATTCAGTGTCAAGATGATGATCTCCTTTTAACCTATCTTAGTGTAGAAGATTCCTCTATACACAAATCTCTTCCTCCTAAGACTTCAACCATGTTAAATGAATCCACCATGGATGTCAACTTGGGTACTCAAGATAACCCATGTATTATCAAAATCAGTCAATCACTAGATTCCTTAGAGCTTTAGGATTTTCCCTCCTTCCTATGAGACTATAACATAACATTTTCTTGGTCTTACAGTGACATACCAAGAATTAACACTTCCATCAATACCCATAATATCATTATTACCACGATGCCAAGCCTATCAAGAAGAAACTTCATCAAATGTACCCTCACATTACCCTTCTTGTCAAATAAGAGCTTCAATGCCTCCTATCCATAAATTTCATCCAACCCATTAACTATCCCTAATGGGTCTGAAATGTCATACCTATCATCAAAGTAATAGGGGGAATTTACATTTGCATGGATTTTCATTATCTTAACCTTGCTTGCCCAAAGGATGACTTCCCATTTCCAAGAATTAACTAGCTTATTGATCTTACAACTGGATATGAGATGCTATCTCTTAAGAATGGTTTCTTGGGCTATAATCAAATATTGATTTCTCCTAAAGACCAACATAAAACTACTTTTAACACCCCATGGGGAACCTTTTGCTATTGGTCATGCCTTTTTGTTTGAAAAATGCTAGTATAACCTATCAACATGGCATGACCTATATCTTCCATGACCTTATTCATAAAATTGTAGAGGATTACGTAGATGACCTTCTTAGGAAATCTAAATGTCTTAAAGATAATTTAATAGTTCTCAAGGTTATTTTCAAATGCCTCATCCATTACCATGTTTGCCTTAACCCTAAGAAATGCATTTTTGGGGTATTGCTAGGAAATCTCCTTGGCTTTATCATCTATCTTTAAGGAATCAAAATTGATCCTACCAAAATCAAAGCAATAATTGGCATACCTCCTCCCACCCACCTCAAGAAACTCTATAATTTATAGGGGAAGCTCCAATCCATTTGTCATTTCATGTCTCAACTATCTGATAGATGTCAACCTTTTCAACACCTTCTAAAAAATTTGTATCTTTTAAGTAGAATAAGGACTATCAAAATGCCTTTGATTCACTTAAAGAGTAACTTCTTTCTCCATCCATCCTCACTCCTCCCAAAGAGGATTAACCTTTTTAAATTTATATTTCCACCATCGACCACTCCTTAAGGGCAATGCTTACACATCAAGATGAAAAACATAAATAAAAAGATGTTTATTATATAATTCAAATGCTTATAGATTATGAGACTCGAGACACCCATACCAAAAAATGTTACCTCACCTTAGTATTTATAGCTTCCAAACTCCACCACTACCTTCTCAACCACAAGACCTATGTCATTATCAAAACTGACCCACTCAAGTATATGCACTCCAAGCCATACCAAAACTAGCATATGGATAAGTGGATCATGATCTTAGCTAAATTTGACCTTGAGTTCCTCCAATAGAAGTTAATTAATGGGAAATTCATCACTGACCAATTGGTTGAAGCACCTTTAGTTGATAACAAACCTTCTTCTTTTGAGTTTCCTGATGAGTCCATCATGACTCATTTTCAAGAGAACGTCACCTATCAAATGACCATGTTATTTAATGGATCAAAGTGACAACATGGTGGGGGTGTTTTTATAATTCTCATCCCCCTTAATGGTGAACCCATTTCATTTATCTTTCAATCTTGATTTTGATTGTACCAATAACATGGCTGAGTATGAAACTTTAGTGATAGGTCTCCAAATTGCTCTAGGCTTGGGAGTCAAGATGATCAATGTTTTTTGTGACTCCCAACTCATGGTAAATAAAATAAATGGATCTTATAAATGTAAAAATGACATCTTTAAATAGTATAAATATCTAGTTGATGTACTCTTAGTGTCATTTAAACATTACTATATCTAGGCCACTTCACAATTTATAAACAAGTTTATCGATACAATGGTTTCCCTTTCTTCCCAAATCCCATTCGTGCCTTCCAAAAATAATTTATTTATTTCTATCCATTATCTTATTAAGCCTTATTATACCACATCAAACCCTCCTTTCATCTTTAGTGTGGAGGAGACCCAACCTAACCTTTGGGATAAACATATCTTAAACTATCTTAACCTAGGCATCATTCCTTCCAATATTTATAAGAATGGTTGAAGAGAATTCATTCAAGGTACCTCTCATTATACCATACTAGGGGTAATTATTTACAAGTGTGGCTTTGATGGTTTTCTTTTCTGTTTCCTACGTGTTTGTAAAATTTCTCATGCTATCAAAGAAATAAATAATAAGATTTGTGGGGGACACTTTAGTGGCTTAGATATCACTAAATTTATCCTTTTCCTTGGATACTATTGGCCCACCCTTAATGATGAATATTGTGATTACATGAATAAGTGTGTTAAATTTAAATAACAGACTAATTTACATCATGAAACTAGTCATAACCTCTAAGTATCTAAGGATTTATAGCCCTTCTCATAATGGGGACTAGATTTAATTGGTGAAATTAACCCCCATTCTTTGCAGTGACATAATCTTATCATCAATGCAATATAATATTTCACCAAATGGGTGGAGGCTATTCCTCTCATTTCAACCAAAGTTAAAAATTTTGTTGATTTTATTAACCATCAAATTATATGTCGTTTTAGTGTCCCTTATAGGCTAATCACTGATAATGGTAAATCTTTTAAAAATAAAAAATTCCAAGGTTTTTGTGATGCATTTGACATTAAGTTGAGTTTCTCCTCACCCTATCATCCACAACATAATGGACAGGTTAAAGCTTTTAACCAAACCCTTAATAACATGCTAACTAAAATGGTTAATGGATCTAGTCAATATTAGCATTTATACATCCTTTTTGCCTTATGGGCATATTATACCAGCATTTGAGCCCCTACAGGTGATACCCCCTTTATCTCTTATCTTTGGAGCATAGGATATCTTTCCTCTTGAATTCCAAATTCCCTCTCTTCACATATCCCTATAGGATATCATTTTTTAGGGTGATTATCATCAGGAACATTTAGACAAACTTGAGCTACTTAATGGTCATCATTTGGCCATGTTTAACCATCTTCATGTCTATCAAGAATGAATAAAATCTTATTATAACAAAAACCTAAGAGAATGAGAATTCAATATCAAAGACCTCATCTTAAAGGAAAATTATCATATAACCAATATGGAGAAAAGAAAGTAGGACAAGTTTGCTTTCAGTTAGCTTGGACCTTATATCATTATGCACAAGTATGAATTAGGAACTTATCAATTATCCTCTCTTAAGAGGAAACTAGAACTTGATCATCATAATGCTTTGCATCTGCATCCTTTCTTTTTTTAAATAAGATCAAACTCACCTTTTTATCTAACTTAAGCTCATCCCTTATTTTATGATATTTTTTCCCTTCATCCCCTCACTTTGAGGACTATTGATTAAAGCATAAAATCATGTGGTTTTCCATCACAATTATAACTTTAATCCTAAATATGGGTACCACAGCTCTACCCATGGCATGATTTTCATGGATATTTTTTATCCCTAATAGGATGGAACCCCATGGTCATTGTCTCTCAAAGAATCCTCTCTCCCACTATTTTAACCTTTTTGTACTTTCATTTAGCCTTCACAAAGGTAAAAAATTTAGCCTATATAAGTAATTCTATGTCATCAAAAGTAAAAACATTAACATTCATCTATCTTATGGGTCATATCTAGCATTAATAGACTACTTCATTGAAGGGTAGTTGCCAAAACCAATCAAAATTTCTCAAAGGTAGAATGCTCCTTTGAAGGACAACTATCACAAAACCTAAAACAAGTCTTAAAACTCTTAGACCATTCCCTTAAAGGATGGATAAGTAAAATCATTTGTTAAAATCAAGTAATTTCTTGGAATCTTCTCACATCAATCATCTTACCTAACCTCTCAAAACAATAACAAAAATATCAAAAGACCCATTATTTGGAAGCCACAATTGGCTTTCATGAATAAACTTCCTACATTGATTAGTCTATACCATCCATGATATTTTTGTTTATACTAAATATTTGGTAACCTATAGAAGAGGCATGTTATTCTCACAATAAGGTTCCTTTAATCATCCATCTCCCCTAATATAAAATAAGGGACTTTGAGCTTACTCGACAGTATGTGATTAAGAATTTTTTATTTACCAATTAATGAACACTTATGGAAAGTATGTGAATGGATTATGTTCATAATATGATCTTAGATTCCTTGTTTTTTATACTCACAAATGAAAGAGCATTATGTCTCCTTGTTTTCTCAAACATATTTATTGATACATTCAATAGGATGATTTCCTTTTGATTGTTTTATCTTTATTTTCTTTTCTCACATCTAGTTTTGTTGTCTAAACTTACTCTTTGTGTTTGATATTAATTCATATTTATCTAATTAAATATAATTCATTAATCAAAATTTAAATCAATATTTTATGTTTTGTTTCATGATTTTCTTCTACCTTATTTTTTTAAGTGTTTTAACCATAATAACATTTTAATAAATTAACCACCTCATATATCAAAATTCATCTCATCAAACTACATAACCAGTCACATCTCATTGATCATCATCATTTATCACATTTATAGCCATTTATAAACCAATAAGTCATCACATGTCTATCTAGATAAAGGGAACATAGATTCATTTAAAATACACACATTTATAACATCTTATTAAGCATGTATCTACTAATAAGATAAATGATAATCATAACATCATGATCATATCATAAATAACATCATAAACATAAAATAACTAACCATAACCATAAACAACATCCATAACCCATAATCACATCAAATCTCATAATCATAAATCATAATATATCATAATAATGTCCATGTCTCTCAAAACAATGTGTACATCTCTCTACATTGGCTCATAGGCTGGTATCAAAATCATATAATACATCAACATTGACATCTCATAAGAGTCTAAGGTGGAGGGACACTACTGCTCCATGGATCCTATTCATCTCTGAGATCAATTTATGCACCTATAGATGCTTCTCATTGACCTGGTGTAACATTTCTAGCTCCCCCAGTAACTAATACTATGTACTTAGCATATTGGGGCTCATCTAAAAGTTGTCTAAATACCAATACCTCTTAGTATCTAGGATCCTTGACCATGGCCACATACCTAGCCATATATATAGTCCTTGATGTTCTTGTAGGTGTAGGTTCCTAACCTCCTACATATCTCAAGGCATCCCTCTCTTATGTCACCAAGGCTAATTGTGCTCATTTTGTATCCCTCTCTTGCATAAGGATATCCACTTGGACCTATGACATACTCTCTCTATAGTCACTACTAATAGATTTACCTATGATATAACTAGTGCTTCTCATGCCTAATATCTATCTATAATGAATTTGTACCTATTCAAGGCATCCACATCCATATGCTCCCCACCCCCTCCACCATGATGTACCATCTCCCCCAAACACTACCACTACGTAATGAACTTGAAACCATACAAGGTAATCTGACATAACCCTTACATCATCAATAACTATGGCCACTGTTAACTCCTCATGATCAATCTCTATCTCCTCAAGCTCTAGTAGAGGTAGTGGTTACTTGACATCCTCTCCCTTGTACCTTAAAAAAGTACTTGGGATACCCTAATTAAGCCTAAACTATCTCCTAACCCTATCAAATGGGATGAGCTCTACCTCATACTCCTATCTCCCATTTATCCATCTATAACCCTATAGTGATAGGGTCTACCTATCATAGCTCACCTATGTCAGGAATCTAGTATATGGCCTCCAAATAACCTCCCCATCCACCATTACTTATAGCCTATCTTTGTACCACTATAAGTCTCATGATGTTCCCCTAGTGATGTCAGTGCATAATCACCTCTCCACCTCATAAATACTACTCTAAAGTCACCCTAATCCTATGCCTACCATGGTAATCCACCTAGTCATACTACCCTGATGTACTTATATACCTAATAATGTAGAATAAACTTGACACTAATGTCATACCTCATGTGTACTCTGTAACCCTAGATTTCTTGATAGATCTAAACTAGTAATATTATATCCCAAGTAAACACTATTTATTTAATCATCATGTCAATAAGAATACCTAGTAATAAAAAGGGAAGTCTACCACTACTAGAATCTAGGAGTGCATAGTAGGTAATGGCTATCATCATCATCATGACAAGTTATCTCCCTCTCCTATCCATGTGATACATAGGGGCATAATAGAAACCTCTCATGTACTACTTAACATGAATAAATTCCTTGCCAAATAATTGATCTATATGCACATCTCACTCCTTACTATTAATGTGCTTTATTAGTTCACCCCATATTAGTAGCTACAAAATCTAGTGAATCTCCTTTGATAGGATGGTAATATATCCTATTGGTAGAAAGAAAGTGTTGGTAGTTACATCCCATCTCTCAATGAAGGATACCAAAATCACCACATATTTAGGCATGTGTTGGTAAAATCTCATGCCACCTAGGCCCATGATATTCACGTGCTCCCATGTTTGGTCTGTCATAGACCTACACACCTTATCTAGGAGCTAAGACACTCGAACCTACATCTATAACTATTCCCTTACCTACAAGGTTAAATGTTTACCTTAATTTATTTTACCCTTTAAATATATCCTATGCATTTTACCTTTTATCCCTACCCCCTACCTTAACCTATTCACCTCATCTACCCCACACCATCCTTTAACCCATTCCTACACCATACCTTTACCCATTCCTAAACCATCCCTTATCCCATGCCTAGCCTTATAATAACCACCAATGATCAAGTATTAATTGGTGATGGTTCCTTATGGAACCTTCATTGATTAAACATCAACCATTGATAGTTTTATGGTAGATCATTGATGATCCACACATTGACCATTTGATGCTTGCCTATTAACTAGTGATGGTTGATAGTAACTACTAATGGTCATTGTGTAGTGATCACCAACAACCAAACCCTATCCCTCACCCACCAATCCCTAACAAAAATCAATAAAAAGCTTAAATTAATAGCTAAACCTTCTTACCCCCTACCAATTTCCTACCAAAAACTCAAAACCTTCATTTTCAAGCTTACCCACTCACAATAACACCAAAAAAGCAATGAAAACTACAAATTTAATTACATTCCTTACCTCATTATGAATCCTTCATCATGGTGGAGACATCGATACCACCATCACTACCTAACCTCATGTTATACCTCTACCTTATTTCATCTTTACTGGTACTCTGACCTACTATGGCCCACCTCAATCAACCTCCACCTCACAATCTAACCTTGATCAAACCTCACTCACTCAACTATCATGATAATCTAAATCATCATCATTTTCTCAACTAATAAGGTAGAAATGTCATGGGTCAATATTTGAAAATGAGAAAATAATACCTCATCTAACATTTTATAGTTTCCCTTTTATGGCTTACATTTGGCCATCGATAGTCATTAGGTGATCATCGATGGTGAACCCTGACCATCGATGGTTTACCCTAACCATCGATGATCAACCTACTTAGGGTCTTCCCCACCCTACCCTATATTTTACCTTATCAACCCCTCATCCAACAAAACCATTTCATCTAAATCTCCCTATTAATATTTTAGACTTCCTTATTATACCCTTTCCCCATAAATGGGTCCACCTTTTATTGAACAAAGCAACCTTCACCTTATTCTCTACCAACTAACTAACCCATTAACCTTAACCTTTGTCATTTTGACCCACCCTTTTGTACCTTTTATGGAAACCTTACCTTAGTCATTTTAATCATATTTATTACCTTTCCATATTTGACAACTTTTACTACTTTTATGCACTACCCATTTAGGTGCCTCAGAGTATGACCCTTTGATGATCCTGATGCCTATAACCATTTTTATTTTCCTAAGATCACATATAGTTTTTGGATACCTATGATTGTATCAACCTTGCCTAGAAGGCTCAATTTTATAGGCATCACCCATATCAGCTATGCCTAATGTCATGACCTAATTACCCTATCCCCTATCCTTCTAGTCCAACCTTAGTTTACCACCTAAAATATATGATATCTTAGTCTATGTGTGATCTATGATATCACACTTAGTCATTTTTTGTGCACCTATTGGGATTTAAATGCCCAGCCAACCAAATTTCACATAAACGTATCCACTTTAAAAACCCACCATATACTTTATTTCACCTTATCAATTCTAAATTTGAGGGGGGAACACCCTTTCCCATAAATGGGGCATCTAACCAGCCTTCCATTTTTTTAGTTTATGGCTTGCTGATACAAATTGCATAGCAAAAGAGGCAAAATTTAGATACTATAAAGGCATAAACTATGGTTCTTAATGTTTAATTAACCTTTAAAATCACCCCTTGGCCACTTTTGGGTTAGATTATTTATCAATTCTCCCATTATTAACCTAAAACCATTCTCTAGGGAATTAACCACTAGTCATTTATAGATTAGCTAGTTTTGGCTATGTCCCATCGACTACCAATGGTCATCCCTCAATTGTCGATGGTTGACCCATAATTTTTATTGTTAATTAAAATCTTGAATGATCAAAGGAATCAACTAAAATTCAACTATAACTCACCCATTTATCACCATCTATCAAATTTTAGTGTCTTAGTCACATGATTAATGCATGATTAGACTATTGATCAAACTATTTGACAAATCATCTCTTAAAATATTTATATCAACCTCCCTTTTCTATATATTAAGAGAGGAAAAGATGGTTGAAATCAATAATTTAGGGGTAAGAGATTGTAATTCTTAGGTGAATCCAAAAGCTTCTCAACAAACTAAGAACCAGGTCAAAGGATTAGGGTGCTTCTGCAACTCATTATCTTGAGCCAAGGTACAATTACTATGTTGACATTTCTCTAAGATCCACAACAAAATTTCATCCCACACCAACATTCCTTAGATAATAAATACCTAAAATCTAAATATCTATGCTTTTTTATCAAGATTTAGTAATTAGCTCTATTTATTTCATTGCTTGTATCATTCCCCTTTATTTCCCTTTCATCTCATTTCCCTATGTTGGAGTATTGTAACTCCAGACATTTTGCCTCCTACCCAAAACCACCCACAAACCATTCTCCCTCACCTAAACACCCAATCCTTAAACCAAATACCTTTGAGTATTGTTTTGTCTCACAACCAACATTCAAACCAACCATCACTCTTAGAACCTCTATAACTTTCCTCAATAGACTTATTTTCCCAAATCAAATGCCACAGTAACCATTGATGGCCTTACCTAACTAATGATGGAAGTTTTTAATTACTAATGGTTAACAACTATCAATGGTCACTTAACCATCGATGGTCATACCCAAGCGCCAATGGTCACTATGTGTCATTTTATAATAGTAAGCTAATTTAACCCATCAAATTATACCCAAATCTTAGTTTGTGAGTTTTTGTTTTGTCAAAAAATTTCAAATTTTTTTTAGTCAAGTTTGAGTAATTTAGTGTTAGTATTCAATCATTTATTGCTATTTTTAATCAAAATCACTTGTTTCTTTTCAAGCATTTCTTGTATTTGATTTTAGTACCTCTATTATTTCATGTAAGTACCTACTTTTAACTTATCATAACTTAAGTGTTTAAAATTATGGATTGATGGCCTCCAAGGAAGTTTGTGCTTCTTGGATCTATTTCATGCTAGGTAATGTACCCTACTATCTTACTAATCCACCATTTTCTATATTACTTTCTTATGTGTAGGTCATCCTCCCTAGACAAGGAGGAGTATCAATAATCATATAGATTCATGTATGTAAAACATATTAGGATATACTACCCTTACCCTTATTTCAAGTTTTACAACTTTATTTCTAAATAAAATAAGCAAAAATTTAGTGAAACACTAGTTACTATCTCTAGCTCTCACTCTACTTGTCTTTCACAATTCTGATGTAATGTGTCTACCAAAATAAGTCTATGAAATAACTCTAGGCCTATAATTACTACTCCAACAATGAAGACATACAAACTTGCTTACTGTGCAAAGGGATAAGCTTCAAGCTTTATTACTTTATGTTACAAATAGAAATCACCAAATTTTTATAAAGAGATCTCAATCAAAACCTTTTCTCCTCCTGGATGGATTCTTAGATCCAAAACCTTGGAATGGAAGAGTTTCAATTTAGGTGAGAGCTTACTTCTAAAATACCATCAATGTAAGTGAGAGCTTGGAGCTTTCTTGGAATTATCTTGGAATGAGTTTAAAAATGAGGTTAATGGGTTTATATATTTTTTAAAACCCACCAATTATATATTTCTTCAATAGCCATCCCCATGTACAAGCCTTTATTTAATATTCTTAGCCTTATCTCCCAAAATGGGGCATGGCTAGTTGATTAGGGTTAATGGATTGAACCACCCTTAATATCTTTCTCTTTAGATAAACCTCCCATGCATTTCTATGGGAGATATCCCAATTTTTATGGGAAATATTCCACATTTGTGGGGAAAGAAATATTCATGGAGTTAATCCCATTTCTCAAGCCTTAAGAAGTGAGATTTGTCTAAAATCAAGGAGAATATTTTGGATATATTGTGGAAACTCCAAATGTGAAGATTTCATTGGGCCACGTGTCAAGAATATATTAGACCACATGCATGTCTAGTCACCATACCTACACATTTTTTCCTATTGGTTGAAAACTTCAATAGGCCATAACTTTTGCATATGGAGTCCATTTTTCAAACCGTAAAATGCATTGGAAATATATTGATGAGATCTTCACTATGCAGATAGTTTTAGAGAAAATTCAAGACCATATAATTTAGTCACTATTGGAAATACTCCTAAATCACCCTTTTTGGAAACTACTCATAGAAACTATAAAATAACTCAAAGCTACCAAGATCCCCTTTAGACCAAGTATAGACTTAAAATGAACTCTAAAACTCAAGCTTACTTATCTAGATACCAATTTCTTGATATTAACTGAAGAAATAATAACTCCCCATTTGTCTCTTCTATGCTTTTCAATAACTATACTTGAAGAATATGAGCATACTAAATATCTCCCCCTCAAACCAAGCATCCACCATGCTTATTCTAACTAAAAAGACTCTCCATGATGCTTAATGGAGTCACTTTTTTCATAGGACACTATAATAACATAAAGTTAGGATATTCCTAGATCTCTATGCTTTCACAAGATTGAATATCTTTCAAGATACTTTTAGGCTTGATTAGTCTCTTTGGCTTGACCTATTCATCATCTATGTGGTCAACAATCTAAGTTGATAATGAACATCCTGACTTGATTTCACATCTGGAGTATTCTCTTCCATATCAAATAGTCCACTTGGTCTTTTAGACTGATCATGACTCACATTTACTATCTTAGGCTTCCACATATTTATTTTCCTTCTCTTTTGAACTCTAGAGGCTTCAAACCTCTTAATTTGACTTGATGGGCTTCTAACTCTATTAGGTTAGAACCTTGTAATGTGTTCCACACTATTAAAAGTATATCAAAAAACCTTATTCATACCTCTTGAATGATGATTCCTTTCATAGTCCCATGTATATTCATTTTTGGAAGGTCTTATACACTTTCTTAATCTACAACAAAACTATAAAAAAAAACCTCATTCATACCTCTTGATTAATGATTCCTTTCATAATCCCATGTATATTCATTTTTTGAAGGTCTTATACACTCTCTCACTCTATGACCAAACTAATTACATGTAAAATAGTAACCATTGAATGAATTAACATACCTCATATCATTAGGCTATCTTATTGGTATTTTCATGTTGACCTTCTTGTCTTCATTACCCTTCTCCTTGACTTGAGCTAACTCCTTTTTATATTCTTTGAAACGAAGACCTATCTTATCACTTGCAAACTTTTGACTACTCAAAATGTTATCTAGAGAATCAATACTCTTTTCAAAATTCATAAAGGCCTTCAATTTTATAGATGATTGATCTAACTCAAGTTTCAAGGATTATATCTTAGTTTCATACCTAATGCATTCTTACTCATTAGATTTTAAGGTATAAATGACTATCTCCATCTATGATTCAATATGATTTATGATCTCATCATACTCTTTGGATATATTACTCAACCTCTCCTCAAACAAACCAATTTGTTCTTCATAGTCCTTAACTAATGACTTAAATTTATGATTCTTACTTCTTTATAACTTCAAATCCTCTAAAGGACTCATAAATTTTGCCTCAAGGTTCACTTCAACTTCTTATTCATCTGATTATTTATCATCTATAAGGCCTTTCCCTTTTGAGAAAATATCATTGTCTATTTCTATAGACATGAATAAGGTTTCATCTATGTCATGTTCATGTCCATTACTATAATCATCACTATCAAATGTACTTGTGTCACTTACATCAGATGAGTTACTATTTTCTTTGGTATATAAACTTATTTTATTCTTGAATGACCCTTTCTTACCTTCATAATTCCTAAAATCTTTCTTATTTTCATCAGGCTTATAGACCTTATTATCATCTCCATGATGTTAATAATACTTAGTCTTATCCTTGTTAGAAAACTTAGATTCAAAGTGACCAATCTTAACATAGTTGAAACATTTCAAAGGTAACTTACCCTTGTAGTTACTAGATCTAAACCTCAATTTCCTAAAAATCATGGCTATCATTTCATCATCATCAAAAATTAAACATACCTCATCCTTGACCTTCTTGGATTTTGACTTCTCATCTTTGAATGTTACTTCCTTTTTGGGATTAATTCCTTCCTTTTTTCTCATACCATAGGTAGCCAAGATGCCATGAAGACCATCCATTTTTAGCTTCTTCAAATCTTGCATCTCTTCTACCATAGACACCTTAGAATAGAACTTAGGAGTTAGTGATCTGAATACATTTTGGATAGTTATACACTCTTTAACTTATTCTCCTAATCCTCTAATGAAAGTTACAACTTCATCAACCTTTAATAACTAGGATTCAATCGTTTCATCTTCATTCATCTTCAAACTTTCAAACTATTTTTGGTAGGTCTACAACTTGGCCATTTTAATCTTAGTGTCTCCTTCATAAATAGTACTTAATTTATCCCATATAAATTTGGATGACTCATAGTACATAACCTTCATAAAATATACCTCTGATAGGCCACATAGAAAGGCATTCATTTCATTGAAATTGCTCTCACTTTCCTTTGTGCCTACTGCATCAGTTGGTGGTATAAGAGGTGGAGTCTATCCATCCACAACTAACTACCATATGTCATGGCCCATTTAAATTTGATATTTACTCATTCTAATTATTTAAAAATAATAATTATTTTTATTTAATAATGGATCCATACTAGTATTGAAACCACCTTGAGCTTGTTGACTAGCCAACCTTACTTATAGGATCTCCTTTAGGCTATTAGGCATACTTTAAAAGACTTGATTTTATATTAAATGTTGGAATAAAAATAATTAATAGGGGGTTAATTAATTTATTAAAATTTTCTTTTAATTCCTCCTTAAAATTCATGAACCATCACATCAACATATAGGTCAAGTAATACATAAACAATCACCTATACAAGCATAAAATAAGATTACACAAGATAACACATCATATATGTGGGAAACCCTCAAGGGTAATAAAACCAAATGATCATTGAAAATTTAATATATTCCTATAATTAAAAATATCAAACTTAGTGAATCACCAATTTCACATGGAGAACCAACCCCAACTAGCCAAACACCTACTTGACTAGGCTTTAACAAGCACCCACTTGCAAGGAGGCACCAACCCCCTAGATGACATAGAACAAAATCATTCACATGATTGATTTTATCAAATTTATAACACATTATTTATCATAAAATATATGATTATAACCTTATTTATATTTTCTCACTCTTATATCCCTCTTAAACTACCTTATAGGTTTCTTTGCTCTACTAACCCTCTTCTAGATTTGATTAGGTCATATAAACTTGATTTTCATACTTATGACCTATATAAAATATTCATAATTTTTGATATACAATCTTAAAATGTTATACAATACTTCATTTTTCTTACCAATGTGTTATTTTATTTGCTTGCACTCATTCCTTCTTCAATAGGCCTAAAACTTCCTTATATATAGACAAGCCTCTTGATCATATACTTATTTGTCAAAAACACACACTTGACCACTTATATTTTCCAAATAATATACCTTATTCAATTCCATAAACATTAATAAATCATTACATTAGGTTAGACATATCTCAATTAGACCAAATCCTTCTTCAGGGCTTAAGGAGACCAAATTCAATTAGGCCTTCATTAGCACACATTACCCTTTGATTTCCTTAGAAAAATTTTAAACTCAAAAAACAAAATTAAAAATTCATATAATGCTTAAATATATCCCCAATAATCTAATTTCTGGTCTATGATACTTTTTATCTCCAACCACTACTGGAAGCACACCAACTATTTACATTAGGCCTTCACACACACAAAAAGGTTTGTCTTTGAATTACTAAAGATAAAACATTATTTAGACACATAAATATGAAAATAAATCACAAACACAAAAAATCCAAGGCATAATAAAATTAATCATGTGCTTTAGACTTCACAACTTAGGGCAAAAGGACTCAAACACTTCTCTATAAATAGCCCACTCAGAACTATTAGAACACTCCAAAAGCCAATCAAGAACAAATTGATATTAAACACATGAAATAAAACTTAAAATTATAAATTATAATTTTAAAATATAATTTTACATCTCTATACCACTCTCAAATAAAAAAGTCATAAGGTCTGATGTCAAATATTAGTCTTATAGACTAATCTTTTAACCTCACTATACATAATCAAACCAGAACTAGACAACTCATTTTGGTTTAAACATTTCAATTACTTATATTAACTATTAAACATTATATAAATAATTTATAGGACATAAAAGTCCCAAAAACTCATACCTTGTGCATTAGATACTTCAAATCAGGGCATAGATATTCATAAACACCTCTACAACTCACTCAAAACTCCCAATTTTCCTAAAAGACCAATCATAGTGACTCAAAATTCCATCACCTATGTAGACATATTAAATTAGTTTTGATACGTATATATTATCTTATGATTAATTATTCCATTATAATATATAAATATGATATGGTCAAATGGTAAATATTGGTTGTGCAAACCAATCTCATGACCTTATATTTCACTGTCTCATCTAAACCAGATAGGTCAACTTGTGAGAAAAAATTTCACTATAATCACTGACCTCAAAAACTTATAAAAAATATGAAAATGTATTAAAATTATTTTAAAAAAATCTCCATGCACTTTTTTTATCATTATATCATCATAACACATCCCTAATCATATTCTCACTATTGCCTAGGTTTTTCATTATTTGCACCCTTAGGCCTGTTAACGATTGGATAAATTAGATTAAATATTTAGCACACTTAAGGGATAAAAATTATCCAAAAACCTAAAAAAAATGAAACATGAGTCTAAATATTCATCCTCCATTTATTTACATACTTTAACTTGGTCAAATATGACTGCAATAGTAAATCTCTAAGAAATTAGCACTATCCTATAGGGTATACTCACACACTTGACAAATAAATAACACCTATATGTGAATTATAGAGTTTAATACCACCTATAATAGTTTACTTGAGCATAATAATCCATTCTAGGCACTTTTGATCAACATCTTCAACATCATGTTATTTTTAGGATTTTAAGAGGGTTTAAACCTATTTTCAATCTTAAAAAGCATAGCCCCTTAATCCAAAAACAAATTCATATAATTTTGAGATATAAAAATTCCCAATATACCATTAATATCCTAAGTTCTCATGCAGAGCTTTGATGAGCTAATAATCACAAGAAAATCATTCTGAGGTTGAAAACCCTTCATTTTATGCACTTGACAGACCTAAAAACCACTTTTCATGCCTTGTACATAACACTATGACCTTAAACTATATTAACACACTTTAAATAATGTACATTAACTATTTAAATGCTTAAAATATCTCAAAAACATTTAAATTTTATTATAACCCCTTATTAGGCTTCTCTCTCTCTCTCTCTCTCTCTCTCTCTCTCTCTCTCTCTCTCTCTCTCTCTCTCTCTCTCTCTCTCTCTCTCTCTCTCTCTCTCTCTCTCTCTCTCTCTGCCTCTCTCTCTCTCTCTATACCTTATCCTACAAACCACATTAGGCCTTAAAAATTACCTTCATTAAAATTTTCATGTTCTGTAAAATTAATAATATATTTAATAAACCTATATCATGCTTATACATATCCATTCATCCTTCACATGCCTTGACAATAGACCATTATACTTCATTAGGCTAGGCAGGGTTTAAAAGTGGTTTGATTGTAGACTTGATCTATAGGTCTTACCCTTATAGGGTAACCTTGAAACTATCTTTGATTTATATACACCTTGGTCACATGCCTTACATACTCATCAAATAATTTCATACCTATACACATACCTGTGTATATATATCTTCATGCTCACCATGCACATGCTCATGATATGACTATATTTTCTATGAATAGGCTTCTTAAGACACCTTGTACTCAAGAAATAGTACTAAAAAATGATTACCTCAATGATATAAAATAATAAAAATCTTTAGACAACACTCTCACACCACATCCTTCTGATCAACATTCTCAAGACCGCATACAGACCTAGAGCCTCATAGCCATGCTTTAATGCTCACTTGACCATCAAACCTCTTTGTGATAGTGCTAAAAACATCAAGTTGACCTAAACCATGAAATTGAAATTAACATAAACTAGTAAAAGATACAATATGTTGCCTTCAAATTCTCTCTTGCCTTTAAATTCTCTCTTATATTCAAATTCTCTCTTTCCATATGGCATCCTTTTCACATCAAGCACATAAGCTCATACCTCAAGGACCACTCACCATGCATCTTCACTAGATGCACCTTAACATCAATGACTTAAATGAAAACACTTTTCAACACTAATAGATAGGCTAAGGGGCATAATATAGAGTATATTCAAGACTTATAAAAGTGGGATAGGTCTAGAACTAAGAAAAATAGTTAAGTTCTAAGTTTGTAAGTATACAAGGCTAAGGTGATATATAATTAATAGATATCATCTAAAAAGTGCAAGAAGACATGCAAAATAGATTGTTAAAATTGTTACCACTAAAGAATATAGCTAATTTTAAAATTATTAAGTCATATTTCTCAACCATTGCCTTATTTTTTACTGAAGACACTTAACTAATATTACAGACAAAAGTAATTTAGAAAATTAAAATTTGTGAGGAAGGCCTATTCCTATCCAAGGTCTTACACTATAATTCATAAAAGATAAGTTGAGTAGGTATAAAAATAAAGACTAACATCAGATTATTTTGTGAATAAGGCTTGGTCATATCCAAGGTCTTACACTTCAAATCATAAAAGAAAGCTTAAAGAGGAGGGAAAAGGAAAGTAAGTTTGTAAATAAATGAACCAATGACCAAAACGAGACTTAAATTTTGATTATAAAAATGGAAAATAAACATAATATATACATGAGAATGGTTGGGTCCTATCCATAGTATTATGATGCAACTCATGAATTAAATGAAGGAATCTAGATAGACCAAAGGACCAACAATAGGAACTAAGGTTACTGAAATTGATGTAATGTTACACATTGGGAAGATTTAAAAAAATAAATAAAAGAAGTGTTAGTATCAAAGTATATATAAATATATGAAATACTTGTAATATAATAATAATAATAATAAAACATTTAAACTAGATAATTCTTTAATAATTGAGCATTAGTAGGTTATTTAAAAATATGTCCATTAATTTGTAATATGTAAGTATTATGACCAAGAATGTCTTTGACCAGATAAGGTCCCCAACACTTTTGAGCATACTTGCCTTCTTTATCATGGGTAAAATCTAATTCTAAGACTAATTCACCAATATTGAAGGTATGAACCTTGAATTTTTTGTTGTGTTATTTAGAAATTTATGTAATGTATTATCATTTATGTTATAAATAACCTAGGTGACACTCATCTATAAGGTCTAAATCATGTAAATGGGCCTCACAAAGTTATTAATTTAGAATAATACCATGAAGAGAGATGTATAAGGATGGTAAATCAACTTATATAGATTATACAAATTCAGAATCATATACTAAATAAAATGATGTTTCCCCAATAGTAGTATGAATGATCATATAATAAGCTCAAATTCTATGATAAAGTTCTAGATACTAGTCAAAACAAGAATATAATATTATATTTTATAATATTTTTAGATTATTATTCTTATCTATTTCATTGATGATGATAAAGTGTTGAAAATTTATGCAGGATTTTGAATTTAGCACATAATTATTTCATATCCTTGTTCTTGAAATTCCCACCATTATAAAAAATGATAGTTTTGGGAATTATAAAGTGAAAATATTCTAATTAAGTATAAATTTGTGTATGGTGATACCCATGACATTAAAAAAGTGCATAGCTTCAACCCACTTGGTGAATTATTTAGTGGTCATGATGATGAAGACATGGCCATCTTGAGAATGAGGTCATTTTCCAATGAGATCTACTCCTCACATGTGAAAAGGCCAAAAATATTTGAATGTTTGAATCTCAACTAGAGGAGAGTGAATAATATCATCATAAAATTGGTAGGGATTACATTTTTTGGCAATTATGATAGCATCTTTTTCAAGTGTGGGCCAGAAGTAGCTCATGCATAGACATTTGTAGGTTGTGAAATTCCTAATGTATTAAACATTATAAATGCCCCAATGTGATTATTAAAGGATGGAATGAACTTCATATTGAGTGACACACCATAACAAGGTAAATTTATCATTATTATAATATAAGATATTATGTCATAAAACATATTTGTAGGCTTGTTTATGGATTCTAGTTTTTTGTCAGAATCAATGTTAGTAGGATAAATATGTTACTTGATAAATTGTATGATGTTTTGGTACCATGGGATTTGTTAGATAGTGATAACTTAAATATGGAAAATAAGATAATCATTTGTGGTTGGTAATGAATATTTTGATTTGCATATGTGTATGAGAAATTGGAAATTGTGAAGGGTTTGATGAGGGTGAAAAAGAGAGTTAGATGAAGCAAGTGATGGAATTTTGCTCTCATAGAATTGATCCTATAGTGAAGGATTTGAATTATTGATCAAGGGTGGTAGTGATTTCATGATAATCAATGATATTCTCACTTTTTCATTGGTAGTAGCCATTGACTTGATGATAAATGAGTTGTGAATCACTTAAAGCATGTAGGTAAGGTATGTATAGATCAATGATAGATTACATGCCCAATATGAGAGCTATGTACTTAGCCATGTTGATAGTAACATAGAAAATTAATTATAAAGTGAGAGGTAATATTTTTCCTTGATTATTAGCTAGGACACATCCTACCTTAGCCCCTTGAAGTTATTTAGCACCATCAAAATGAAGGGTCCAAGTATCTTCATGTAGGTCAATTATAAATTTAGGTAATTCTTAAATGATGGCTTTAGATTCTGGTTTAGAAATGGTAATGTATGGTTCATCAATATTATTTGTCTCGAGGTCATACATAACATTATGGGATATAATATTTCAGTGAAATAGCTTTGTTAAGATCTTAAATGTATAATAGTTATTCATCAGAAAGAATTTTGAATATGATTGGTGGTTGGGATAAGAGATTCAACAAGATGGTCAATAATTACTTGGCCTTTAAATAATTATTTTATAATGATTCATAAGTCAAACTCCATTAATAAAACCATCCATTTTCTAATTCTATCATCAATAAGAAATAATTTGAGAAGTGTTGAAGAGTTTTGAAATGGATGATGACATAACTTCTTTGGTAAATCATGTAGTGGTGAAGCTTTTCAATTGTAAAATAAGTGGCAAGACAATCACATTTGATTTTGGTATAGCATGTCTCATAATATATTAGAGAATTAATAATATAATATATGGAATATTCATGACCTATTTCATATTTTTGGGCAAGTATTACCCAAAATGATATAGGGGTAGAAGAACTATATAAGATGAGAGGCCAATCAGTAGGAGTTTGAAGTGTGGGAGGATGTAGGAGTGATTATTTCATGATGTTGAATGATTTATAACATGAATTAGTCTATTCCAGAGCTATACATTTATTAATAAGGGATTTAATTGAATAAATATGGTAAGACATTTATGGAATAAATAATTAGATTGCACTGAGTTTACAAGATATGTTTAGGTGTCTAGAATAGATTGAGGAATACATAAGTTGACAATATATTTTATT
Organism: Torreya grandis; assembly: GCA_037957365.1. Classification (NCBI taxonomy): domain Eukaryota; kingdom Viridiplantae; phylum Streptophyta; class Pinopsida; order Cupressales; family Taxaceae; genus Torreya; species Torreya grandis. The sequence goes on from JARHVA010001189.1 coordinate 3,718,319, forward strand.
TTAGATGGATCCGCATCAATTCCTCTAAGATAAACTATAAAACCTAATATCTTACCATAGGTAAAACCAAAAACACATTTGTATGGATTGAATATAACTTTGTATTTAATGAGATAATCAAAGATGATATCAAGATCATGAAAATGATTTTCATGATGATTCAATTTGGTGTTAATATCATCTACATAGGTTTCAGAACTATTATGTATAATATTTTTAAATCTATGTGTCATGACATGTTTATAAATGTCACCTACATTTTTATTACCAAACGTCATTTTGATATAATAATAAGTGCCTCATTTTGTTTTAATCATGGTTCTACGTTGATCTTTGGAAGCAATGTGAATTTGATTATATCATGAGAAACCATCCATGAGATATAACATTTCATAGGCAATGGTGGAAATGATGATGTCATATGTTGATGTTAAGGGAAATTTATCTTTGGGATAATCTATGTTAAGATTATGGAAGTCTATATAGATACAAATAACCATTTTTACTTTCTTACTTATGGTTACAATATTCAAAACCCATTAAGAACAATTAATAAAGTTTGATGAAGTTAGCATCTACAAGTTTAATGATCTATTTATGACATAGGGTGGAAATCTTAGGAGAAAATTTACATTGCTTTTGATGTATGTGTTTGACATTAGAATAACTAATGATATTATGAACTAAAATATTAGGTTTGATACCAGTCATATCTACATAAGACCATGTGAAAGCTTCATGATATTAATCAAATAATAAACTAAAATTATCATGTTCTATAGGATGATTTTTTTTGGAGACAATAAAAGGTTGAGGGGTGGTATTTGTTCCATAATTAATTGTCATAATTTCTTCAATAAGCATATAATTTTCATCTTGGAAATGACAATAAGTAGGAGGGAGTGAAGAAATAAAATATGTATTAGGGTTGATACTAGCAATGAAATTATTGAAACAAGGATCCTTTTTCTCAAAATGACTTATCTTGTGATGTTGGCATGGGAGTTGACGTTCATGGGCATGGAGTAATTATAATATGGCTTCATTAGTAGGGAGTGTGGGTAATGTTTCATAATATTCAACATCTATTTCAAGATCTACAATTTTTTTGGCTATGTTTATCAAGTTTAGAATGTATTTATCAAATGGTTTTAGATTGTTCATCTAAGGTAATTTTAGGAGAAGGAATGTGATAATTTTTTAATATAAATTAATATCAAGATAGTTTGACAAGTACTAGGTTATATAGTAGGATCAATGAGAGGTATTGGATCATGATGTAAGAGAAGGATTTGACTATTATGTTCAAGGATTGGAGGTTTAATTATATTAGATTGTTTGAACTCTTGGATGACCCATGGAGTATCTATCAATGGTGAATTAATAGGTTGTAAATATCTTTTTGGTTTTGATTAGCTATCAGATGATATATGAATGACATGAACATTGTGATTGAAGGCATGCATTTTAACTAAAACATATTGATAATTTAATACATCTAAAGTGTGGGAATAATATTACACCATAATATAGGTATCATCATAGGATAAAGATATATCACATGTATCTATTTCAATTGGGATATTAGTAGTGGAGAGGCCCATATTATTTAAAAAGCGAGGAGACATGTCTAAGGGATATTGAAAGATATTTTCCACTCCATATTCATTGTAATAAAAACCATCTTATATATAAGAAGCTTAACCTGCATTATATAGGGGAGGGATATTAGTGTTATCATATATTAAATTAATTTCTTAATCTCTTGGAAGAAGATAAGTGAGTAGCCATTTTGTAATACATGGAGGTAATTAAGTGTTATAGTAAATATTTTTTAGTTTATTAGGTTCATCTTCATCTAAACTTGTGAGAGTTACATGTAGATATAAATGCATATTGATAAATACAAGAAGAGGATTATTGATGTGGATGATAGTAGGAATATGGTTTGAGATTTAGGATTTTTAAGTTGGATACTCTATGGATTAGGATCAGCCTCATGTTTGTAACATTTCCCATTACGTATGATTTTGATACACTGGATACTAGAAGATGTAATATCTCATATGCAATGAATCCAATGACGTCCTACAATCATATTGTAAGATAAAGTAAGATTAAGTACCATAAATTTGGTGTGGTTGTCTTAGATTTAATGGTAAGAGGGAGCCAAATGCAACCAAGTGGTTTTTGGTTAGTTTTTTCAAATCCACAACATGTAAGTTAGGTTTGTTTTAAGTTTTATTTGGAATATATGATTTGTTTAATTAACCAAAGAGAGGTGACATTGATACTTGATCCTTCATCAACTAAAAAACTTATAATTAAAGTATTATAGATGACAATTTTGATACATATGGGTGGATCAACAACACAAAAAATAATTTCATCATTTATCATATCTTCTTTGGTAAATTCAATGGAGGGTTTGGTAGATGAAATTTATTCAATAGCATGAACTTATATAGATTAATGAGTATTAAGAGGTAATTCAAATTCATTATATGTGGGCTCTTCTATGTTTTGGATTTATTGTATAATAAACTTGTGATGATAGCGAGAAGTTATCACTAATTACGTTAGAGGTATTTTACAAGGCATATAATTAATTTCATCTAATAAATTCCATTAGGGTTTAAAATAAGGATGGGAAACAAGTTTAGGTTGATTATGTGGAGTAGTTTTTAGAAGGATCTATGGGTCCACTAGTGGAGGTCGATCATCACTAGGGGATGATTTGAAAGATATAAGTGGAGAATTAGTAGTATCTTTAAGTAGTTGATCATTGATATAAGGTTTTTTAAGTTTGGTAATAGGATATTTGTGATTAGGTTTGTAGTGATAATTGACTTTAGTCACATTCACATATTGAGAATTGGTATAAGACTGATCATAATCAACATCAATGGCACAAACATCTTCATTATAACATTATGTATTGAGGTTTGAGGTATATATGATATTTATCAATTATATATATCACCTTAGTGTTGTACACTTTGAAATATCATAACTTGGTTATTCCTCTTAGTTATAGACCTTATCACTTCTAAAAGTCTTGCATCTACTCTTTCTTTTACCCCTTTTCCAATGTCTTAGTTTTGATACTATTATGTTGATGACCTATGCCTTATATCTTACCTAAAATGCTTAAACCTACTTTTTTTCCTCTACAAGTTCTGATCTTATACTTATTTTCCTACTCCCTTGACACTTGTGTCTCAGAGAGACACATACATTGACACAAGTGTCTTATTCTGATACAAGTGTCTAGTGCCCTAGAATTAATCTAATCTACAAATGAGATATATCTTATTGGGCAACCCAAGTGTTATTATGTAAGATATTCTTATGATAGGAGTGGTATATATGCATGATTAATCCTAATTCTAAACTCACCTAGCACATACCTAACATTCAAAACAATTAACATTCAATCAAGAACTCAAGTGAGAAAAACTTCCCTATTTTATCCTATTTCCTTATCATTCATAAGTACAATGTGTCTATAGGTCTAAATTACTAAAGGATCATCCCAATAGATATATTTTCCAGGTTAAATGATAGGTCATTATTGTATTTGTGTATCACACATTGCATGATTCACACATAATCCAACACATATGGGAGAGCTACATTAGTCTAAGGCCCTCTTCAGAGTAGTGGCTATGTAGGCAACACTCATTGATAGATGGGTATTTGGGGTTAGCTCAACATTATGATCTGATTAAACCATTTTTTCCAAAGTCACTATGAAGATTAAGAACTAGGTTTTGATCATTTGACAAAGAGAAATAATGTATGACCTAGATATCAATATACTAGAGTGAAGGCAACATTGAACCCATAAGAATCTAGGTTATCGCATCTAATTTTAGTAGGTATTTTATACTAAACACCTGTGTCTTATCCAAATACTAGTGTTGATATAACCATCCCAAGATGATGCAAACATCTAAAGCTATAGAATAATTTAATCTAGAATCTGGTGACTACTCCAAAATATTCTTCCATTTTGTTTCCTATATGTTCCAAATCCATATCTATATTAGTATTAAAACCAGCTAAGTACCTTATTTATTTGTCATTACCATATCTATCATAGTTGTACTTTTCATTTTTAGCATATCTCAACATAATAAATTTAGTATATTTTCTATTTAAGTTTTGAAATAAATTGGCATGCTATAGATTTGTTTATCACTCTTATGGTTATTCATTTCTATATTCTTAACTCTATCTACCCCATATTAGGATATATATCTAATTTGGAGTTAAACATTTGGTGAAATTGATCTTTGAGATCCAAACCCTATATAGTTTATGGTTTTGTGTTTCTTACTTTCAAGATTGTTGTACTTTGTTGTAAATTCTAAACTTTTCATTTGTAAAAGAAATGGAAAACATTAATAAAAAAACCCAATTTCAAATGGAAGATAAAGAAACATTAATCACTAATCTCAATAATAAAAAGGTATTAATGGATGCATTTTTGTATGTTCCAAGAGAAGAAATAAGTATGCATGATAAGGTTAAGGCTTCTTCACCTAGTGATGGTTATTCCTTAGAAGTTACTATAATTGGTTCCATACCAATCAATATAACTAGGTATAATAGAGGTATAAATTATGTTTTCCACCTTTGTTTCTTGAAAACACTATTGTTACATCTACCATAGAATTATAAATTCTTTCAACTCAAATACTTGTTTTAATGCCTTTTACTACTCAAACCATGTTTGAATCTCCCTTGGTGACTACTCAACTTGCTAATTTCCATCCCAATGGATATATAGTTAAAACACTCATTAAATTTAAGAATAACTTGGAGAAAAAGCTTTTAAGAATTGAAAAAAAATATTTTAAGTATCTCTATGTTATTGATTCCAAAGATGTTTTTCTTAACCCTCTTCTACTTGATATATCTTTTCACCCTTTGCCAGCTAGTTTTTTTGTACCTAAGTTCACATTTTATGATGTAAAGGGTGATTTGGAGTATCAACTTCAATAATTTTATGTGACATGCCTTGATTATTCCTTCAATGATATAGTTTTGACCAAATTATTTCTAAGGAGTCTCAAAGACTATGATTTGAGGTGGTTCTATGATATAACTCTCCAATTTGTGAAATTGTTGAAAATTTTAGTAGATCAATTTTTGACACACTTTTCCATTAATATTTAATAAAAGGTTTCATATGCCTAAATTGAAAAATAAAACAAGGAAATAATGAACCTATCAATAAATATGTCTTGAGGTAAAAGACAATGTTGGATAAAATGACCAATCCTATGGTAGATAAATAACTTCAATACATATTCAATCAAAATTTTCTTGATCCTTTACATGAGTCCATTATTCTCAAAAATATTAAATCTTTTGATGACTTATTCCATGTTGTTTGGGACTATGAAATGAATCTTATTTCATTGAATAATTTATAAGTATGTATCAAACACATTGTCTACATATACATCTATTACCAAATTTACAATTAAACCAAGATACAAGGTAAAACCTCCTAAGCCTAAAAAGGAAACAACCATAATGGTTAATACATTTTTTAGAAGCCTAATCGACATGTTTTATCTAATGCACTGAGAAGATATTTCTCATGATTTCTTGAGTCTCCAACTTCATTACTCACATGGTTAGTGGAGTTTCATCTTATTTCTCTCCTTCATCCTATAGTGGTTGATATGAATTGGCCTCTACCTAAAGGATATGATGTGAATTCTTATTGTGACTATCACCAAGGCCCTAGACATTCTATGAATAGATATTTTACCTTAAAGCATAAGATCCATGACCTTATTGATGACCAAAAGATTAAATTTGATGATCCTCCAAAAGAATCATGTTCACAAGTTAGTGACCATAAAAAATAGAAGATATTTTTAAATACTTTACAAGACCATTTTAGTAAGGATGCAAAGGTAAAAATGGTATAAAATAGATAGATATCCTCCTTGATCACACTATAAGCACCCACTAGATGGGATTATTAGTAATTATACATGGCATAAACCTCCTATGGATCAAATACCTATTATGTTCTATGATAGTGAGATTAAGGATGATGTCTTCGATATTCATTATTTATTCATTTGAACATATCTTGATCACCAACCTATACATAATGTTATGATTGATAATGGTACAAGAAAGAATGTTTTCACTATGACATTAATTATGCACTTGGGTTATACTCATCATGATTTACACCCTTCTACTAGATAAGGTTTTTGTTATGATTGACCTACCTTTATAAGTGGGTCCCACACATGTGGTTACTAAAGTTTTAGTTATACCTTCCATGAGTTTATTTGATATGTTACTAGTATGCCCTTGGATAAATACTCTTTTATTTATACCTTATAAAGTGCATGGGTGTGATAAATACATCCATGCCAACTAGGTAATTAAAGTTTATAGAGTTTAATTTGAGCATCCTCTTGAATAAGATAAATTTATACCTAGGTAGTTAATTATCAAGTCTATTAAGGCTAATCCATTATAAAAGGGTAATAAATAGGCAAGTCCCTTAACTAGGTAGTCATTACTTGAGAGATCATTATATTAGAGATACATAGTGGGTTCTATGGAATACTCATCTACTACACACCACATTCAAATATCTAGAGGACTTACACATCATCTTATTATTATTTTTCTAAATAAAGCTCAAAGCACTTAACTATGTGTTCCATGAACTCCTATTAATCCTACTATTTATTCATGGCCACATATTCCTATTATACATACACAGAGCATCATAGATACTACAGTGATATATATATTGAACCTATGCATGCTCATTGGAAATGCCACCAATTTATTACACCACCATTGGATGAGATGCTAGGGTAGTCTCTTCATATATTCCAAAAGTACTAAAAAATAAAATAAAATAAAAAATCCAAAAAACATTTGGCATCTACATATTTTATTGGCTCCTTGGCATCTATGTGTTAGTTTTATGTTAATGGGTAGTATATCCATTACTTATACATACACATGTGTTTCATGCTTCTTTTTGAGTGTGATATAGGCATACATAGATATATGATCTATCCACTTATGGATGTTGGGACTTCCCTCTTCTCATGTCACCAAGACGTTGGAAGTATACAACTTATTTAATCATGATACATCTAGCTTATATCATTCTATGGTCAATTTACATTATCACGTTTAATCTAATATGTACTTACATATACATTTATCCATGCTTATATCTTCTACAGTGTACTTGATATGCTATGTACTTAAAATTTGTTATAACACATTAGATCCATGGGCTATTATGATATGTTTATGTTGGTTACTTATAATTTCATTTATGCACTTCCTTGAGTGTCTTATGTTGTTATTGTCTTATTTGTTGAGCATTTGAATATGATCCATTATTTGTGGCTCTCATGCCTTTGTTTACTTCTTTGACATTTTATATGTCATTAATTATTGTATGGATATTTAAATATGTCATTCTTGATTTTTTGGACATTTGACTAAGTTATATCCCTTAGATTTTATGGAAATTGAATAATTCCCTTATTTATTGTCTCCTTGGACCATTATTTGTTTACTTAATTTTTAGTGATCTTATTTGTGTGCTTGATTTATTGTTGAGATTATATTGTTACTATCTATATGTTACCTTGGTTTTTATCATGCATATTAGGACTCAATGTGATCACATTTTATGTGCTTCAATGATATATCTACCTGGACATATTCCCTTTATATGATACATGGTGCATTCCAAAATTTACATGGTTATATAATCATTTTGAGGTTAGGTAACTACCAATTTTTATCTCTCCTCACCTAAAAGGGGGAATGCCATAGAGGCATATATTTCACATATTTATAGTTTTGGATTCAATGGGGGTATGTCATAGAGGCATGACTTTTACATATTCATATTTTTAGATTTAATCAGGGCATGTTTTGGAAACATGTTTTCCACACTTATTTAGTATGCATCATACCCAAATTACATTAAGGTGCATGTTTTGAAACATGTATTACACATTGAAAATTATATTAGTTTTCATTTTTCTCCATATAATGGAGGCATGATTTAGAATCATGTTCTCTACACTTACACAGTTATGAATTAGCCAATTTGCATAGTTATATGATTCAAATACATGTTTATGGTAGAATTATATACATTGGTACCATTTTTATACATAGTTTCATCATGGTACACATATAAAACATATATTTTATGTAAATTTGTGCCTAATATTTAAAAATCAAATCATTTTATATCCTAAATACTTTTAGGGACTATCACCACCCACTAGGTTGGATTTTAATGGACTATATTGAGCCAATATAATACAATAGTCGGTTCACTCTTTTGTATGGTTGAGGTGATTATCACTCAATATTGACAATTTTTTAGGTTGGACTTGATTTTATCATCCAATCTCACCATTTTGATAGTGTGAGTTGACTTAGTTCACTTACACTCACCAAGTTATAAGTATGATTGTGTTGCATAGTTGAGCTAGTCTTAACCACCATATCAAAATCCACATTTTCTCAAAATTTGGGGCATGGTCCCTCATATATCTCTTTATATAATTATAAATATACTCTTCCTACATTTATATTTAACCTAATATCAATTTTAATGATTCATAATGATACATCTTTCAAATGAAATTTCCAAAAGGTAAGATGATTACATTAATACATAGGTCTAGTCCTAAACCTCGCTCTTTTAATTTAAATAATTTCAAATGATTTTAATTTTATATTATATTCACTAATTATATACTATAAAATGATCTTGGTTGTAGTTCAGTCAGTATCAAAGCACTCAATTTGGACTCAAACAAAGACAAGGTGTATTATATACACCCAAATACACCTTCCTTATCCTTTAAATTAAAATTTTCATTTCTAGACTAAAGGGAGGAATGTATATGATATTTATGAATTATATAACACCTTAGTTGTGTACACTTGGAAAAATCAAACCTTGGTTGTTCCTCTAAGTTCTATACCTTACCCACTTCCAAAAGTCTTGCATCTACTCTCTTTTATGTCCCTTGTCCCATCTCTTAGTCTGACTAGTCTTTTATTGATGACTTAGGCCTTTTATATTACCTAGAATGTTTAAAACCCTAATTATATTATTCCTCTATAATTTCTAAAACCATAATTATTTTCATGCTCCCTAGACACTTGTTCCCTAAAGAGACACCTACATTGACATAGGTCTCATATTATAATGTAAGTGTTTAGTTCCCTAAAAATCATCTAATTTGCAAATAAATCTTATCCTAATGGTCAACCTAAGTTATATTATATGATATATTCTCCTGATAGGAGTGGTATATATGCATGATCACTCTTCATTCTAAACTCACCTAACACATACCTAGTATTCAAACCAAACAACATTCAATCCAATAATCAATTGAGAAAAGCTTCCATATATTCTCTTATTTTCATATCAAACATAGGTATAACACATTTATAGGTTTGAAGTATTGAAGGAGTAGCCCAATAGATATATTTTCCAAGTTAAAGGCTAGGTCATTGTTGTAATTGATTATGACACATGACATGATTCACAAATAAGCCAACACATATGGGAGAACTACATCAATCATAGGCCCTCTTTGGAGTAGTGTATATTTAGGAAAAAATCATTGATAGAGGGTTTTTTGGGGTTAATTCAACACTGTGATCCCACTAACTCATTTTTACCAAGGTCTCTATGAAGATGAAGAACTAGGGTTTGATAATTTGATAAGGAGTGAAAATCCATGACGTATATCTAAATATACCATAAATAAGGTGAAGATGAACCCAAAATAATCTAGGTGGTCACATATAATTTTATCATGTATTTTATACTAAACACCTATGTTTGATCTAAACACTAAAATTAACATAACTATGCCAAGATGATTTAAGTGTTCAAGGGATACAGAGGAACTTAATCCAAAATTTGGTGACCATTCTATAATATTCTTCTAGTCTAATTCCTACTTATTCTAGATCCATATCTATATTATCATTAGAACCAGTTAAGAGTCTTATTTCTTTGTCATTAAAATATCTAGCATAGCTGTACTTTCCATTTTTGGCATATCTTAGCATAATAAATTTAGTATATGCTTTATTTGATTTCTATAATTAATTGGACTACTATAGATTTGATTATCACCCTTTTTATTATTCATTTATATATTCTTAACCCTATTTACCCTATATCAAGATCCATATCCAATTTAGGGTTAATCATGAGGATATAATTTTTTGATATTTTGAATTTGTATATTTGTTAAATTTACACTTTAAATCAATTTTAAGATAATTATGGTGTAAAATTCTAATTTTAGTGTCATGATCAAATTTATCTCCTAACATAAAAGAAATTACAAACTTTATAAGTCCATGATATGTTTCATATGAATGGCCTATGTCAATGTGAAACCAATAGAATTTAGTTAGATCATACCATTATGGAGGAGCAATATTGTTATAGATGAAAGGTTTAAATGGGAGATAAAAGCCTTTTCATTTTATTATACCTTCAAGAGTGGGTGGGAGGTAGTGTTAATGTTGATTTTGAATGTCCTCATTCTAATTAGAGGGGATTTAGGTTGAGAATTTGTGTTAGTGATTGCATTATTTTAAGTTTAGAAAGATTCCTTTATTTAATTATGAGATGGTTAAAATTTGTTCATAAGGAAATCTTATCTTTTGGCTTATTTAATATATTATTCTAAGTTTTAAGGGGAAAATATTCAAACCTTTTATTAGAGAGAAAGTTTTAAGGAAATAATAAATAATTTGAAGAGATTATAATCACTCATGTTATGATCTACTTTATGAGCTAGTGATTTCTATCTTTTGGTAAAATTATGGATGATTAGGCAAGTAATTTTTTAACATTGATAAAATGATTATAATAATTTTAAGAAAGATCATTTTATTGAAATTATTTTACTAAAGTGTTGATCAAATCCTCTATCTACCATATAGAATGTTTGGGAAGTTGATTGTACCATTCTATAATGTCTCCTATAATTTTTTTGACAATAACTTTAGTGGTAGTGAAAGCATTGGATTGGACCCAATCCTTATATATATTTCCAAATTATTTAAGTAAAATAGAAACATATTTATTTTTATCATATTTAATGGTTGGAGAATATTGCCAATACCAATGGATACTATGAATAGAGATAAAAATTCATTTTAAAGATGTTGAAGCATTTTGTTGTATATGATAGGTTGAGGGCTGATATTCCCATTATCATCACTAAGAGGAGGAAGAAATTTTTTTAATTCATTTGAGTCATGATGATAGGATATTCAATTTCCATTTGTAGGATATGATTTTACATTAGGAGAATCTGAGCACTATTAGATGTTTGCATATCATTCATTTATTAAACCATTTGAGTTGTTTCAATAGGTATGTTTTGATTTTTAGTAGTGAGAGGTGGAATGTTGATGTTTATTGAAGAGGTAACCCCTATATTAGTGAGAGTAGGGTTTCCTTTAGGATAATTGCCTATGTTTGTATCAATTGTAATAATGGTGAAGTAAGGTGTTTTAGAAATGGTGCCATTTAGATTGGGATCATCTAGATCATCATTTTGAGTGATATGGACTATGTTATATTCCATTGACCGAGATGAGGGATATGATTAATTATGACACAAGGGTATATCCTCTTAGATAGATAAGGTGGGAAGGAAATAGGCACCCATGTATAATCAAAATGGGTTGAGACTATCAATAAATATCCTAATTGGCAATTTCATGATTCTAATCAAAGTGGTAAAGAGAACATTAATATAAATTTAGAAAAGGGAGAAATACTAATAAATTCAACTATGTTGGCCAGGAGAAGTGGGATAAACCTAGTCAATTTAGTGTGATTTTGAGAAATTTGGAATAGTGGTTGAAAACCTACTAAGTCGAGTTGGTCGACTTAGTCATGTAGGTAGAAAAATATGGAATTTTTTGAATTCATACTAAATCAAGTTGGTATACTTATTTTGATAGGTAGATAAAATATAGAATTATATAAAATCCTACTAAGTCAAGTTGATCAACTTAATTTGATAGGTCAAAAATACTTAGTTTGTTGAAAGTCTAATAAGTCAAGTTGGTTGACTTAGTTTGATAGGCAAAAATGCATAGTTTTATAAAATCCTAATAAGTTGAGTTGGTCAACTTAGTTTGACAAGTAGGAAAAATATAACTATAATAAAATCCTACTAAGTCAAACTGGTTGACTTAGTTTGAAACATAGGAAAAACATAATTAGACTAAGTCGTGCTAGTCACTTTATTTGAATATAGAAAAAATTAACAAATAGTTTAATTATATAGTTTTTAAGCTAGTAAAGTAGACATAATATTGGAATATATACCACATATCATATAATTATAGTAATGTTGGTTAATACAATTTAAAATATAATAAATAATAGTAAAATTAAGTATAAAATGTAATTTTTAAACTATTGATGGTAAGTAATTTATAAAAAAAAAAGATAAAAAAGTTGTACTAAAAGGTTTTGATTGATTTGTAGGCTTATAAAGATACTTTCTTGTCCATTGGATAATGATGACCCAATGTCTTGGATCACTAACTATGGATGAAATTTTGTTCTCATAGTCTAATAATCTTGGTTTCAAGGGTAATTTGAAATTTACTTCGTGATGATAATCATTAACTGATGCACCACAGAATCAAACTTATGGTTGGATTCCTAAGGTTTATTTCAAAGGAAAATCCTAGATATTTCTAAAATAACATGAGGCATATCTAATGATTGTAAAAATTACTAGTGTGGATCAGAAGCAGGGCTAGTATTTTGTAAATATCTATGCTCCTAACACTAAGAACCTTAGGAAAAAGGTATGGGAGTCTATCTCCAATTTTAAAAGTAAGGACTATTGGGGACGATGGATTATAATGGGAGATTTCAATGTATCTCTCTATGATCATGAGAAAATGGGAGGTAATGCTACTCAAATGGAAGGGAGATTAGATTTAATGGAGTTTATAAATAAAGAGGGATTAATGGATATGGAACACTAGGAATTTAGTTCACTTGGAGTAATAAGAGAGTTGGTAATGATTGTATTCAGGCCAGGCTTGATCGTGCCCTTATCTCTCCTGATTGGACAAAAGAATTCATCTGCAATTTGGAAGCTTGCCAAAAAATAGGTTTGGATCATTTTCCTCTTATCTTCACTACTACTAAAATAAATTCTAAGAAGAATTTTCCTTTTAGATTTGAAAAGATGTGGATGCAACACCCACAGTTTGAAAGTAAACTGGAAGAATGGTGGAATATTGATATTGAGGGTATGACCCTCTTTAGAGTTGTGTCTAAGCTAAAAAATGTTAAAAGGGAAGTTAAAAAGTGGAATAAGTATAGTTTTGGAAATATCTTTGAGAATAAGATTGCTATTAAGGAGGAAATTCTTAAAACTCAGGAAAAAATTTAGAAGGATGGATATACTCATGATCTCCTTATTGAAGAAAATGAGAGGTTGGCTCAATATCAAGATATTATCAGTAAATAAGAAATCTATTGGAGACAAAGATCTAGATTGTTATGGTTGAGTGAAGGAGACAAAAACACAAAAAATTTCCATCTATCCACTCTAAAGCATATAGCTAAAATTCATATATCGTACCTAAAAAAGGGAGATTTGAAGATTATAGAGGAAAAGGATATTAAGGAGGAAATGGAGTCTTTTTTCTCATCCCTCATGAAGGATGATCCTAATATTAATATGGATAGTCAGGTTGAAATTCTAAGAGTGATTCCTCCAATGGTTTCGAAGGAACAAAATAAAATGTAAAGTTCAATTCCAAAGGATGATGAAATCTTCAAAGCTGTCTATTCTCTAGGAAGAGATAAAGCTCCTATACCTGATGGCTTTCCCATGTTCTTTTTTCAAAAAAAATTGAAATTTGTTGGTAAAGATGTAAGTGATGCTGTGAAGGAATTATTTGGAGCTAAATAGATGCTTAAGGAAGTTAACTCCACCTTTTTGTGTTTGATTCCTAAGAAGATTGGTGTTGATTCTCCTGATCAGTTTAGACCGATTAGCCTTTGTAACTCTTTCTATAAGATTATTTCCAAAGTTCTTACTTCCAAACTTATTCAAGTGATCCCTTCAATAATTGTTGATCAGCAAAATGGTTTTATCCTAGGTAGACAAATTCTTAACTCTATTATCACAGCTCATGAGAACATTCACTCATTGTCCTATTCTAACAATTAGGGATTCATAATGAAAGTTGATATTGCTAAAGCTTATGATAGGGTGGACTAGTTATTCCTTTCAAATAGTCTTTTAGCTTTTGGATTTGACCAAAAGGTGGTTGGTATTATTTATCAGTTTATTTCTACTTCCTCTATTGTTGTATTGGTAAATGGAAGTTCATCCCACTTCTTCAATCCATCACGGGGATTGAGACAAGGTGATCCTTTATCCCCCATCCTTTTTGTAATTATGGCTGATTGCTTGGGAAGATATATAGGGGATTTGGTCCATAAAGGTTTATTTAAGGGTTTAAAACCCTCTTCCCATCCTCTAATTTGTTCTCATAGACAATTTGTTGATGATACTATCTTTATGGGTAAAGCTGAAGTCAAGGAAGCAAGAAATTTGAAGCAAGCTATTAATTTATATTCTTCTATCTCTAGTCAATTGATTAACTAGAATAAAAGTGTAGTGTTCTTTATTAACACCCCTATTTAGAGGTAAAATAAAATTTCTAAAATCCTTGGATGCTCTACAAGATCTCTACCCTCATCTTACTTGGGTCTTCCTCTTGGGTTGAAAGTCCCTAATGTCTTCTGGGAGGAGCTTATCAATAAGTTCAATAATAAACTTACAGGATGGAAAGGAAATCTTTTAAGTTAGGCAAGAAAGTTAACCCTTCTCAAAGCTAGTCTTCAAAGTATACCCACTTATGCACTAAGTCTTTTTAGAATTCTTACTAAATTTGCAGAGTCTATTGAAAAAATTCAAAGAAATTTTCTTTGGACTGGTACTAAGGAAAAAAGGAGGATGCCTTTAATTTCTTGGGATAACATTTGCAAACCTTTTAGGGAAGGGGGATTGGGAATAAGGAAAATTAGAAGCATGAACGCAGCTCTCTTAGCCAAATTGGGATGGAAAGTTTACCATGAAAACAAAGAGTGGAGTACTATATGGAAACATAAGTATCTCTTCAATGCTAATACCCTTTCTGATTTCTTTTCTTACCCTGATGTAATTCGCCCCTCTTCCATATGGGGGGTTTTTTAAGGGACCAAATAAACTTTAGAAAAAGAATGTTCCTGGAAAGTTGGTAATGGACTAAAGGTGAAATTTTGGGATGATGTCTGGTTAAAATATTATCCATTGATAAAAGATTTTCAAGATAAGGATGTTGTTAATCGATGTAAGCAGAGATATGGTATACTTGTAAGTCAGTATTGGTAGAATAATTCCTAGGTGAATTTAACTGATGTTAATCAAGACCTCAAAAATATTCAATTATCTCTCAATGCTTTCTCTCTTTATCCCTATCTTGAGGATAAGATTATTTGGCATGATGATCCTAGTGGACAATTTAAAGTATCCACTATTTTTATTTCAAAGGAAAATGGTAATCAACCTTTATGGTCTCACGCCTGGATGAAGGGGCTCATCCCCAAAATTAATATTTTCTTCTAGACTCTACTTTAAAATAAAATCCTGACTCTTGACAATTTGCAGAAAAGAGGAATAAATGTGGTTAATAGGTGTATTTTATGCAAAAATGCATTTGAAGATAGAGACCATATGTGTTTGCACTGCTCTTACATGCAGCAAGTCTGGACTGAGATCCTTAATTTCTAGGGTATAACATGGGCTCATCAAAAAAGTGTAGATCTATCTTTTAAAAGTTGGTGTTGTCCCTCAAAGAATACTGATGTTCATTTTCTCTAGAAACTAACACTTCCTCATATATGGTGGGGCATATGGAAAGAAAGAAACAATATAATATTTAAAAGTAAAGAACGTCCAAGATGGGTGTTGGGTCAGAATATTATTAGAATAATTAAGGAGAATTTTAAATCATAGAGGAATCCTGATCAAACCTTTCAATTTGATAACCGCTTATGATCTGAAAGGCCTAATTTGAAGACTAATAATCCAAGATCAGGTGTAAAATGGAATGTTCCTCCTATTGGATGGATCAAAGGAAATTTTGATGGAACAGCTAAAGGGAATCTGGAAAGAGCGGGATGTGGAGGAGTTTTGAGAGATCATGTGGGAAATGTAATTGATGCTATTGTTATCCATATTGGTAAGTCGAATAGTCATATTGTTGAAGCTACTGCAGCCCTATACACCATTAAACTAGTTGTTGAGTCAGGATTTTCCAAATTATGGATGGAAGGTGATTCCTTGAATATCATAAACATCCTAAATAATAAAAACTCAATTTCATGGTCTATTGGGCTATGGTGATATAAATTAAAGCCTTAATTCAAAAATTTGAAAAAGTGACCATATCCCATACTTATCGAGAAGCCAATGGGGTTGCTGATTGGATAGCTAATTATGCAGTTTGAATAGAGCAAAAGGTGAGATGGCATGATGCATTAAATAAGCACGTTAATCTCAAAGCACTTATTAATTATGATGCCATTCATTCAAAGGAGGGAAAGATCTACCTAGAATAGCAAGTTAATGATTCAGTGGAGTGGCCTTACAGTGGATAGATTACGTATACTGAATAGGTACACTCATGAGAATGTAATATGGTTATCGCATGTGTCAACATATAGTCAATTTTCATTTCAAGTAGAAAACAATTGGCTCCATTTTTTAGTCATTAGTGTGTGGGCATTGCTAGAATATTGTTTGTTCTGCAAAATGAAGGGTGAATTGCAAAAGCAAGAGCCTAAAAATTGTGAAGAATGGAAGGTTAAATAGGATGTTTGGAAGATTCTTCAGAAAGGGAAGGTGGTGAGTTACATGGAGTGATTGTATGGTTCTAAACCCCATGTTACGATGACATTCTTCAAAAATTGGGTCGACGATAGAGTAACTCTCCATGGTGTCACGGTGAAGCTCACTGAGGACTTCATTGTAGAGGTCACGGGGCTTCTAATGGAGGGTATAAAATTCTCTAAGTAGACCAGTATTTCTAATGAGGCATATAAAAAAATTCCAAAGATGGATGCTGAGGAGAAGCAATTGGAAAAGAGTGGAGATTTTTTCAACTTGGAGCAGATAAAAGGAATCTAGAGAGAAGTTTTATGTTGCACCCATGAGTACTTCATCCTTGATGGTAGAAGCAAAAGAGTTCATAAATTCCATTTTGTCTTTCTTAATCATTTTAGGCACAAAGACAAAATTTCCTTTCCTTTCTATTTGTGTTATTCGCTGCTTCAAAGTCTATTTGCTCATAGAAAAAAGGAATCTCATCCCATCTTGCATGAAGGACTGATTCTAATTATAGAGGGTTTTTGTAAAAACAATGCCATAGCCTCAAATCCTCATTCTAACAAAAACAAGGATTCTCAGTATAAGAAGAATGAAAATGTAAAGGGGAAAGAAAAACTCAAACCTAAACCCTCCAATTGTAAAAAACAAATTGTTGATGAGGAAACTGAGTGGGAAACTACAAAAAGTTCTGATAAGGAGAGTTTGGAGGAAGAGGAAGGGAAGGATAGTGGAGATTCCAGTTCTAATTTGGAAGGTAAAGATAAAAGTGAGAATGAAAAAGAAGGGGATACAATAGAGGAAAAAAAAGAATAAGAAAATTCTGATCATGAGGATAATTAGGGAGTGTTGGGGGGAAGTGAAAAAGAAATGGATATTTTACTTGATGATCTAGCTTCAAAAATAGAGAAGGAACATATGGTTCAGGATTCCAATCATGCTATGGAGATTAGAGAACAAGAAAAGGATTATTCTGTCCAGAATGAAAACCCTGTTAATATTGAAGAATAGAAAACAATGGAGGATCAAACTAAAAAGGATGAATTCACTCCAAAAGAGACTACTGAAGATATTAGTGACATTTGGTAGAAGGACAGTAGGCTTCCCTCCATGAAATTGGCCAAATGCAAAGCTGATGCCATTCTTTAAGTTGATTCGTGGATGTATAAGGAAATAATGGGGCTAAAGAAGAGAATGGAAATAATGGAACATAATTAGGAATCTGATCGGAATAAAATCAATAATCTAGAAATGCAGATGAGAGATATTCCTATCAAAATTAAAGATTATGAGAATAATCTCAGAAGGCTCATCAAGGAAAGTAGAATGAAGATGGAGGACGTTACTTTTAGCATATGTACTGATGTAGCAAACCTTGGAAAATGAGCTAGTGAGGAAAAAAAATCCTTAGAGGGGCCAAGTAAGAGGACTAGACAGAGCTTGAGGAAGAAAGCTATGGAAGATGTTGCTACTTTGGCTACAATATCCATACAGGATACTACAACAATTGGAAAGGAGGTGGTGAAGATGATCCTAGAATTAGAAGACTAGGGTCTTTTTGTTCATATTGTTTTGGTCCCTTTTGTTGGATGTTATAACTGGTTCTGATATCTCGTTCTTAGATTTTAAAACTTATTTGAGTTTCTAGGTCTCTGTAAAACTTGGGGTCTTTCTTCTTATGGTCTAGATTGGTGGTTTCAGGTCCCTGTAAACCCTGATTCTGATATTGTTCTGCAGTAGGCTTTAGGTTTGTTTATCCCATTGGGCATTTTTTATGTATCTTTCTAACTTTGTTTCAGGGTTTTGGGGCCCCTTCAAAACCTGCTTTTACCTTAATCTAAAACATGAGGTACATGGAAACTAAAGACCATGTTCAGATTTTTACTATAGCTATGAGTATTGAATAAATCCCCTCACACCATGATATATGTAAATGATATATAAGGACCATAAATAGAGTATCACATAACCCTTCAAAATACTAGATAAGTAGTTTTAAAACTACTAGTACATAGTTTATAAATAAATCAAGACAAACTAAAAATAAAGGTGAAAATCAATTGTTAAAAAATAATTTTCTATTTTAGAAAATAAATAAATAAGTAACCAACACTTTTCAAATCAAATAGGAGATTAACTACTAAGAAATGAAAGTGAATTGTCTTGATTATATTTAACAATAAAGAACATAGAATAAGATTGGCCAAGCTGATCTAGTTTGCAAAAAAAAAAAATAGAACAAATTTAAGCATGTTGATCTAGTGTATTGTGAAAACATGTTAAAAATAAACAAAGTTGATTAGGTTGTTCTAGTTTATTTGATAAAGCACATAAACACATAATTAAGTTGATCAGGTCAACTTAGTTGATTGTGTGGTATAGTTTGGCAAAACTAAAAACTAATAAGAATAGACTAAAATTGAAATGTTGAATTAATTTAAATAAAATATAAAAATGATAAATTGAATTAGTTTGGGGAAAAAATTAAATAAGAAACTTGTTTGGAGTGAATCTAGAAAATATGACTAGATCAAATAGGTCAATTTCATTAGTTGATTGAAAATGCTAAAAAATTATTGCTTATTTATTTTCTAGACCTAATTGAATCTCGTAAATGTAAAAAAATTGAAGACACAGGGATTAAATAGGAATTGATAGGTAAATGTAGTTTTTAGGTAATTAGAAATGAAAATGATAAAATAAAAACAACCCAACCAACCTAATTTACTTTTCTAAAAGCTATAAAGTAAAAAATATTAACTTGAACTAGATCAACTATCCCAATCTAGTTTTATCAAAGCTAGAAAGTAAAAATTGTTAACCTAAACTAAATCAACCAACCTAATCTATTTTTATAAAAGATAAACAAATAAAAACTATTAAATTAAACTAAATTAAATAGCTTGATCTAGTTGATTATAAGTGAAAAAATTATAAAGAGGAAAATGAATGAGTCAACCAACATGATTTAGTCTAGTGGAGAAAACCTACTAACAAAGGATAAAACTAGATCGACCAGTAAGATCTAATTGATTGTAAATCATTAATCTATATAAAAAAGGTTAATAATAGATTAACCAACCTATTCTAGTTAATTGAAAGTGAATAATTGAAAATTCATGGGTTAGATTCATGTTGGGTTTACCAAAATGTATGCAACAAATTAAAATAGATGTACAACTAATCTGACTTGTTAAAATGAAATATGGGATAAGGTATTCAACTAACATGCATTATAATACATTTTTATATTGAGATCATAACCAAATTATATTTTTTAAACCTAACCAAGGGGTCTCTTACCACAAAAAACCAAAGGAGAGGGTTCTAAAGCTTCTAGGAAAATGAAACTATGCAATAACCCTAGATAGGTCTAAGTACATAAAATAAAACTAATTAAGTGCTCAATAAATATTATGGCATAAAGGGGTATGGTTAAACATAAATAAACAATCAAGGGATCATGGTAGGCAAGTGGAGGCCTAGATTACCTAAAATGAAATATGGAAAGAAAATCAAGCCCTATATCTACACCAATTTTAAGCATAGAGGTAATTTAAGCAAGGATTTATACACACACACACACACACACACACACACACACACACACAGAAAGAGTTATGAATACTTACCTTAGATGAACCTGTTGAGTCTCAATTTCTCCCTTAGTCAATGGTGCTTTGCAAGAAGCTATTGTGGATTATAAGGATCACACTATAAAAATCATCTCTAGGATAAATGACTCCTACTTTGCATCCAAGACTTCCTAAAATACAAGTAATCTTCTCTCTAAGAAAAAATCTAAACAATGGCTCTTTCAAATATATATTTACAATAATTGTGAATTGTAGTGATGGTAAAATGAATTTTACTCTTTATTGGATTGAAATGAGACTTGTGTTTATAGTAATGGTTAACCCCTTATGTAATTTTAGTTAACAAGATCAGACAGCTTGATCTAGCTAGTTATTAAAAGTTACCGTTAGGCCTCAAACTAAGTCATTTATATTGAATTAATTCTATAACAGGTGAT
The DNA here is from genome assembly GCA_037957365.1 of Torreya grandis. NCBI lineage: Eukaryota > Viridiplantae > Streptophyta > Pinopsida > Cupressales > Taxaceae > Torreya > Torreya grandis. The sequence goes on from JARHVA010001189.1 coordinate 3,739,346, forward strand.
TAATCATTTATAATAGGATTGGTTTGGCCAAATTATTAGAAAAAGGAGGTATTTTATTAGTTAATTATAATTTAAAAGAGAAATAATTATGTAAAATGTATATGGGGTTTGGATTGCTTAGAGAGTTGGATATGCAGTATATGTAGTGGGTTTAAGTAATGATAGAGTTGACCAATAATATTGCGAATGACTAATGGTTTACCCAACCATTTATTAGTGCATTGTTTAATTTGTGGACTTAGAGATATTAAATAATCAATAGGTTCTTATAAGATATATTGTCTATAAATGATAAAGCTAAAAAACATTATGTGTATACATGGTGTTTCCACCTTAAAATTAGCTCATCAATTTATAAAATTTATTTAAAAATAGTTTAAGTACATTTTAAAGGATAATAAAAACCATCTAAAATATGTCCTTTATCTCCAATAATGCAATCTCAAGGAATCACCTCTCATCAGTTGTCCATCATTAGGCAGTTTCCCTAGGAACCCTTGAGCCATGGATTCCCAACATCAATCATGGTTGTACAAACATAAGGGTTTAAAGGAGTAAGTTAGTACTCATTATAAGTGTAATGACATTATAAAATTTTATAGTTTAAAATATTCCATACATGTGGATACACTTTAACACTCAAATTCAAAAACATGCATCTATGTCATAAAGTACTAATTCATATTATTTTCACTTGGATTTACACCCTTTGAGGAGATGTCTCATCTCTCCTCATCCAAGTGGAAAAATTAAAACACCTTTAGGTTGTGGGTGAACCTAAGAATGAGGTGAATCTCTAGATATAGATATATCCCTTGATGTACCACATATAGATCACTGCTACACATAAACTTGTGAGGGAAAAGGGAGAGATAAAACTAAAAGTAAACTATCCTTAAGGATGTGATAAGCCAAATTAGATGATGAATATAAAATAATTGCATGTTACACATGAGAACAAGGGACTAACCAAACATACACTTCTCTAATGTATATTTTCTCACATCAATATTTCATTCTGAGGTTATGGATGAATTTTTAGGATAGGAGGACTAGAAAAGATGTCTATAATGAAACTATTTAATAGGATAACTCACTCAACCTTGACACTTACTAGAAAATTTCACATGACCTCCAAGAAAAATTTACAAATAGGTGAGATAATTAGATAACATGCTAAGGAAACCATAGTTTTAGATTAAGGTAAAAATAGGTTTTGAAGGGGCCCCAAAACCCTATTACAGAATCAAGAAAGATAAAGTGTTGGCATACACTAGGAGAAGCACTCTTGGAGCCTACTAATAAGTAGCAACACCCTAAGTTAAAACTGGGACAACATAAATATCCATTTTAAATACAACCCCCTAGTTTCCAAGTAATGATTTAATAACTATTTTTTAGGGGTAAAATCCAAAATCGTTGCCTGCCTTCCATCAACAATATTCTGCTTACTTTCTAGCTCTCTAGTTTTCTTCACAGATCTTCTCCCAGGTTTTTCCAGAGAACCAACATCCGATTTCACCTTTAAAATACACTCACCTCTTTTTTTAGATTTATCCAGAGTGGAAGTCAAATATTTCACCTTCGTTTGCTAATTTTTTTGCTGCTTCTGGTTTCAACTCCCTTGGTATTGGTCCTTTTTTCAACCCTTTTCCTTAGGTTTAGAAAATACTTTATGTTTTCTCCACTATTGTTCATAATAAACTCATCCATAGGGGAGTCATTATCAACCTGAATCTCCCTGAATTGAGCAACAAGAAAATCTCTCTCCTCTAATTTATTTCCAGCTTTAGCCAAGATTTCTCCTTCCTCTAGTACTGCTTTGGCATCAACATCTCTCCCTCGATCCTCTACCCTTTGGTAGAGTATGATTTGTTTTGATAAATCTATCAAATCATCTATTCCTTGTGTAGGTATTATAATTTTTGATTGCAGTCCATTACCTTCTATCTCAGAATTTTCTTTCTCAAAAATCTCTATTTCTACTTTAGCAAGTGGGCCCTTAGGGTCTTCAAAAGAGGGCTTTTTACCCACCTCCACATGTAGATCTTTAGTTTCTTCATTAACCTTTTGTTCTTGTCATTGATCACTAAGAAATATCCATCATTAAAGTAAACACATATGAATAGTTATGGAAAAGGTAAAAATCAATAATATTATTGATCAAATGGTATGTAAATGAGTAGGGTTTCACCATACTTAGGTGGAGCATAATTTACAAATGCCAAAATGGATAGTTCTTATAGAAATTGAGAGATAAAGGAGAAGAGAGAACTCAAAAGGTCATAAGGACACTTGTAAATATGATAAAAGGAGTTAAATATGCATGAGAAGAAAATTTTAAATGAACCATCTATGTTTAGGAATCACAAGTGTCACCCCAAGTCATGAAACTCTTGAAATGTGGTGTAGAAGTTCTCATTCTAGTTCAAAATATTGCCTTCATGATTTAGCCCTATTTTAATGTCCTAAAACTAACTATGGGAAAATATGATGATTATAATTAGAGATAAGTATTTCATACATGCCTCTCCATGCTTTGGTTTTAGTCCTGATCATCTGACATCTTCCTAAAATGAACTATTACCATCTATAATCTAAGAAACTCCTTTTTTAGTCACCCCTCACACTTGGCCTCAAAATTATCTTCATTTTCCCATGAAAATACATTTGAGGGAGTGTATGACATGTGTTAAGACCCTTCATGTCATTATAGGCATCAAGAAAACATTAACAAGGTTCTCACTTAGATTTTTCACACTTCTCACCATCTTGCTCACTATGCCAATTTTGACTGGCTAAGCTGAGAGATATTATTTAAACACTTATGAGCTTTTATATGGAATTAAATGGATAGATGGAGTTATCTTAATTATGAATCTTCCTTCCAAAGTTTATTTCATCTCTTTGAACCTCTTAGAACCTACAGACTGCATAAAACAGTCATAAATACCATATTTTGTACCTAATCCATATAATTTTTACATATAATTATGATGGTACAAAGACTAAATAAGTATTATAAAACCTTAAATCAATTTCATGGTTAAAATTTTCCATTTGGATGCATCTCTAACCTTGTTTTCTCCATTAGGTCTAGAGCCAGGGTTTGCAAGGGTTTTAAGTTCTTTAGGCTCTTAAGGTTTGTTTATGTAGATTTGAAATCTAAATTGCTAATAAATTACACTATATCATATTTCAAGACCCACATTAACCCCTATAAACCTCTTATATCCCTATGCATATCCTTTAAGGAGATGTAAGCACTTTAACCTAGCCTATCCAGCTTGCTTTCTCATTTACTGCATGCCTAAGTTGTCTTTAAGTAAAAAGTGGCATTTTTATGGTTTCTCATAAAAATTTAAAGATTTAAAATTTCTTAAATTACCTCTCAAACATGACCCAATAGGTTGTGATTCTCATCTCATGATAGAATTGAATTTGGCCTTTCATTTGGAGTTTAGCCCTAAGCCCTTCCTTTGTGAGGGTTTAGACCTCCCTGTTGATTTTAACCCTTTATTTATTATTATATTATGTTTTTATATGTATAATAAAACTTTAAAAACATTCATAATTTTTTTTAATATCTTCTAGTTCATTTTTTGGTCTTCATTCTCAAAATTATCAGTTTGTGCATAAAAGGAAGTACCCTCTATTTGAGACAAAACAAAGGGAACTTCCCATATTTATTCAGACCAAATTAATGTTTTAGGGGATTATTAAACTTATAATGGTGATTTTTACCAATTTTTATTCCTTTAATATTTCAATATACCCCCCAAATTCTACAAAACCCAAGAAAAATAGTGTAAAAGGGGACTGTGCATAATGCTTTGATGTGGACTGTGTATGCATGATTGGAGACCTCTCTCTAATTTTTATAATATCATGAGGATATTTTGATATGTTTTCCACCATTATGAGAAAATTAAAAAAAATTTCCAACTCTTATGACCCATGTTTTCACCTAGAAACATATCATTACTTGGTTAGACTTGACTAGTGAACTGACCCTATCTGTATACTTCCCATCCCTATAGGTGTAAAACACACTCTTAGGGATACTTAATTGATATAAGTTTTTTTAAAACCCTTAATTTCATCCCATATTTATTTTATTAAACTATACCATGCATTTTCCATGCCAAAATCCTATAAAAGTCATTAATTAGGTCATCACCACCACAATCAAACATAGTCAACTGTGTTTGGACCAAAAAGGATCTTGTAGGTGTACTTGTTTAAATTGAGCCTTGAAAGAATGTTTTATGTCATTAATTAATATCTACATACCATGATATATCCATACGTATTCATATTATACTTATATTAAATTTTTTTATCAAGGGTATATAGCCCATTCTTCATGGTAACCCTATAGCCAGCGTGTAGGTACACATTTTGTGATCACAAGAAAGCTTATAGGTGGTATAGTGTGGGTATATCTATTATATCATCCTCTTTAGGTGACCCTTATTCTCTTTTAAATGATTTTTTCAATAAATAATGTCATCTAAACATGATAATATGTCTTAAACTACTAACTTGGAAAATAAAGTTGCTCAAGGACTCAAATTCTTGTAGATGTTACTACCTGGAAACAATGCATAAAAATGCATCTTTGAATTTCTAAACAACCACTCTCCCTTAGTCATATACCCTCAAAAAAATTTAGAATAATTTTAATATGTAGGGACTACAATACTTGGTCATTAATAATCATTAGAATTATTTGAAACCATGTTATATGTTTTATATAAAAGTACTCAGACCTTTGTTTTCTTGTTTTAGGGGAAAAGTCCCCGAGTTTAATCATTTTGTGCTTGGAGGTAGATTAGAAATTAGTGTACCCATTTGATACCTCAAATAGGTTTTTTATGATCAAATTAATGCACAAAAATTATAATGAAAGGTTTGGTCATGTGTTTATATGCCTCAAAATAACCCCTTAACTCTTCCAAAACTTATAGGTGGGCATTTTCATGTCTACAAATAGTGAATGGAATAAGAGCAATGTGCATGGATTTTATCTTATTATGAGTTTTATGTTATTTTAAAGGATTTAAAATGGAATTTATTGATCATGCATAACCTTTTTTTACTCATACACTTCCTTTTAATCATGACTGGTCTTCTCATGGGATACTTGTAGATGAACATTTTCATATATGTATGCAGTAATATAAGATCGTAAGTAGTGAGTGTTACATTTAAATTAAAATGGGTTTTGACATATATCAAAGATTTAAAATTTAATTTAATAATTTTATAGAACCCTATCAAACTTAGATACCCCCTCCCAACATGATTTCTCTTCATGGGAGCACCTATACATGCATTTTAATGGAAGAAAACTATGAGTTTAGGTAGTGGATAGAATGTGAACAATGTATGTTGATGAATGACCTCATGATCCTACATAGGATCATTATAAATTATTTAAAATTAGTATTTTGACTTATTATAATCTTTATTGAAGTTACAAAACACCCATTTCAATGTGAAAACCTCCTACAAATATATGTTACAGAGCAAACAATGGTGTCTAATGGCTGGTTAGCATGGTGCATGAACTTGTAACCAACATAAATTTTATTAAAACATTAAAATAGAATATAATCATCTCTTTATTCCTTGTATAATTTTATATATCCTTAATACCACTCTATGAACATGTTAAATAGGATTTATACATGTGACTGTAAGTGAAAGTGAGTGGAGAGTTGATTATGAGAAAGGCAAGAATGAATATTTGATAAAAACATGGTGTTGTGGAAAAAGAAAATATAAATAGGTGATAATATGGACTTGATAACTTTAAAACACCATATTATATTAACATGAGACCTCTGTAGAAGACCAACATCCTATAACAAGGAAGAACTTGACTGAAGCTTCACAATGGTGACACCTTCTTGCAATATGAGACAACTTACCCTTAAAAACACCATGAAACATGAAACCCAACATGAATATAATTTTAAAATATATCCAAAATCCTCTAGAGTCAACATCACCAATTGAATTATATGTAATTATCCAAAATGGAGAAAAACCTATAGGGTACATTAAATAGTGAGCAAAAAAACATATTCATCTCGTAAAGGATGGTTCATAAAACATGGTTAACCAATATTTGAAATATTGTTATGGAAATATATCTCTAAGTTTAATACCAATTCCCAAAAAAATTTAACCTAAAACCTCCTCAATTGTCTGTACCAAACACAAACTTGCTGACCACTTCTATGTGTCTCAAAAGGCAAAGGAGTAGAATAATTTTGGCTCAAAAATGGCACTTCTAGAGAACTTCAAGCATGTAAATAGATCTGAGGAATTTTAATATTCATCTCATGACCTTATCGCATGTGTCACATTACCTTATGGGTCATACAAGTGCCAAACTCTTCCCTTTTTCAAGAAAACTACCCTTTCTTCTGAAGAACCTACCACTTTTTAGTTATGAATAGTTGATTAAGTCATAATAGGACACATGGAATGTGACATAACCCTTTTTATACCTTCCCATTTCCTAATGTGGTGGTACACCCCATTTAATATTTTATTTATGACCCCTAATTGACTCAAAATGATATATTGGCTAATATGGATAATGACCAAGGATAATGTGATATGGAACAACATCAAAATACATATACTACACCCTATGACATAATATTATACCCATAAAAAATATATAACTCAATTTTTTACCTATAGTGGTTGCAATTAACTTGCAAGGTCAAATTTACTTAACAAATTGGTGACTCATAGGGGTAGTATGCCTACTATACTAACTAGACCCGTAGTATTATCACTCCATTAGGACTAGGGAGTCATATAAAGTCTGGAAAAAATAAGGATACCTTTGACTATTAACCACAATTTTTTATCAAGACAAGACCACTAATTACCTCAACCACTCAAAACAAAGGACACACACAAATAAATGAAGCACACATGTGCTCAAATCACTTAGGAAAAGTAGAAAAATAATAATAATATACAAATAAAAAATAAGCATGCATCCCTCCTGGGCCAAATGGGAATTTTGAAACTTTCCTTGCTTCACAACATGAAGAATTTAGTGAGACATATAGCCTTTTGGTCTTTATCATTGATGTCTCTATCTTCTTCATAGTCTTTTCCAACTTCATTGGCATGATGCTCAATGAGAACCAAGGAGCTCCATATATGTTGATTATGAAAATGAACTCTTATTGCATCCAAAAAATCTCGACCTTCTCATGAAATTGGCCCTTGATGTGTAAGTTTGAAAATATGACAATCTTCTCAACCTTGATCTCCTCCTTGGCATAATGTGATTGATGTTTGAAAGCACCAATCTTTCCTTCACCATGTTCCCACATCCTTGAATTTGGTTTTACCTCATATGGATTTATTTACTATCTTTTAGTTACAAAAATATCTAGCTTGACATCATTATCCATGTCTACAATTTTTTGTACACTAGCATCATTAAATGGCTTCATGATAGTAGTTTCCTGACCAAAAGAATGACTCTCATCTTTATGTTTTATTTAAAACTCAATATCATGTTTATTAGACTCATCAACCAATTTGTCATCATATATGAAATCTTTTGGATAAGGAAAAACTTTATGCATCTAATCAAATTCCTTGCATATGGCATTGAACTTTTACCATAAATATTCTTCCTCATGAATGTCATCTTCAAGAGCTATTAACTCTACTTTGGTCTCATGAGACTCTCTTAGGAATGCCAATTCTTGAGGACTGACTTGACCTTCATCCTTAATAGTTAACTCCACTTCATGATAGTTATGGTCATCCATAACTTCATAATCAGACATGGAGTCTTCTTCAAATACTTCTCTCTTCAATTATTGGCCACATTTCCCATGGATAGTTGCAAAAGAGTCTTCAATATGTTTATTCTCATTCAAAAAGGTAGTATTTCCCTTTTTTTCACCAAGGGGAAGTCTATATGGTGATTTCTTATTCATAGTCACTCATGAGATCTTCTTGATCAGCCATGAATTGAGTTTGTTCTTCTTCACTTGCTTCTCTCAAGATGGGCTCTTACTCAAGAAGGGGTGAGGTGGAAGGTTAATGGATAGGATCATGTAAAGGAGATGTTTGATGTGTATTGGAAGGTTGATAATTTTGAAATGGAGTGTGGGATGAAGGAGAAGGATTATGAATGGATTTGGGAAAGAGAAAAGCACTAGTAAGCTCATAGGGAAGTGAATTCTTGGGTTGATTAGAAGGAGAAAAACCTACATAAGAAAGAGATGCATTTTGACAATAATATCTTTGTTTATAATCCATGGAATCATCTAATTTCATATGACAAGAATCATAGAAGTACTCTTGAGGCTGATAAATGTCATGGTATGAATGATAGGGCTCATATTGGGACTGATAGAGATGTGTTTCTTGATAGGTTTCTTGGTACCCATCCTCATGGGTTTTCCAACAACATGGTTTCCATATGGAGAGGGAAATGAAGTGATATAGTTCTACCATGGATCATAGGATTGATATCCATTTTGATAGGATGGTTAAAGGGTAAAAGGTGATTTATAACAAGGTTGATAAGAAGTTTCATGATAATATTATTTCCATTTCTATCCATATCAACCTCATATGTCAAAGAAAACACAAAAACTAATCAAACTTTTCAAATAGATATACCTAGTCTTCTTACAACCAGAAGTTATCATTTGGAGTCGTCATTGGTATTAGCTTGTTTTCTTCCAAAAGATGATTAGAGGAAATACATACCAAAAATCTTCCCACTCTCTTGGACCTTGGTCTCACTGGCCATGCTTAAAACTATTATCACTTAGATTTTCACACTTTGAGGAGATGTCTTATCTCTCCTCATCCAAGTGTCATAATTGAAACACCCCTTGGCTATGGGTGAGCCTAAGAATGAGGTGAATCTCTAGATAGGGATAGCTCACTTGATGTACCATTTGTAGATCACTACTAAACCTAAAATTGTGAGGGAAAATAGAGAGATAAAACTAAATCAAACTATCCTAAAGGATGTGATATACCAAATTAGATGATGACTACCAACCAGTTGCCTATTACACATGAGAGAAAGGGACTAACCAAACATACACTTCTCTAATCTATATCTTCTCACATACATATTTCATTATGAGGTTATAGATGAATGTTTAAGATATGAGGAATAGAAAATAGGTCTATAATGACACTATTTAATAGGTTAAATCACTTAACCTTGACACTTCCTATAACACTTCACATGACCTAAAAGAATAAGCTACAAGTAGGTGAGAGAATGAGAAAACATGCTAAGGAAACCATATTTATCACTAATAAAGATCCATAATTAAAGTAAAAAAACTGTGAAAAACTATGGAAGAGGAAAAAATAGTAGTATTATTGATAAAATGGTATGAAAATGAGTATGGCTTCACCATACTTAGGTGGAGCATAATTTACAAAGGCCAAAATGGCTAGTTCTTATAAAACTTAAGAGAGAGAGGATAAGAGAGAAGTCCACTTATAAAGATGATAAAATGAGGTACATATTCATGATAATAATATTTTAAATGAACCATGCAATTTTATGAAGCATAAGTGTCACCCCAAGTCATGAAACTCTTGAAATGTGGTGTAAAAGTTCTTATTCTGGCTTAAAAAATTGCCTTCAAGATTTATCCCTATTTAAACATCACAAAATTGAATAGGGATAGGTATTATGATTGGAATGATAGGGAAGACTTTCATACATTCCTCTTCATGAATTGGTTGTAGTCCTGGTCATTTGACATCTTCCCAAAATGATTTATCACCATATGTAGTCTTAGAAACTCCTTTTTTAGTCACCCTTCAGAATTGGTTTCAAAATTAGCTTTAGTTTTCCATTTAAATAAATTGGATGGATTTTATCACATGTTTCAAGTACTTCCATGGACTTATAATAATCAATCACACCTTAAAAAGGTTCTTACTTAGAGTTGTCACATTTCTCACCATCTTGCTCATTATGCCAATTCTGACTGGCTAAGATGAGAGCTCTTATTTGAAAACTTAGGAGTTTTTAAAATGTATTAAATAGAAATTTATAGTTATATAAAGTCTCAATATTAATTTTAATGTTGATTTCATATCTTGAAACCTCTTAAAACTTGCATAATGCATACAAATTTAGAAAATACCATATTTTGTACCCCATCCATATAATTTTATATAACTAATATTGATGGTAGTGATCTTAAATAAGTTTGATACAAAATCCAATCAATTTAATTGTTAAAATAGTCCATTTTGATGCATCTCTATCCTTGGTTTCTCCATAAGGTCTAGATCTAGGGTTTACAAGGGTTTTAAGTGCTTTATGTCTTAAGGTTTGTTCATGCAGATTTGACATTGAAATTGCTAATAAATTCCACTAGAGCACACTTAAATACCATTTTTAACCCATAAAAACTTCCTATATCCAAATTCATAGCCTTTAAGGACATTTAAGTACTTCAACCTGGCTTATCAAGCTTCCTTTCTCATTTCCTGCATTCCTGAGTTGTCTTTAAGTCAAAAGTGGTCTTTTTATATTTTCCCATGTAAGGTGAAAGATTTAACATGTAAAATTACCTAAAAAACATGAAAAAATAGTTTTTAATTCTCATCTCATGATATAATTAAATTTGGCCTTTTATTTGGAGTTTAGGCCTAAACCCTATTGAGTAAACCTGTCTACACTTATGAGGGTTTAAACCTCCCTATTAAGTTTCACAATTTTATTTATTGGTATATTATGTTTTTATAGGTTTAATATATATTTAAAACATTTTAAAAATATCTCTATATATTTTTGTTTAGTTTTTGGTCCTCAGTCTCTAAAACTATCAGTTTGTGCATAAAGGGAAGTACCCTCCGTCTAAGACAAAACAAAGGGAACTTCCCCTATTTACTCAGACCAAATTAATATTTTATGTATTTATTAAAATTATAAAGGTTATATATAATAATTTTTATCCCTTTATGAGGTCTATAAACCCCCCAAATTCTACAAAACCCATGATAGACAGTGCAAAAGGGGATTGTGCACAATGCTTTGATGTGGACTATATATGCATGATTGGAGACCTCTCTCTTCCTTTTATGACATCATGAGGGTATTTTGAGATTTTTTCCACCATTATGATAAAATAAAAAAAATACAACTCTTATGACCCATTTTTGCACATGGAAATGTATCATTGCTTGGTTAGACTTGACTAGTGAACTGACCCTGTCTATATACTTCCCCTGCCATAGGTGTAAAAAACACTCTTAGGGATGATTAATTTATATAGGTTTTTTTAAACACTTAATTTAATCCGATATTTATTTCACTTATACCATGAACTTTCCATGCCAAAATCCTAGAAAATTCATCAACTAGGTCACTGTTGCCACAGTCAAACACATACAACTATGTTTGGACCAAAAAGGATCATGTATGTGTACTTGTTTGAATTAAGACTAGAAATCATGTTTGATGTCCCTAATTAATCTCACCACACCATGATATATCCATAACTATTCATCTTATGCTTATATTAAATTCTACTATCAAGGTTATATAACCTATTGTTCATGGTAACCCAACAACCTACATGTAGGTACACATTTTGTGATGACAAGGAGGCATATAAGTGGTATAGTGGGGGTATATCTAGTATATAATCATATTTAAGTGACCATTCCACTCATTTAAATTAATTTTCAATAAGTAAGGTTATCTAAACATGATAATATTCCTTAGAATTCCAACTTGTAAAACAAAGTTGCTCAAGGACTCAAATTCTTGTAGATGTTATTGTTTGGAAATAGTGCATAAAAATGCATCTTTGAGGTTATCAAAAATCACTCTCCCTTAGTCATATGCCATACAAAAATTTTATAATAATTTTCCTATTTAGGGACTGAAATAATTGGTCATTAATATTAATTTTAAGTCTTTGAAACCATGTTATATGCTTTTGATAGAAGTGTTCAGACCTATGTTTTCTTGTTTTAGAGAAAAAGTCCCTAAGTTCAGTCATTTTGTGCTTAGAGGTAGATTACACCTTCTTATACCCATTTGATGACTCAAATATGTCTATCATGATCAATTACACCTACCAATATTCTAATTAAAGGTTTGTTCATGTGTTTTAATGCCTCAATACAACCCCTCAACTCTTCCAAAAGCTGTAGGTGGCCATTTTCATGTCTGTAGACAATGAATGGAATGAGAGAAATGTACATGGATTTTGTCTTCTTAATAATTTTATGTTCTTATAATGGATTAAAAATATATGTTTTTGATCATTAAGAACCTTATTTTTCTCATAAAATTCCATTTAATCATGATTGGTCTTCTCATGGGATACCTGTAGATGAACATTTTCATATATATAGGCAGTAGTATAAGATGGTAGGCAATGAGTGTTACATTTGAATTCATGAACATGTATGTTGATGAATGACCTCATGAAAATTTATAATATCATTATAAATTAATTAAAATTAGTGTTTTTCCTTATTAAAATCTTGATATAATTCTCAAAACACATGTTCCAACATGAAAACCTCCTACAAATAAATGCTACAGAGCAAGTAATGGTGTCTAGTGGCTGGTTAGTGTGGTGCATGAACTTGTAACCAACCTAATTTATATTTAAACCTTAAAATAGACTCTCTTTATTATTTTATGCCTTGAATAATTTTATATATCCTCACTACCACTCCATGAATACACTATATAGGCTTTATGTATGTGACTGCAAGTGAAAGTGAGTAGAGAGTTGATTATGAGAAAGGCAAGATTGAATATTTGATCAAAATAATGTGTTATAGAACCAAACATTGAAATATGTGATCATATGTACTTTATACCTATGTAAAACCATATTATATTCACATGATATTTCTTTAGAATACCAACAACCTGTAACAAGGAAGATCTTGACTGAAGCTTCATAATGGTGACACCTTCTTATAACATGAGACAACCTACCCATAAAAACACCATGAAACATGAAACTAATAATGAATATCATTTTATAATATATAAAAAATTATCTATAGTTAACATCACCAACTGGATTATACATAATTGTTTAAACTGGAGCAAAACCTATAGGGTGCATGAAACAGTGAGCAGAAAAACATAGTCAACTTGTAAAGGATGGTTCATAAAGCATGGTTAAATAGTCTTAAAAATATCATTATGTAAATGGATCTATATAATTTTAATACCACCTTCAACAAATGTTTGACCTGAAACCTCCTCAGCTACTTATCCCAATCACAAACATGTTGACCATTTTTATGTGTCTAGAAAGGCAAAGAAGGAGCAAAATAGTTTTAGCTCAAAAATGGCACTTATAGAGAACATAAAGCATGTAAATGAATCTAATGAAGATAAAGAGTCATATCATGACCTTATCATATGTGTTACACTCCCTTATGCGTCGTACAAGTGCCAAAATCTTCCCTTTTTAAATAAAATTTCCCTTTCTTCTAAAGAACTTACCACTTTTTAGTTATGAATAGTTGATTAAGGCATAATAGAACACATGGAAAATGACATCACCATTTTTAAACATTAACACTTCACAAGAAGGATATAAAACTCATTTATTTCTCTATTTATGACCCCCAAATGACTCAAAAATATATATTGGTTAATATGACTAATGACCAAGTCTAATGTGATATGGAATAACATCAAAAGAGATGCCCAAATGACTCAAAATTTTATATTGGTTAATATGAATAATGAAAAAGTATAATTTGGTATGTAATAACATAAAAATACATATAATACACCTTACGACATAATATTAGACCCTTAAAAACACCTAAAACTCAAGTTTTTACCTATAGGGATCCCAATTTGACCTACAGGATCAAATTTGGTCAACACATACCTTTATAGGAATAATCTACAAAATATTTGAGGGATAACCCCAAAATATTAAATCAATATTTCACATACAATAAATATGATAATAAATCCCACTCTAAAGGGTGAGGGAAGGAGGTTTTTTTGATCTACTCTCTAATTTGCAACTAACACCAAGAGTAAAGTGAGATTCCTATTAACCAATTTTAACCCCTAAAGGTCAAAAGATCAACCACTATAGGTAAAAAAAATTATATTCATGTCTTTCTAGTATTTTTCAAAGCTTTATCATTCCTTATTTGGTCTTCAAAAGGTCTTTGTATAACCTTATTAGCATAAGTTAAGGTTAATTTGATAAAATTAAGATATTGTCTTATCCTTATCTTGTGTTAGTACAGCCATAATATCAACATGAAGGGGTGAGTCCAAAATGTTTAATAGTTCCTTATGTGTCCCTCAAAGTCATTTAATTCCTTCGTTACCTTAAATAAAAATTTCATGCTTGTTTGAAAAGGTTAAGGTTCTTTTACAAACTTTAAGGTAAAGTTTAATGAATAAAAAGATGTTTTTGGCCAACTTCCACGCGTGTAAAAGCCCAAAATTTAAAAAAATCCATACAAGCACACTTTAAAAGGCTCTTTATGAGGTTATATAATTGCCATGGATGTAAAAAAAGTCAAAATAGGTCAGCTACTTCAAAAATCACTCTAAAGAAGTAGTTTTAGGTCACTTGTGTGAACATGAGCTCTCATCTTTAGGTGAAAAATGTTTAAAAGGTAATATTTTGTCTTCTACAGGTAAAATCAATGCTTATTTTATTGGGATAGGTCCCAATATTGTAAAATTTTCTTCCTTCTATCCATCACTCCCTTCACAAGCTTATAAAGACAAATTTCATGTGCATGGTATGATCAGGATAGAAAAATTTGGAAGGTGATATTTTTTTTAGAGAAGGGAATCCTAATAAGATTCAATTTTTTTGCATTAATTTTTATATATATCCCCTCTCCTTTATGAACAATTGTTAATAAGGTGGGGCAATCTAAAAAATCTAGTCAACCCCATAAGCTCAATTTTTCTCCTTAAAAAGGTATTTTCAAGTAGTTTTAATGAATAAGATAAATTTAAAAGGGTCTATAGGGTCTATATAGGCATATTTCTCATTTATCTAAGTCCTATTTGGTATATTTGGGCTCAAAAGGGAAAGAAAACTATTATTTTGCATAGTTTTCAAGGCGATTGCCATGGTCTCTTTGTGTTTATAGTTATTCAATGGTCAAGGAATATGGATTAAGGTTTAAAATAATGTTTTAACTAATAATAATTATCTATAAATCTATCATGAATTTCCATACTCATTCAAATGCCATTTTCTCAAAGCAACATACAATATTCTCAAACCTTGAAGAGTATGTTTTGAAGTTACATCCAAAAGTGGTTGGTTAAGGTCTTGTATTGCATTTTTTTGAGGTGTATTATGGTCTTAAACTCATTATAGAGTTGATAAGGCAATAGAGGAATTATTTTAGAGCTCAAGATATCATGTTTGCACCAATTCAAGGCCTAAAGCATAAGAATGTAGACCTATGGGTATGCATTTTGTAGAAAACTGTTGAAATGTGCATAGTTTATTATGTTTTAAGGTCAAAACATGAGGGGAATATAGTTTTTAATACTATTATATGGTCCAAGTCTAGTTTAAAGGTGTTCTTTCAAGACCTATTGTCCAAAACACTAAATGATAACCTACAGAGAAACAACTAGCTCTTGAACAATCTGAGGCTTTAAGACAACATGGAAGACATATAAAGATATGCATGCAAAGTTTTGAT
Source organism: Torreya grandis (assembly GCA_037957365.1). NCBI lineage: Eukaryota > Viridiplantae > Streptophyta > Pinopsida > Cupressales > Taxaceae > Torreya > Torreya grandis. The sequence goes on from JARHVA010001189.1 coordinate 3,755,075, forward strand.
AAAAAATATAATTTTTCAACTATATTATAAACCTCATATAACTCTCATGTTATGATTAAATACATTGAGAGAGTGAAGACCCAAATAGATCTATATGCAGGGTTGAGATTAACTATCATGTATGGTTAAACATAAAAGGTTCTAGCAAACTTGAAATGGAATAAGTTTGAATGTGAGAGAGTATTCAATGTATTTAAAATTACTATAAAAGTGATAATATCCTAGTTGAATAAGGCCAACCTCAAAGCCTAATACTCAAAATATTCTTAGCCCATAACCTACAATCAAGCCTTTGTATAGATGTATAGAAAATTTTACTTAAGAGGGGGAAGTGTAAGAAAAAACACATTCACAAGGTTCCAAGGGGTTAATTTTTTATGAAAATACATATTAAAGTTTTTAAATCCACTTATTCTGTCCATTGAAGACAAATAACTCAAATACTCACCCACATCCATGAGTGTACTAGCAGAAGCTTGCACACACAAGCCTATGTGCCAAATTGTGTAGAAAAGACATAAGGTTGATTGAAAATTATGACTTGGTTGTAAAATAGGATGATTAAGGTACTAATTATTTCATAAATATTGTGTTCAAGATATATTGATGCTTTAAAGTGGAGAAAAGAGATGACATAATCAAATTGACATCCTATAGGCCTACTTTATCAAGTGAAGATGCATACTTATTTTGGCTAGAGAAGAGGTCTATTGGAAGAAAAAAATAACATGAAATGAATCTCTAATTTTATCATAACCTATATAAAATTTTCAATATCTAAGATATCAACTCCAAGCTTGAAATATTTGTTTAGGCCTAGTAAGCCTAAACATACACACATAGGCCTGTTAAGGAGATAATGATTTATACAACCATGAAGGTGAATGCTATGGAAGTAAATAGGTCATGTAAATTAAGAATAAAATTATGTATATATTAAAATAACTCTCTTATAGTTTTAAATAGATCATCAAGTTGATTGTTGGTAATGAGAGGCTAAAGACATCTGATTATACCAAATAGGCCTAAACTTGCACATACATGCATGTGTGTGCATTTGTGATGAGATTGTGACTATTTCAGGTAAGGTGAGAACCTAAAGGACCTATGAATGTGTCTAATAATGTAATGGAATATTCCATGAGGTTTTTAACTCCTCAATAGTGGATAAAAAATAGCACAATAGTCACTAGGGTCTTTTCCCTTATTTTTCTTACAAATACTAGCCTAAGTAAATGAAGGATATAATAGGGCATATGGAGATGAATGATAATGGAAACCATTTGAAATGATAAATATGGATTTCATAGGCCTCTAATTTATATCTAGAATCAAACTCCAAAATTACACTTTTAGGACTCATCTCTCTCTTGACCTCACCAAAGCATAATTTACTAACATGAGAGCCTCCTAAACTTGCTCACATATTTAATGAAGAGATGAATGGTGGATAAATATATTATGAATTATATGGTACCCATATTTACTCATTATTCATTGAATTTTTATGTTTATTTAAATCTTAAGCTTTATGAACAATCCTTAAGAGTGTAAGGCACTCACAAGCTACCTAAAGGACCAGATTTGACTCGTTGAGAGAGATTGGTATATTAAACACCTAAAAATAATTTGAGGAACCCTGAAACCACATAAAAATCATGTATAAATCCAAGGATGTTCTTAAAATGTACTTTTCTTATACTTGTACCTATATAGATTCAATAAATGTTGTACTTTTATGAGATTTTGAGCCCAATACAAGTATATAAGACCATGGAATGACAAAAACCATTTGGAGAGATGATTTGGGTTTTATTATACCTCTAAAATTACAAAAATCCATCTATGTCATTTTTTAAATTCTCAAACAAGTTTGGTTTTTAAGGGCAGCCTAAAATAGGCTTGAGAAAGGGCTAGTTTCTTGGCCATTTCTTGGTTTACCCACATACACAAGGTTATAGAAGCCCAAATTTGGTATGAATCATGGTAAAATAGTTCCAAAAATTAATCACACACTTTATAGAGTTTTTTCATGTGTACGAGACCTATGGAGTCAAAACTTAGTTTTTAGTTATAGAGGCCTAATCGAGGCCTAATTAAGAAGAGAGAATAATAGAAAAAGTGCACTTTCACTTGGTGTCAGGACATAAAATTTGGAATGAATATGTAATGAAATACTATGTACCAAAATATATTCCTATTTTTACACGTGTCTTTCCATTCTTCAACACAAATAAGTTTTCATGATTTTAGGGTTATAAGGAAGTGATGCAAAGTGAGAGCTTAAGGTGTAAAATTAAGTATTGGTGAGTGATTGAGGTTTCCAAATGAGTTTTTTAGGTCTGATATGATTTTAATATTACATTAATGGAGAAAAAATTCATTTATTAAGGAAAACACAAGTTTTGATCCATTTGGACAAGATTGGTGTAGTAAGACAAATTGAGTTTCAATCCACCTAAGGAGTTGTGATCATCATGGTAGCATCATTTATGAAGACTCATAAACAAGTTTAAGGTATAAAAGAACAAGGTAATAATGTAAATTTACATTAATTTATTATTAATGAGGCCTCTTGTCATCTCACAAGCCAAGACAAAGGGTAGTTTTCAAGAACAAAGCAAGGTGTTAAGCAAAGTTGTAAAAACCTACACCATGTGGAAGAGTAAGACATCTTCCATAAAATTCATGTCCTTCAAGACCTATTGATATAGTTTCATACCTCATTTATTGATTTTAACTCTTTTGAGACACTTATCACCTCTCTATCCTACACCCTTCTCTCTTCTTCTCTCTCACTTTTCTATAAATTCAAACTTGATAGGCTATTTATGGATCCTCCACCTAGTTATGGTAAATCCCTACCCATTTATAATACTTTGATCAATTATAAACTTATATTTTACCTATTTATTTGATTGGTTTCAATATGTGTGCATGACTTTTTGATCTTGTTAGGTGATTATCTTTGCTTCCTTGGCATGTTATCCTTTTCTAGCATTCATATTCAATTTGAAAGTCTTTTTGTAGGACTTGTGAAGTGTTTAAGTGAGGTGTAAAGGTTGAGTAATTTATCTCTTCATTAGTTTCATTTCATGACCTCTTGACTAGTCCTCTTATCCAAATCATCTTTCACTACCTCTATAATGAAGTGCTAATGTTGAGAGGCAGATTAGGAGTAGTGTTTATTTCAAATTAGTGTCATGGTTGATGTGCACTTGGAGCTAGTTGGTAGTGGTCAAAATTATTTGGTGAATCACCTCCATTAGAGTAGGTTTATCTTTCTTTTCATATAAATTTTTTATATTAATATATGAGCCTAAGTGATATGTCAAGGGGAGATAGACCTTTAACTTAGAGATTTAATCTAACATTAGGCCACTCAAAACATAGGATTGTCTCCATGTTATCCCAATTTTGGAAGGATTTAAATACCTTCTAAGGGTAAAAGTTTGGGTGATAACAATTCCACAACCAACAAACAAGAGTATAAGTATCACTCTAAGTGGTGAGGGGAGGAGGTTTTTTGGAGTTACTCTTCAATTGCCAAATAACCCTAATATAAAGTAATGTTTCAAAACCCACAAATATAAGTAAAAATTTCTCTCTAAGGGGTGATGAAAGGAGTTTTTTGGGTTTTACTCTCTAGTTTCCCATGAAACCCAATATATAATTAATATTCCCTAATAAATAAAGAGGAGTAAACCTTCCACTCTAAGGGGTTTTTTACCTTATTTTTTATTATATGATCTTATAATATATAATTATGAACTAATTATTATTATATGAAATATACCAATAAACATAAATCTAAATGTTAAAAGAAAAACATAATTTTCCTGATTACACCTATAAATATAAAATAATTAAAGTAATAAGATATTTATATTTTTCATGTAAATTATAGTTTTAAGATTTAATTAAGATTAAAAATGGAGGGATACTAGATTAAGACTCACTTGGATTAGGAACTATGTTTCTAGATGTGCTTGGATAGATTTTTTAGCTTTTGAATAGTAACAATTGATGTTATACTCTGAAACCTAATGGATTAATCTAAGTGGATTTTGATTTTTTTATTTCCATACAAGCTAGTGAACCTACTTATAATGTTTATATATATATGGTAGGATTAATTGAATAATTCTATACATGAATAGGATTACACATAGTGTATTTATATGGGACTCTTTGGGTACTCTCTCATGCCACTAGCATTTGAAACATACATTTTATCCTATAATAAGGATTTAAATTTAAAATTTTAATGTTTATTGGCATAAAATGAGTCTATTAGGTTTATATAAGTACATAATTTCAAAATAATTTGAGCCTAATGAATTTGTCAAGAAGGTAGGAATATTAATACGATGATCTAGAGATAGTATGAATATGATTTTGAACAAGTTAGATAAAGACTAAGGAAAATTTATAGGTGATTGATAGTAAATTTTTAATGTCAAACCATAGAAATCATGTAGATGTGAGACAATTTCAAATAATAACCATATGTGTACACATAAGTCATGTAAAGAAGAGATAAGTCAAAAATAAAATCTACAAGTATCTAATAATATGTTTTAGTGTTTAAAAATACCCTCTTTTATTATATTATTGAAATGAAATAAAATTATATATTAAAATGATAAATAGATGTA